>CM040241.1:294705109-295283606 GCA_022545495.1 Chrysanthemum lavandulifolium
GAGTGATTAAAATTGCGCAAAAAAAAAAAAAAAAATGGCTAACAACCTTAAAAGCTATTATTTGTCGAGAATAATGATTCTGCGTGTAACTAAAAAAATAACTCTTTTAGGCATTAAAGTTGACATTTTTGTCTTCCTTTAAGTATTATAACCATATTATGACCATTTTACCCTTGAAAATATTTAAAAAAATAGAAATTGAAAAAATTTGGAAATTAAAAAAAAAGTATTTGGAATAAAAAATCAAAAAAAATTTGGAAAAAATTTGAAAAAAAATATTTGAAAAAATTTAGAAAGGGTAAAATGGTCATAATCTTAAAGAAAGACAAAATGTCAACTTTAATCTAAAGAGTTATTTTGAATTCATTCAGAATCGCTCGTCTAACAAGATAATGTTTTAAAAGTTATTAACAAAAAAAAAAAAATGATAGTATCTAAGCGAACTTTTAATCTTTACGTATATATTACTCCAACTTATTTGGGCCTTCAAAATAAGTGGTATGTACTCTCTGAATCGAGATAAATATTATAGCGACTCTTAGGGGCGGATTGAGGGTGGTTCTCGAGGGTGTATGAGAACCTTATGCATTTATCTCGTGTAGTGTAAAAGTTTATTAAAAGCACTTATTTTTTGAAAATGAACCTTGTCTTAAAATTTTTTGTTATGAATCTTCTTTAATATTATGAAATGCACCTGATAACCTCTAGTTTTGTGTCTGTCAGCAACGTCTAATTCAAGAGATATAAGTGTCATTCTGTTAAATATTAGACTTAGATGTAACAGAAAATGGTGGCAGAAAGGTTTTATCAACTTCATGTCAATACCACCACATTATCTTCTTTTTCTATCACCTTTCGGTCACTTTTACTCACCACCAACATTTTCTCTTTTCTCGGTGACCAGCGTAGAGACTAACGCTTGTACATTTTACCCTCGCGTTGAAGGTGAACCACGCGTGAGTTTGTCCTCATCATGGCAAGTTTAGAAAATAATATTTTACGGATACAAAGCAAATTAATTTAAGAGTGCCTTAAAACATAACTTTGATATAAGATAAATTTAAGTGTGTAGGGTGTGCATGATGGAAAGCAGTGATACCGTGGATTTTGGGGGCATGTGCAAAATTACTAAGTATGCCCTTAATCACTTGAACTTTTAATACAATAAAAATGATTGAGCTTGTTTTGATTATGTATTATATTTTAGATATATGTTACGATAACAATAGAAGATTGTGCATTTCTTTCTCAAGGTTTTATACTACCTTATATCTTTTACGGTATCTAGGATAATCCACTTAGTTATAAAAACAAGTGGGCAAAATATGTCTCGTTTTTTACTATATGAAGTAAACGAATAATTGAAAAAGTTCATATCAGTAAGATGTTAAGTTTGTAGTATTTTGAATTACATATCTATCAATTTGGGTTGGATTTGTCAAGCACACAAACTAAAATAGCTAAAATAAAACATTGCATATTACTAGGGCTATAAGATGTAAAGAAAAGAGTTGTATTTTGGTAGCTGATAAAATAAGCAGCACGCGATCATCTTAAGTTCAAATATATAACCCCATTATAAAGCTCTAGTTTTTACCTTCAACAAGTAAATCATGAGCACATAAAAACATATTCTCCGTTATAAACATCATTTAAAATGCAGTTAAATCAACCCAAACTCGGTCTATTTAATCTCTAATTTCGAATTTGGGCCGCCAAAAATGGGGCGCATGTGATTGAACACCAGCAGCGTCTTCAAATCCGTAGCCATTTGGAAAGGTAAGGAATAAATGGCGTCGGTGAGAAGAAGCGTTAATATCCCACCTCATTTGAGGAAAACAAAACAAATTCCTTCACGGACTAAAGTGCGCGAGAAATATTATTATATTGTGTTTTGAGTGTGTATTTGTGTTACGGAAGTATTTTTAAATGATAAAATATAAAATAAAATTTATAAAAGAGATAGAAGGTCTTGCTGCAATTGTTGAGTGAAAATTAAAAAAAAAAAAAAAAATGTTTTGAATGAGAGATAAAAATTGATGTGTAACTCATATGGTGAAGGAAAATGCATAACCACACCCATTCTAATTACATGTACGTTCTCACTTGTATTATTGTGATAGAAGTTTATCGCCAAACAAGTTGCTTAAAACATCAGTGTAACTTTTATATTTTATTCTATGGTTTAGTATAGATCAATCCAAATCTGAGTGGTGGAGTAGCTCCAAAAAGGGTTCTTTCAGTTCTTTGAATCTGTCTAGGTTTCACATTAATGTCGGGACAATACAAGTGTGAAAAGGTCCCATTTTCTACCATGTGACTTTTGTCATGAACGTCTAAACGCAATTCCACTTGACTTTTAAATTGTAATGATAGTTATAAGAGATTAAAGTAGTATCAGTTATATTATATCGACCCATTTGAAATTTGTTAACTGGATTTTCTAAATTGCAAAGTGGTGTACTTTTTAATTAGAGTAAAGTCAAAATACATTTTGTGGTTTCTTGCGTAATGCCGGTTTACATCACTAAACTTTTTTTGGAACAATTACGTCCTCCGTTAGTAAAGTTGGACAAAATCGTCACTGGGACGAATCTTTGCAAAGAAGTCACGTTAAGTCACGCGTCTTGGTCGCGTGAGGGATGTCTGTCATTTCACACCCCACCCCACGTGTTGGTCGGATATAATCCCATGGGACCCGTACCCTTTTTAAAATTGTAATCTTCTTCCCAAATCCAACACCTTCAAAATGTCTTGCCGAGACCATATAGGTCTCGGCCAGCCTCCGTCATCAGCGCCAAACCAAGCGACCCAATCAAAGGTCTTTCCTTTCGACAACAACAATAACAACATCCCTATTTTTATTTCAAAACCACCAATCACATCCGATCTCTGGGTTTCATCCGAAACCGAATCAAAATAAATAAACAAACAATAACAAGAACAACATCAAGAACAATTATCAAGCACACAACAAGGCGCGCAGGAGCTTAAGCTCTCGGTTCGGTAAGCGACAGCCGAGACACGGATACCAACATGGTTTAACCACATTTTGTTATTAAAGTTGTTTCCGTTTTCTAACCAAACTCGACTCAAAGCAGGTCAACTCGTGACTCGTGTCACGAGTTCGAGATAACGAGCTAAAACTCGCGTGTGTTACCCTACCTTTATCTTCTTTGTGAATATGACACGGTGATCTTGATATGGTGGGGTTTGGGTGGGCGTGGGTGAAAAGAAAGCGAGGGTGGGGTGGTTTGAGCGTGATGTAGTAGATCGGAAAGAGGGTGAGGTGGGAGTCTTTTGGAGTGGGCGGTGAGTGGTGGTTGTCGGCGTTGGCGGCGGTGGTGATGTTTTCGTGGCTGGGGTTTTCGATAGAGGAGATAGAGAAAAGTGGTGAGGATGATGGTGGTTGTGTTTGTATGTGGTCTTATCACGTGGGCGAATTCATGTAATATACTCGAAAAAGTCAAAACAAATTAATAATGGGAGTGAGAAATGGACAAAATACCTCACGTGATAGTAGCGTGGGGACTTATGAGGACTTCTGCGGCGATTCGTCGCTTAGGGATGATTTTGTGCCAACTTTACTAACTGAGGGGATGTAAAAAAGTTTAGTGATGTAATAGGGGCAGAGAATGCATGGATGTATTTTGACTTTACTCTTTAATTATTTGAACATGGTCACCTTTATACTTTGAATGACAAAACCATATAATGTATCCTAGCTTATTTAGAAGATTTCTAAAGGCAAATGATTTCTAAGAAATTTCGACATCTATTAATTTTATGTAACAACTTACAACAAATTTGTAATAATAAAACAATACACAAAAAAAAAAAAAAAAAAAAAAGGAATCGTCGTTAGTCGATCGTTTGATTTATGGGATGTTGGGGAAGGAATTAATCGGGTGTTGGGGGTAAGCAAAAAAAAAAAAAAAAAAAAAAGAAGAATCGAATCGTGGATCGATGATTGATACATGGAGTGTTGGAGAAGGAATTAATGGGGTGTTGAGGTGGTAACCCTACTACATAGTACATTAAGTTGGTTAGGAGCAATTATTTGAAAAAAGTGAGTGATTTATTATTATGGTACCAAAGACTGTTTAACAATTTACAAACGAAAAAATAAAATACAAGATGAATGTGAATGAGGAGTTGAATGCGCTGTAACAAATGGATGACGACACTTTTATTTGGTCACTTAAAAACCGTCATCACCATTAGCTCTTTTTATAATCAAAATTTAACTATTAAAAAAATAAATTATAGCTGTCATGTAAATATTTTAGCTTCTAACATGTGCTATCTGTATTAACAAATAAAAAATACATCAACCATTAATTATCTTGAATTGGTGGGAAAAATTTTAATACTATTCTCACATTTTTTTTATTAAGTTTGTCATATTGGTCATTAAGATTAAACACCGATGTTGCTTCACACGATCATTCGGATACTTCATTATTGAACTCTTTTTTGGGACATAATGATCGGTTAGTTTTATTAATATTTACGATAGATCGTAGATATATTTATTTTGATATAAAGATATTAGAAAAGCATGTTTATTTAATTTATGCCGAATTTAAGTAATAACTATAAAGATATATAGATGATTAAGATTGATAAGTGATCTATAATTGTCTGTTTTTTTATTTGACTTTTTTGTCTTAGATGTGAGGCTATTTTCGTATTCGTTGTATTTAACTATTTTAGGGTATCCATGGCCAGAACGTGGTGCATTCTCGCTATCTTATCTATATACAGGGACGACTCAAACGCAGGTGGGTTGGCCTTGTTTAATTTGGACCGTTTGACCCAACTGTCGGGTTGACTCGGTTTAAATCAACCCGTTTTCGGAGGAGCAGTTCAACCGGTTGAGTAGCGCGGGCGAACCGGGTTTCAAAACATATGTTTATTCCTAAATCTTCAAGTTTTATTATTCGTTTAGAAACCATAAACTTTTTTAACACAAAAGCGATCTGTAATTATATAAATATATATATATATATATATATATATATATATATATATATATATATATATATATATATATATATATATATATATATATATATATATATATATATATATATATATATATATATATATATATATAAGTTTTCTTCAAAAGCGATTATAATGTTTTACAATTAAGAGAAAATATGTGCGTTAGTGCACATTTAACTTTCAATAAATTTAAATCGCATTTCAAAATAAAAATGGGTAAATGTGCCCAAATCTTTTCTGAAATAGCCAAAATTAGCCAATTTTTTAATTTTAGGCTAATCATATTCATGTTAATTTTGGTACTTACGTTCTTCTTAACAACGACACCATTAATCTCATCCTTGTTAGTTTTCTGCGACAAGTAGCGTGTGTTGTTAGTTTTATCTCATAATTGATGTAATGTTTACTTTTATTTTCATTAAATGTTTTTATATGTTGTTTGATAGATGTTAAAATTTTTCTAGACTTTAGTTATCGTATCGTACATCAGTTTGCAATTGCATTTTCACTCTGGTTCACGTTCTATTTTAAGCGCTACACAAAACACTCACCATAATATCACAAATCATTAATTATCAAATCTAGAAATCGTTGTCATTGGCGCGGTGCTCGCCTAGTTTAAATATATGTATGTCCGGATTCGAACTCGAGACTTGGGATTGCACACATTACGTATGAGAGTTGATGTTAATAATTAATATATAAAATGTTATTATTAATTATTAGTCACGAAATAAAACATAACGATAGTTAATATTTAACGGGGTTTTGACTAACGGTCGTTAAATGTAAACTACGAGGACTAAGGATGAAAGTAGTGGACAAGAAGGATCTAGAACCCTCTTGGGATGGGTGGCGGTCGTGGGTTCACAAAAGCCTAAGGTGAGTTTTCTTGGTCACCAAGTTTTGAGAAACTATAAATACAATCCCTTGTATTCATTATTCTCTAACCTTGGATCACTAATAGTCCTAATTTCTCTTCTCTCTCCTCTTTCTTGTGTGGCGGTCGAACACTCAAACCCAAAGGGTTTCGATTTGCTTAACTCAAGATTAAGTGTTTAGTTTTATTTGTGATTCAAGAAACTAGCTTTTCACATCAAATAGCTAATAATGCGTGTGTACAAGAGCGAAGAACAAGCAACGCTTGAGCTTGTGTATTCCTTGGTGGTCGATTCTTTTGGGTGAATTATATAAACCCTAAAGTTAGGGTTTTGGGTTTTGTTCTTGTTCAAACATCGTTTGGTTTCTTGAATTGCTAAAAGGTATGCACTTTCTTGTTCGGTTAATTACTTATATATATTATTCCTATTTACTTCCTTTGATGATGTTATTTGATTTTATATAATTGTTATGAGTATTAAATCCCAACAGTGGTATCAAGAGCCGTTAATATGATGTAATTAATTACTGAAACACAAAAAAATTGGATCTTTATGATTATATGCATACTTTTATGGTTTCTAGGGTTTTGAATTCGAAACCCTAATTTTATTTATTATGGGTCGATTACCCTAATTTATATTCATTAGGTTTTAATTTTGTAAAACTTGCAGAAACCCTAGGTTGCATGCTAATTTTATGTGGTTAATTAATGAATAATTGTTATGTGCCATGTAATATGCGTATCTTGGGTGATAATTGTTATACGGAATCCATGGTGGAACATGCATGTTTTGCCATGGAGTATTGTTTGTAATAAATTGTTTAGTTGATACACATGTTCTATTTATTTAATAATTATTGAATTGGGAAGACCTCAATTATAACTAATAAAAATTAGATTACGTGCTAATTGGTATATTATTAACTTTGGCTTACATGATCGACTTGTCGATGTATGTGGCTCTTCTACCTTGTAGTTGAAAGCCCTAGTTAATGTATGCATTTATTTACGCCTAGAATTGTTTATTAGAGTTTATTGAAATAATTATGCATGTGGCTAATTGTTTTACATATGTTAAATTGTTTAGTTATATGTTTATATTATTTGAGTGTGTTTAATTTTTATTAAAGCGTTTTTTGTTTATAAATTGTTTGACATGTTAGTAAGCAAAAGGGTTTTTGGAATAGAAAATTAAATGGACTAAATAATGGCGAAATTGATTTGTTATCTAAGAATAATTCTTGAACTTTTAATCGATTGATCTGTTGTACTAAATGGTTAGAGCGGCTCACCCACTAGAACAAACTATAAAGGAGTTAATTAAGAAGTGCGTGATCATGCTTGAATGGATGTCTAAGGTTATACTTTAGCGCTTACGGTCCCTCGCCCTGTGAGTTCGATTGGAGCTACCTAGTATAACCATTCTATGTACGAAGCATCTTAGTGCAAAGTTGTAAGTTTCTCAACGCATCGATTAAAACTTTGTAGAATTCAATCTTAGCAATTAAAATCTCATGTAAGTTTTTCGAAAATTTTATGCTATAAAGTTGTATGCATGCTTCTTTATACATAAGTTTTGATTACACGTCAAAAATTGTACCCTTTAAATTTAAGTTTATGTCATCTAATGATATGAAACACTTGAAGTTGTAATTTAGTTATGTAAGACCTTGATCTAGATTACAATAACAAGGTGAATTATTTTGTTGTGTGAGACCTCGACAATGATTTGCGGTTTCTAAATTAGACAACTTAATTAAGTTAGTTAGTGAGACCTATGACTTAAGGCATAAGATGGGATAAAACATGCTTCGTTTTGCATTAATTGTTTTGGCAAAATTATAAATCCCATAACTTTTGGAATTGAAAACTTGTTTGTCAATTATCGTTTTCAACAATTACCTATTCTATACTTTCACCACTAGCGGATCAAGCGATGTGGTGAAACTATGATAATGAGGATCCAAAATTCAAGGAAAATACTATGGTTAATATGAATATTGACCAAAGGGTATTTTATTTTCTTGAATGTTTACTTATCGAAAGTACTAACTTTTGAACTTTTATTTACGTAGAAATGGCTCAAGTGAATCTCTTGCACTAGCCTCGTCGTTCAAATCTATGTTTGATCGAGAGAATTATTTGTAGTGCAATTTCAATGATTGGTATCGACAACTCGAATTGTCTTGAGGGTTGCCAAAAGACTCGATTATTTGACTCGACTTGTCCTCCTGAACTGCGCTGATACTCTGCTTTGAAGCCACAGTGCATGGCAATCTGAGTATGACAAGTATAATGAGGTAGCTGGATTATGCTCGGGAGTATGAACTCAAACTTGCAAAAGCGGTTTGAGAATTACTTCCTAATCTCATGCTTGAAGAATTGCAAGGTTGTTTGAAAAGCTTTGATGTATTTGTTGTATGATTTGATAGATGCTCTTCATAGTTGCAAGCAAGGAGATGGGAAACTGTAAGTGCCCACGCACGGAAATGATGAGTTTCATGGACCGGTGGGCGACTTAACTATGTCTACCCCAATGACATACAAATTGGCACGATCAGCGGATCCCTTAACAAGGAATTTGATGGTTTAGATGCTTGCAATTACAATATGCATTGCAGGGAAGGCGATCGATGAGGTACATGAAATGCTCATTGATTACGAAAAGGTTTGCCCGAAGGCCCCTACACTGCGGTTCTAACCATCCGGAAGGGTAGGATTTCTAAGCCTAATAAGCCGCTAGCGAACAAGAAGGGAAAGGTAAGGGTAAAGTTGATAAGGAAAACAAGTTATGACTTATCAACAAGAACCTAAGTACCCTCCCAGCGTGAGAATCGAAGAAGGATATGGCTTGTCATCATCCCGCACCGAGGTAGGACATTGGAAGAGGAATTGTCCACTCTACCTTGATGAGTTCGCAATAAGAGGTATAAAAATCTGGGCGTGGCGATGCTTGGTACTCTTTGATGATAGAATTATTGCTTTTCCTCATAAAATAAATTCTGGGTAGATGATCTTTGGATGTGGTATTCACATTTGTAATACAACTGCAGGGACTTAGAGGAGCAAGGAAGCTTGCCTATGGACATCAATACTGCGTGGTTAATGGAGCACATGCGATCGTTGAAGCTATAAGCACGTTTGATTTAGTTTACCTTGGGTTTAGTCTTGTCATTAAGCGATTGTCATTCGCACCTTCCATTGTTAGTGGTGTCGTTTACATTTCCTTGTTAAAAGATATTGGTTTCGTTCATACATTTACGATTATGGAATTTCGATTTCTTTAAATGGTGTTTTTACTTTAATGTTATTCCGATAAATGGTGTGTTTGAAATTGATTTGCATGATAATGTGATTGATAAAATAATTACATCTTTAGCATCAATAATAAAAGAATCAAAGGTGATTTGGATTCTTCATTTCTTTGGCATTGTAGACTTGCTCATATAGGCAAGAAAGCATGCAACAATTTGCAACACGATGGGCTTTGCAAGACATCAATGATGAATCATTTGATAAATGTGAATCTTGCATATCGGGAAGATGACCAAGAAACCTTTTACAAATAGTTTAGAAAGGGCTTTTGATCTTCTTGGTGTGATACATCTTGGCGTATGTGGACCACTAAGACATGTGTCAAGAAAGGGTGCTAGCTACTTCTTAACCTTCTTGATGATTTCGATCGTTATGGTTATGTTTATTTACTTAAACATAAACATGAAGTCTTTGAAACATTTAAGGTTTTAAAAGTGAAGTATAATTGCAACTAGGAAAGAAGATTAAAGCTCTTGATCCGATAGAGGTGGTGAATATTTAAGCCAAGAGTTTAAAGATTATCTAGGCGAGTGTGGTATTGTCCAAGAACTCACATCTCCATATACTCCACAACAAAATGGTGTATCGAGAGAAGGAATCGTACATTGTTAGACATGGTGCGATCAATGTTTAATCTTACAACTCTTCCCTTATCCTTTTGGGATTATGCTTTGAAAGCATTGTTCGCATATTGAATATGGTTCCAACTAAGAAGGTTGATAAGACTCCTTATGAAGTGTGGTATGGGAAATCTCCCAACTTGTCTTACTTAAAGGTCTAGGGTTGTGAGGCGTTTGTTAAGCGTGACTCTGGCGATAGTTGCAACAAAGATACATTAAGTGTATCTTCATAGGATACCCAAAGGAAACTATGGGTTACTACTTTTACTTTCCACACGAAAACAAAGTAATTGTTGCTAGGTATGGAGATTTTCTTGAAAAGGATCTCATATCTCATGAATTCGATGGGAGAGTTTATGATCCGGAAGATGATCAAGAAGATACAACACCTTACGAAAACACTAGCCAACCTCAAGTAGAACACGAAAGTCAGGCGTTCCACGAAGTTGAAGTGGTTCCCATTCGTAGATCCATGAGGACTACGCGTGCACCTAAGTGTCTATGTCTCAACGTAGAAGGCGAGGAAAATATGTTAGGGATCTTGGTGAACCCGCTAACTATAAAGCTGCCATGATGAGTTACGAAAAGGAAAAATGGCGAGTTGCAATGAATGGAGAAATGCAATCCATGAAAGATAACGAAGTCGGATAGAGGTTGACTTACCTCCAAATGCTAAGGTAGTTGGAAGTAAGTGGCTCTTTAAGATAAATCTTGACATGGATGGCAAATGCACCTATAAAGCGGTCTTGTAGCCCAAGGGTATACTCGAACCTATGGGGTAGACTACGAGGAGACATTTTCTCCTGTAGCGGATATTAGAGCTATTAGGATTCTTATAGCCATTCTTGCGTACTATGACTATGAGATATGGCAAATGGATGTCAAAGCGCCTTCTTAAGCGGTCGCCTAGATGAGGACATCTATATGGCGCTGACTGAAGGGTTTATGAATCCAAAGTTTCTGAAGCATGTATGCAAACTTCAAAGATCCATTTATGGATTGAAGCAAGCATCAAGGCAATGGAACAAGAAGTTTGATGAAGAAATCAAGAAATTTGGTTTCACTCAAAATCTTGATGAGCCATGTGTGTATCATAAAGCTAGTGGGAGTAATGTTATTTTCCTTGTCTTATATGTCGATGACATATTGATCATGGAAAAGACATTCCAAGTATGCAAGATGTAAAGTCTTATCTTGGAGAGTGCTTTTCTATGAAGGACTTAGGGAAGTAGCATTTATTCAGGAATCAAGATCTCCGAGATAGATCAAGGAGGTTAATTAGACTAAGCCAAAGTGCTTACATTGATAAAATATTGAAGAGATTCGGTATGCAAAATTCCAAGAAAGGATATTTGCCGATGCAAGTTGAACATGGCTTAAGTAATAAACTATCGCGTCACACACGAAGAGGTGGCATACATGAAGAAAGTTCCTTATGCTTGGTTGTAGGATCTATCATGTATCTTTGTAAGATGTACAAGGCACGATGTGGCGTTTGCACAAAATATTACCGGTCGGTATCAACAGAACCAGTGTGAAACACGGCAGTATTAAGAACATTCTTAAGTATCTAAGGGCTACTAAAGAAATGTTTCTAGTGTGTGGAGGAAATCGGATCGAGAACTTGATGTTCTGAGGTTTTGCGATCGTCATTCAAAGCGATAAAGATGATCTGAAGTCTCAGACGGGTTATGTCTTTGTCATTAATGGAGGAGCGATTATTGGAAGAGCAAGAAGCAAACAACGGTTGCGATGTCTATTAAAGAATGAGTACATTTGCTTGAGCTGCGATGGAAGTTGTTTGGATTAGGAAATTCATTTCGGGACTCGGAGTAATGCCCTCAATCGAATTACCTTTAAATGTGTATTGTGACAACTCTGCTTGCAATAACATTTGCCAATGAGCTGGAGTCATGAAGGCGCGGACATTTTCCTCGTCGATATCACTATGTTCGAGAACAAGTCGACATAGGTGAAATCAATCTACTCAAAGTTCATACGGATGATAATCTAGGCGATCCCTTTACGAAGCCTTTGCCAAAAGAAAACTTCTTGACCATCTTGATGGGATAGGACTTCGTTTAGCTAGTAGTTTCATGCGGATCGTGATTAGTATTTGGATAAAGGATGTTATGAACAAATATTACTTTAATGAAATAAAATAGTTGTTTATGTTTATTTTTATTTTCTTAATATTATATCCTATATTTGCATGTTTAATCCGTGAATAACTTATGCTATTCTAAATAGTCCGTTGTCGATCAATGATGTGGGAATATCATTGAATTAAGACAAATCGAGTTTTAGTAGAATATACTTTTAAAGTATATTGATGCGTGGGACATACAGATTCACATGATATTCAATGAATTAAATATAGGACTCATCCCAACTTTACATGATGATACTTTATGGATCTACATCATTAAGTATATCATGAAGTGTTTATCCTCATACTTGAGATACCGGATAAGCGATATGAATGTAGTGCATTTGTGTAAGATAGTCTAACGATATCCGTGGCTGGTAGTTATAAGGGCTATTTTCGGAAGTGTTACAAAGTTCATGAGTTATGTTTGTAGTCAAGAGAATTTGTTCATTTGAATTTGTTTCAAAGCATAATACTATATTTGGGCCCTCGTAGGGTTGACAAGATGTTTGTATGGCCATACCCAAGATCTATCGGAATACGTTCGGATGATTTGGTAATCTTGTTCAATCATATACAACGAAGCAGAATATTAACTTATGAATTGACTTGATCCATATTCATAGTTAATGTAGTATTAATAATAAAAGGATAAGTAAAATGATGAATCATTAAATGGTTTTCAGGAGACCATACTCGATTTGATCGGGGGCATTGGCGTGTGAAAGCTAGACTAACCAATGTCATTACTATATTTAGTAATATCCAGTGGGGCTGAAAGGTTTATGGATATTTAAATATATGTATGTCGGATTCGAACTAGAGACTTGGGATTGCACACATTACGTATGAGAGTTGATGTTAATAATTAATATATAAAATGTTATTATTAATTATTATTAGTCACGAAATAAAACATAACGATAGTTAATATTTAATGGGGTTTTGACTAACGATCGTTAAATGTAAACTACGAGGACTAGAGATAAAATTAGTGGGCAAGAAGGATCTAGAACCACTCTTGGGTTGGGTGGCGGTCGTGGGTTCATCAAAAGCCCAAGGTGAGTTTTCTTGGTCACCAAGTTTTGAGAAACTATAAATACAATCCCTTGTATTCATTATTCTCCTAACCTTGGATCACCAATAGACCTAATTTCTCTTCTCCTCTCCTCTTTCTTGTGTGGCCGGTCGAACACTCAAACCCAAAGGGTTTCGATTTGCTTAACTCAAGATTAAGTGTTTGGTTTTATTTGTGATTCAAGAAACTAGCTTTTCACATCAAATCGCTAATAGTACGTGTGTACAAGAACGAAGAACAAGCACGCTTGAGCTTGTGTATTCCTTGGTGGTCGATTCTTTTGGGTCGAATTATATAAACCCTAAAGTTAGGGTTTTGGGTTTTGTTCTTGTTCAAACATCGTTTGGTTTACTTGAATTGCTAAAAGGTACGCACTTTCTTGTTCGGTTAATTACTTACATATATTATTCCTATTTACTTCCGCTGCATTCTTTGATGATGTTATTTGATTTTATATAATTGTTATGAGTATTAAATCCCAACAGAATAGACAATAATCAAGAATCTTTTTAAATGTTTATTAACAATCATAATAAACTTATCATTGTTATAGCAATTGCGATCTATAATTAAGAGAAATGAAATTGTGACATCCATCAATATTACCAATTTACCATATAAACACTCGATAATTTTAAATTAAGAAACTCATACCGACTATTTTAAGAGCTCATGTATTACTTGATATAAAGTTAATACCATAATAGCTTTCTTACCTACTTATTATCGATCAACTTGAATTAAGTATGCCCAAATACACTTATTAACGTGTTACTTAACTGGTTGAGAAAAACCAAATAACACTTCATCTAAAGTTAATATCAGCAAAAAAAAAGACATTGGTAATAGTCGAGTTGAAATCCCCTCTAGCAAAAACACCGATCACTAAACCCTAAATAATTCGACCTATATCTTATGCTATAATCCCTAAACCGTCTGCTAATTCTAATACATACCATATTCTCGTCTAGTTTTTAATTAATCTAAGGGTTTATCACTGGCTGTCGAGTCATAGTTTCTGTCATTAGTGTTCAAGTTTTCGTTTTCAGGGTCTAAGTTTAAGACTCAGTTATCCTTATTCGCTGATTAGTTGTTGTTTTGTATTTTGCTGAATTAAGTGCACGTTAATATTGTTAAGTCGATTATATTATCAACCTAATTCGATACTCATTACGTTTCCCTGTGTTGCCTAATGGTTGTGATTTGTTGTAGGGTTCTTAGCTCGAATGTTGTGGGTATTTTGGGTTTGTTTAGATGGTGTAATAATGAAGAAAGGATTCTTGGACTTAGGAAGGAGAGGGGGTGGAAGTGAGAAGGATAAGAAAAAGGAGACGAATGCGCAAAAAATAATAGTAGTAAGGAGAAGGTTAATGCTGATCAAAGTGTTGTTGGACTAGGACAGTTTCCAAGCTTGTCGTATGTATATGGTAGTCCAAATTCTTCTGCGTTAGCTACTAAAATTCGTGATATTGAAAGCCAAATGTTAGAGGATAAACTCGTGTTATTGAGAGATGATAGGAAGCCATTAAAACCTAGTATAGTAACACGAGTGGAACCTTCAATTCATGATGATGTTGCTGGTCATTTT
This sequence comes from Chrysanthemum lavandulifolium, assembly GCA_022545495.1. Classification (NCBI taxonomy): domain Eukaryota; kingdom Viridiplantae; phylum Streptophyta; class Magnoliopsida; order Asterales; family Asteraceae; genus Chrysanthemum; species Chrysanthemum lavandulifolium. The sequence continues at coordinate 294,719,753 of CM040241.1, forward strand.
GAGGTCCCAAAGCATATGTGGAAAGGGCAGAAGTAACGCGTGGTGCTGCTGATGCATCTCATGATACTACATAGGTACCTAATATGGTCCAAGAGATTTAAACGTCTGCTTACGACTCAACTATAGTACATGTTGAGGATGACCATGTGGGAAAGAAGGCAAAGCAATCTGCTCCTGTCTCGTTTGCGAAATGGGTCAGTCATGAATCAAGCAAACGAGCGGTGAACTTTCGTACATTAGAAGTGGGTTTACAAGCTGTTGAAAATGTTGAAGTTCAAATACCTTTGTCATCAAATTTGGAGGTGACTTCTAGGTATGGACACTTGTTATATGGTTGGGAAAAAGAATAGCATTTTCTGTTGTGAAACAGTATGTGAAGAATGTGTGGAAGAAGTTTCGTATTATTAATACAATGATGAATTCTAAAGGATTTTTTTTTTCAATTTTGCATCGAAAGCAGGTAGATATGGAGTATTGGAAAACGAGCCATAGTTGATCCGCAATGCTCCAATCATTCTTAAAAAGTGGTCTCCCAACGAATGTTTATTAAACGAAGAGCTGAAATCTATTCTGGTGTGGGTAAAATTGCATTATGTTCTGTTCGGCAGATTTATGCGGATGGTTTGTGTCTCTGACTACTAGATTGGGTACACCAATAATGCTTGATTCCTAAACGAGCACTATGTGTATAGACTCATGGGGTCGATTGGATTTTGCACCTGCTTTGTTTGACATAAAGGCTAATAGTTCTTTGAAAGATACTATGGTAATTGTTATTCCTTATGTGGAGGTTTCGGGTTCTTATTTGCATACAATCAAGATGAAATATGAGTGGAAACCGCCACGATGTGGTATCGGTTCGATTTTTGGTCACAATGACAGTCAATGCCCTAAAATAATTAGGGCGGATGTAGAAGCTGATTTGATGAAGCAGAGTGGTCCAAATCATACAAAGAATGTTGATGCACAAAATGATGGGTTCCAAGTTCTAAAAACCGTAGACATAACCACGATAAGTCAACTGGCTTTAAACCTAAAAGTACATTCGTGTACTGTATTGTATCTATTACTAGTGTTTATGGTACATCCAAGATGCAAGGAAGTATGCAAAATAATGGGTTCTCGACATCACTAACAATTGGGGCCTCGACTTCTAGCAACAAGGGACCTGAGAATTCGGATGATATTAATCTTGTTTTTATAAGGAATTCGTATGTAGTTTTGAATAAACATGAAAAGGTTTTTGAAAATGTGGATATTTGAGGCCGAAATGAAGGTAAAACCGTAAGGATGCGACGATGGTTGTAGATGAAAGTGATAGTGATGTTGAAGGTAAACCGGTAAGGATACGATGAGACTACTAATATCATGGCATCCTCGTCAAAGAAATGTGGAGGTGCAAATGATGTATGGTTACTTGAGGTTGAAGATTATGACATGTATGATGGTTTGTGAGCATGAAGTATTAACTAAAAGCAGTTGGCTTTATGTGACGCACTCGACATTAATTTTCGAGGTCAGTTTAGACGACATTTTATATTTGGTATTTTCTTGAGTCAAATGTAATCTAGTGTTTAGTGTTTGATTATTTTTTATGGGAGTAGTAGTGTCTTGTTATGTAAGCTTTGTCGCCTAAGTAACGGGCTAAGATGTGGGATTCACTCACATCGGTTGTACTTAAATATTTTTTTGGAGTAATATATTCACCGAGTTAAAACCCTTTACCCCGAAAAAAGTTAATATCACAAGAACATCTGTAGTGGTCACACTCGTTGCTAATTAATGCCACATAAGATTTTCTACTCAACCACAATCCTACTATCATCACGACTAACCCTAACTCCGCTTAAAAAAACCGATCATACACGCATAACCCTTAGCCCACCACACCGATCTACCCTGCAGTTATGACTCCATTCGAATCATGTTTTTGAGAAACGAAAACCATTTTTTTTACTCAAAGCCTCCTAAAAAAAACAGGTTTGGAGATGTGTCAAAATCTTCTGACATGCTTGGATCATGCATAGGAATAGGAACCTTAAACCAAATTGGCTTGTATGGATCCTATTTCTTCTTATAAAAATTATTTGTAATTTTCTAGCATCTTACTAGCTAAAATTCAATCCCCGTTGAAAAATAAGATGCTCTAACCAATCAAACAAAAACATCGACCTATTGTTTCATAGATAGTAATGTCGGTTAATATTTAAGTACTTGTAAATAGGGGTGTCATAAAAGCCGACCCGATCTAAACTTGAATATAGCTTTTCGGGTCGGGTTAGTCTGGTCCAAATTTATAATCGGATCAATCGGGTTAACCCGAGTTCTAAACAAGGTCGGGTTCGAGTATAATATATGTCTCTTACTCGATTTCGGGTCAACCCAATGACCCGAGTTTCATTTTTCTCTTTCTAAAATGTTTGTAAACACAAAAACCGTATAATTCCTAAACAACTCAGGCCCGTACTCGAGTTGACCCGACCAAAATTAACCCGTCATAAATGAACCGAGTTCAAAGAAAACTTGAGTTCGAGTATATTTTTAAGGACCTGACTCGAATCGACCCAAACCTGACCTGATAAACTTGAATAACACCCTTACGTGTAAAACAAAAAAAGGTTATTATGGTCATTTACGTCATAACTTCAAAACCATGCATGCGTCATAGCATAAAATTGGCTTAACGTCACTTAACTTTAACCCACTCGCACACAAGCGCATGTCACACCCTGTGACTCTTCTCTCAACTGAGTTAAGGACTTTAGCGCGTGGTCGTGGGATATAATCTCCTCAAATATTTAAAATTTCACAGCTACCACTTGCCCTATTCTTAATGGCTTAATAATAAAAAATATGCAATTTATTTGTGCTATATTATTGATAAGGTGTGTTATGGGATAGTACTTCTTGCAGTTAGATCTAACACAACTAAATATTTATGGAGTCATCATCCACTTGTCCAGATAATTTACCAAGTAATCGAATCAAAGCCATTCAAGAGCTCACACAAGGCAAACACTTGACCATTAAGCTACGAGAATTGCTCGAGCAACCAGAAAAACTGGAGTCTGACCGCAAGTCAGTTGACGGTGTGGTTGCTCAAATCTTGGGGATGTTCGAAAACACCCTTTCAGCTTTGAACTCTTCTAGCATCGAGACTTCTGGTATCCCAACTACTGGTGATACCGGATCTCCAAGAAGTTGGGATGATCAGAAGTCAGAAGATTCAAGTGAGAGCGTCAAGACTCTAACACCGCGAAAAACAAAAAGAGGATGTTACAAAAGGTATGCTTTATAATTACAATGAGTTTTTAACTAGGCATATATTGATGAACCTTGCTTAAAATATGAGTATATGATGTTGATAGTAATTGAATCTACTTCTCAAGTATATTTTCTTTCCATATGTTATCAAAACAAGAGTTAAGATCAAACGAGAAATAAAATTGAAATGAGAAAGATGAAAAGGAAAAATAGTTGTACATTTTAAATGCACTTGCAAAAGTAGATATATCTCTTTTTATTTTATTTTATTTTTTATTTGAAATGTATAATGGAAAATACTGCTCATTCTTATCATTTTATTTTATCTTTTCCCTATCTCTTCTTTATAACCAAAACTAAAAAATGACAACCATATAGCATGGTGAGTTATATTTGACAAGTTTATCCTTCTTTTTCTTGCAAAACATTGATAACCAGCAACGATGACCAGAAGTTGGTCCCTTTTTATATATATTGATCCTCTTTTGTTTTGAAGTTTATATACATCAAGTCACTAATTACAAATTGTTTTGGCATATGCAGAAGAAACACATCATCAGCATGTATTAAAGTAACTTCTACACTGATTGATGATGGATATGCTTGGAGAAAGTACGGTCAAAAAGCGATTCTTGATGCTAAACACCAAAGGTAATATATTTTGATTCAACTTGTATATTTTAGTGATTTCTATTATATGGATAAGCATACCTAAGATACCTTTTTAGTTTTTTCTCAAGTTAAAGCACAGATTCGAGTTTGTTCACAACTATTGGCTAGATCTACTAAACAGTAAAGACAAGTAGCTAGGTTAATTAAGTTATTTTGTTACTATTTATTAAGTTGCTAATTTAACTTCAATTGTTTTTTGTTGTACTAAACTGAAGCTACAAAAGTTGACATATTTTGTCTTTTTTCACAATGATAAAGTTGATAGTCTACAAACAGCATATAACTTACTCCGTACTACATAAAACATAATACATGAAAATAGAAACCACCAACAAGGTAACCTAGTGATCAAGTACTCGCTTGAGCTCCCTGGATAGACCGCGTACAGTAATAAAGGCTCGCTCATTTCGAATAATCTAAACAGGATAAAACATCATTGATTTATATCCGACTATAGTAAAATATTATTCTAGGATTAGTTTTGTAATGTGAAATTTCTTTTGCTAATTTAATTGGTGTGTATTTGTTGATGTATAGGAACTATTTTAGGTGCACTCACAGGTTTGACCAAGGATGCCAAGCAACCAAACAAGTTCAAAAGACAAACGATGAGCCACCAAAGTATAAGACAACTTACAATGGACACCATACTTGCAAAAATATACAAAAAGTACCTCAAATCATCTTGGATTCTCCAAACCCTAGGGATAATTCAATCCTTATAAATTTTGGAACAAATACATCTACTGAGAACACACGAGCTGGCCCTTGTTTCGATTCCATAAACCAAAAACCGAAGGATGGTTTACCTTCTATAGTTCTGAAACACGAACAAGATTCTTCATGTAATCACTATACACCATGGGATCCGATCATGGGACTCTCACAAGTTCCATCAGATCCCATGTCTATGTTGTCATCTGAGTTAGATCATGAGGACATGATATCTTCAGGAGTATTTTCGTCTACATCTAGTACCAATGGTTATGAGATGGACGATATGCTTGGAAGCAATGATTTTGGGGACTTTCCCTTTGAATTATGCTAGTGGCAAGCTCAGTGACGACGGAACCAGGGTGGGTCCCGGGACTCGCTAGAGATTACAAATTAAAATAACTAGCTTGCCAGTTATTTTAAGTTGTAATCTCTTCAATATATAGATGGTTAGGACAAATGTAATCTTTTTATAAGGTTAATAAATTCGGTACTACTTGAATCGACCCCATAAACGAGGACTGCGATTTTGTATGTGTTATTTTGTATGCCATGGTGTTCGAAGGTGAGGTGTAGGAAAACATATGTACTTGCTAGTTTGAATTCCCACAAGATGTAAAGAAACTGAGGGACTGCATGCATATATACTCTACTGGACTAGAAAAGTAGATTGATTGTAACTGAGCTTGGTTTCTATGTTTAATAATGTGTTGGTTCCTCCTCTTGACCCATATGTTTCTATGTTTATTAGTCGTTTCTTGACTACTTCGATATCACATGATCACTAGCTATCAAGATCAATGCCAAAAAAAAAACCCCATCAACGTCCCGGAATTTTATTTTTTATTTTTAACTTTTATCTACAAATTCAATATTTGTGAATCAACCTAACCCGCCCAACCTCCTTAGAACTACATAAAATTAACCTATCTTAATCTTCAAGCCTCTTTCACAATTTACTCAACTGGTGACATTAAAATTTTAATGAGAAAACCTTATTTTTTACTGATCAAATGTAACGTGCAACAATTACGTACGATATATTAAGATGTGCTGAATTTTGTGGTAAAGAAAGACACTCGAAAGAAAACTACAAAATATTTAAATTTTCTAGAAGTGGCAGGCTAGGCCAACCTTTTGAAGAGGAATTTCTTTGCCCGTTTAAATTTATGAGGCAGTGGGTTCAAACCTCATGAATTAGTCAACCGCCTTAAGATTGAAAAAAAATTATATATATTCTAATCAAATAAGTTTTTGATATTAGAGTTTTAATCTATAACTATATTCTCTTTCTACAATGACATTTCAACTTTTGAAAAGTTATCAAGTTATACAATAATCTACAAACCCATGCCATTGCCATGTGCTACAGAAATGATGATGATATACATACACGTCCGCATGATTACTTCATTATCTCGTTATTAAACTATTTCTCTTAAATAATATTGTTGAATTTCTAAGCTAAATACTATAATGACATGAAAATCTTGATGTAAATACATATTCTGTGTGATGGCAATTTATCCGTTAGGGACATGAAGGATTGATAGTTGATATTTCGACCCAGCCTATATATATCTCTTGTTCTCTATTATTTACTTTCTCCACATCAAAGAACATACCCGTGGAGGATCCGCAGTTACGGATTACCCTCCCCCATAAAAAAAGTAGTTAAGTAATCTAGCATATTGTCGTTATAGGATTGTGGTTTTACTGTTTGCTAGGTGTTCTCTTTGTAGCGGGGAGGTTTTTTTAGGTGTCGCGAAATGCCATCTTGTTAGGTTTTCATTAATATATTTTCCGTTCAAAAAAATAATAATGATAAAAATAAAAAATATATGCTATTTCATTATTTTGTACCCTGGGTTTTAACAATTTAGAAATGGTTATAATATAACTAGTTACTATGCTATAGATATCAACTCCTTTAAAGGGGCAAAACTTGCTTATAGGGATGATCACTTCTTTATTTCTTAATTAGTGCTAAATAAATGCAAACATGTGGAATTTCTTTGACTTTTATTTTTTGTCCCCTCTATTGCTAGTTGCATAAAATTATATTTATGTAACTTTAATTGGATTGTAATCGATAACATAAATCCAAATTTTGCATTAGTTGGTTAAAGTATTGTTTGTGGTAGATCAACTTGCAAATGATCATCTTGCAACTAAGTTTGTTTATTCTAGTTGCTGTCTTTTTTTTAAGACATAAAGGGAAATCATACCAAGGATTTTAGTTTCAAGAATTTGAGAGTTAATATAGACGCGGAATGAAAAGAGGGAAAAATGATTACTGTTGAAATGAAGTTAGTACAAAATGAACAAGAGAAAAAACTACTTATAGGCTAATTAAACAACTTAACCGCCTAACTATCAAACATTTACAATAGTTACATCCAAAAACCTCTATTTTACAAATATTACATTATGCACCCTTGTAGTTTATGCGGAATGATATGTTCTTCATCCTCCCCTCAAGTTGGATGATTTGTGATACCCAACTTGCCAAGCAAAATGGAATGTTGCACATGATTTAAAGCTTTAGTCATGACATCTGCAAGTTGTTGAGTGGTAGGAATAAAAGTTGTTTGCAAGAATCCTTCTTGTATTTTTTTCTCTTGTAAAATGACAGTCCATATCCAGATTCTTGGATCTATCATGAAAACAAGGATTGGCAGCCAATTGTTGAGCAGACTTATTATCACAGAACAAAGTAATTGGCAGTTTAACAAACCTTTAAGAAGAAAACTTAGCCACATGATTTCACAAGTGGTGACTGCCATAGCCCTATACTCTGCTTCTGTGAAAGATCTAGACATTGTTGGTTATTTCTTTGTTTTCTGTGAAACAAGAGAATGACCTAGAAAGATACAATAGCCTGTAAGTGATCTTCTAGTCACCAAACATGCTGCCCAATCAGCATCAGAAAATCCAGTGATGTGTAAATGAGGTTGCACTTGATAGAAAAGTCCCTTACTGACACTCCCTTTGAGATACCTCAATAAATGAAGACCATCTTGCATATGCAGATCAGTAGGAACGTATACAAATTGAATAAGATGTTGAACAACATAGGAGATGTTTGTTCTAGTCATGGTAAGGTAAAGTAACCTCCTTACCAGTCTCCTATAGGCTTCAGGAGATTTCAAAGGATTACCCTTAGCTAAAGAAAGTTTCAAGTTGGTTGGCATGGGAGAAGCAAGCTGGTTTAGCAATGAGAAGACTGCATCATTAAGGAGATCAAGGATATACTTCCTTTGATTTAGGTGAGTGCCTTGTGAAGTTCGCAAATCTCAATCCCCAAAAATATTTTGCCAAACCCAAATCTTTAATTGTAAACTTTTGATCCAAAGGTAAGCTTAGTAGATAATATCTGATTCACAATTTCGAGTTATAAGCATATCATCTACATATACCAACACAGCTGTAAACTATTCTTGATTCTTTTTAACAAAGAGTGAGTAATCATTTTTGGATTGAACAAATCCTAAAGATTGCAAAAATTTTAACAATTCATGATTCTACTGTCTAGAAGCTTGCTTAAGACCATACAAAGACCTTTTCAACTTGCAAACTTGTCCTGTAGAGGCTCAATTATAACTAGCTGGTGATTGCATATATATCTCCTCATCAATGTAACCATGCAAGAAAGCATTGTTAGCATTTAATTGATGAAGTGGCCAATCTTTAGCAGTGGCTAATGCAATCAAAACTCTCACAGTTGCAAACTTTGCAACAGGAGAAAAAGTATGTTTGTAATCTTTATCTTCCTTTTGATCAAAACCCCTGATTACCAAACGAGCTTTGTACTTGTCAATTGTCCCATCAGCCTTATATTTGATCTTAATACCCATTTAGATGAAATAGCTTTATGACCAGCAGGTAAAGTAGTCACTTCCCATGTGTTATTTTTCTCTAAAGCATTGAGTTAAGTCTGCATTGCTTGCACCCATTCTGAATATTTACTAGCTTGACTATAAGAAGAGGGTTCGGTAGTTGCAAAAACATTAGAGAGGAAAGCTACATGTTGTTTAGGAATGCCAACAAAATCTGCTGCAGTAAACAAATGATATTTTGGCAGTTTAGTATGGGTATGAATAACATTTGCAGATGATCACATGAGGTTTTGGAACAAAAAAATCATTAACCAAGCTGGTTTGGTTGCATTCCTTGTTGATCTTCTTGTAGGAGCAGTTCGGAGGGTGTTGTTTGACATGATTAGGAATAGATTCGGTGGTGACATGTTCATATGTAGGAATTACATTCTCAATATCTTGAGGAACATAAGAAAGCAGTTCAACAGTTTCATTAGAAGAACTAAAAGAAGGGAACTTACCTCCAAGACATTGAGTGGGTATAAATTGTATTTTAAAAGGAAAAATCTTCTCTTCAAATGAAACATCTCTGCTATGAAAGACCTTCTTTGTAGTTAGATCATACAAAGAATACCCTTTGGAGTAAGGAGGATGTTCTCCCTGTGTGGCAATGTAACAGTTGCATAACACAAACACCCAATAACTCTCAGATGACTGTAGGAAGGCACTTTCCCATGCAATTTCTCATAAGGAGTCTTCTAATTCAATATTTTCATTGGCATTCTATTGATGAGATAAGTAGCAGCTAGTACACAATGTCCCCAAAATGTTAAGTTTCTAAGAGGTGTCTATGTTTCCTCTCCACTACCCCATTTTGTTGTGGTGTGTAAGGCATGGACTTCTGATGCACAATACCCTTAGAGTTTAAGAAAGCCAAGCATTTTCCATTAACTATCTCAGTACCATTGTTTGTTCTTATTGTCTTAATGGTGACTGAGTATTGATTCTGAACATATGCCACAAATTGAGACAGAACATTCAGTATCTGATCTTTAGTGTGAACTAAATAAGTCCATGTGGCTCTTGTAAAATCATCCACAATAGTAAAGAAATACTGAGCTCCATTCAAAGGGGTTTCTTATAAGGTCCCCAAAGATCCATATGTACCAATTCAAATGCAATATAACTAGAAGTAATGCTTTTAGGAAATGACAATTTATGATGCTTAGCTAGTAAACAACTTTCACAAGAAAATTCAGTTGCATTCAAATGTTTACAATCATGAATATGAGCTAGCTTGGAAACTAAAGTATGACCAATTCTAGAATGAAGAGTATGAATATCTACATTTTGTTTAGGGAAAACAAAATTACAAGTAGACTTATTCAAAAACACAGGAAAAGTAGATTTTGTATGAGATCGACAAAAAACAGATACATTGTGAAAGAAAGTTGCAAGTTCAAGCATAGGCTTGCAGATTTACAAACACTTTGACCCTTTGGCCACAGCAACAATTTGATTAGTTGAAGGGTCCTGAAATGCAAATTCATTGAGATAAAAATGAGCATCTAATCCTTGATCCTTAATCAATCTACCTACAAATAGTAAATTGAGTTGAAAATTAGGTACATAGAAAACATTGTTCAATGTTAATAGGGTGTAATTTTGACTTGACCAACAAGAGTTACAGTTTTGTTCTACCATCAGGCAGATGAACAATGATTGGGTGTTTTAGAGTTTTGATGGAAATGAAAAGATGAAAATGAGGTAACATATGATCTGAAGCCCCTATATCACTTATCCAATCCACTGTTATGTTCATGTCAGGATGACAGAAAAGAGCAAATGCTGATGTAAAGCATGAAAAGATACCTGCATAATGCATAGAGGAACTGGTTTGATTAGCATTTGCAGTACCATTACATATCAGCCACCAATTGTTGATCAAACATCCCATTCTGTCCTATTCCAACACCATTCTCATACCCCAAATCAAAAGGAGTATCTCAAACCATGTGTTCTTCCAAACTTGAGTTAACTTGAGCAGCCATTCGTGTATTTTTCTTTCCCTTCTTACCCTTGTACCAGTCGGATAACCAATTTTCTCAAAACATTGCTCAACCAAATGCCGCCCGATTCTGACTTGTACAAACTTTCTTGAACTCATTCCTATTAGGACCACTTTTAAACTCTTTCTTGCCCTGATAACTAGTTTTACTACCATTCAAATTGGCAAAGAAAGCAGTTGGTTCAAAAGAAGGATGAGTCACTTGTTTCTGTTTCTCTATTTGCTGCACAATGTAGTAGGCCTTATTGACATTAGGCAATGGATCCATTCCCAAGATTTGACTCCTGACTGCCTCATAATCATCACTTAATTTCATCAAGAATTCCCTTAGTTTTGACCTACGATCCATTTCGACAAACTTATCAAGTATAGCAAAAGAATATTCTCTCATCTTTCCACAGTTACAAGTAGGTAAACAATTAAGATTTTGCAACTCATCCCAACATCGTTTCAACTTATTGAAATAAGAAGCAATACTTAAACTACCTTGAGAGATGTGGCTTAATTCCCTATCCAATTGGTAGATAAGTGGCCCATTACTTTGACCATATCTCTCGGTTATCTCCTTCCACAACTCATAAGCAGACTGAGTGTACAAGAAAGCATCAGATAACTCAGTAATCATTGAGTTTAGAATCCAACACGTAACCATATAGTCACATCTGATTCACCTTTGGTAATTCACATCATTCAATGCCGGTTTGACACATGCCCCATCAATAAACCCCAATTTCAACTTAGCTCCTACGACCATCTTTATGTTTCTACTCCAACCCAGAAAATTACCACCATTGAAAGGTGTGGTTGTTAAAACCATTCCTGGATGATCAAAATTAGTAATGCACAATGGATCATTGATTGAATTATCACGATTATCTTGAACAATGGGTGGAATTGGTGGATGCACAGAAGACGCCATTGATGAATTCTTATTAGAGACCCTAATTGATGAATCTTGAACAAAAGAAGGATCGATTAATCAAAACAATTGAATCGAATCAAGAATCAATTGACAATTAATCAATTGAATCAAAAATTAGGGTTTAGATCGAGCTTTTTAGGCTCTTATACCATATAGACGCGGAATGAAAAGAGGAAAAATGATTATTATTGAAATAAAGTTAGTACAAAATGAACAAGAGAAAAAACTACTTATAGGCCGATTAAAGAGCTTAACTGCCTAACTATCAAACATTTACAATAGTTACATCCAAAACCCTCTATTTTACAAATATTACATTATGCACCCTTGTAGTTTATTCGGAATGATATGTTCTTCAGTTAACTTGCGAGAGTACAACTTACAACTATTTATATGTTGATATGTATCTTTCCGTAGATTTTTTTTTCAAATGGAAATTATATTAAACTATCAAGAAGCTAGAAGGAGAATTACAATACGCGCGTGCTTGAACGCAGTTTTTCACACCAAGAGTTCGTGGTTACGTAGAGTCGTGGCGTTAAATGGTCTTCTGATGGAGTATCGTTTCTTTCTTGGTAGCATCTCTCCCAAAATAGCAGTTTGGGTAAACACCCTTTTTGGAATACTAAAATTTATAAGAGGGTTGACTAGGTTTCAAAAGCATATCATAAGTTGAATCTGTGCAGTTTCATATTTGTTGGGAAAATATAAGTGTGAAAGGGACTCATTTCCCACCAATATGACTCAAAGGAATTAATTAGTCTGAACGCAAACCTACTTGGCTTTTCTTATATATAAACATCTATTGTTTTTAATGGCCGAGTTATTAATAATACAGTAGCTTAATATTCTAGTGAGGATTGATTGATTTTTTAAACATCTTTCTATTATTAAGAGGATTGATTAATTTATTTAAGAGTAGTTGTGAGGATTGATTAATTTGTAAGAGTAATTGTGAAATACCTAAAAGACTTTTATAACATTATTTATAAAAGCTGCATTATTATTATACTAGCTAGCAGTTTCTTCAAATGCTGAATTGCATCTATAGAGGTTTCTAAAAGGGATGTTTTTAATAACAAGTTTAACTGCAAATCACATCTATTATTAATGCTAGCTAGATCATCAAAAATCGAAAATATATTACGTAAGAAAAAGGTCACTAAAGTGTTTACGAGTTTCACTTACTACACAAATAAACTTTTTTTCAAGTGCCGCGCTATAACTCAATCTAGAACCTCTAAACACACCTCTTTCGTAAACCCTAATACTTAAAACCGAAAGTATAACAAAAATATCCTCGTCTTTGTTCACCTTCATCGTAGTGATATTAGTGAAACAAGAAATTTCCATTATATATTAAAAATCATAATGACTATATAAATTTGCGAGGGTAGTTAAATGGTTTCCCACCAATAGATGACAAAAGTATGTGTGGTCACCCAAAATCCATCGTCACCATATAGACGATAGATCCTATTCAGTTTGACCAGAATTCATTTGAAAGAAAGAAGTAGCTGTCTTTACGTAAATATTTTACTACTAAGCGTGTTATTTGTACTATCTATGGTTTTGAAATAATTACGTTGACCTTTGATTTGATTTGTTGGGGGAGCATTTGTTCTTATGTTTCGTTCAAAAAAAAAAAAAAAATTAAAAAAATAAAATAAAATAAAAAAATTGGTTCTTATGTTATATAAAACTATGGTTATTATAAGTATAACTAAAAACTGAAATTTTTAGTCTTTATAAGTTAAAGATTTAGTGAGAAGAGAAATTGAAATAAAATGAGAAGAAATTTGAGCCACATATTTCAAATGAGGAGGAGAAATTTTAGAGGAGATGCATCTATTTCTTTAAGTGCATTTGAAATGTGTGACTGTTATTTCTTCTCACCCTTCTCATTTTAATTTTACTTCTTATTTGATCCTTACTCTGCATAGTTAATGGTAAGTAACAAGTTAAATAAGCTTATAACAAGAGAAGAAAAGTTACGTGGATTATAGTTTTGCTAAAGACCGTTTGTTTAGCTTGTATCAAGATGGTGGAAATGAGCCGAGCTGCTCGTAAAAAGCTCGTGATCGGATCGGGTTAAAGCTCGAACGAGCCGAGCCTAAACGAGCCCGAGCCTGAGCTCGAGCCTAAATTAAAGCTCGTTTGATAAACGAGCCCGAGCCCAAGCTTTATATACAAAGCTCGAATAGGCTCGCGAGCCTAAACGAGCCTTTAGTATATAAATAATGCTTGCCATATAAATGATTCCCTAAATAGCCTTTACCCTAAACTAGCAGGTTGACCCGCGCGTTGCTGCGGGGAACCTTTTTATTGTAAAGTGAAACAGTAACACCAATCAAGTTGCGATTACACTTGTCGAGGAATACAAAGTCTCGAACAACTTAAACAATGTCAAACTGTATTCTATAAACATTTACAAAGTATTATCATGTAGCAATGTTCCAGTTGTGTTTACAAAAGTTGACTGTTTAGTCGACTATAACAATTCTATTTTAAGATCAAAATCTAAACTTACTTGTTGTAGTGAAAAGCGACAACTATCTTGAATCATCGATCAACACTCAGTACCCAACCCGATCGAGCCTCTTTTGACTCCTACTCTTTAATCCCAAACACATTATCTTCTTAAATTCACAACAATCGATGGTATTGCGGTGTGCGTGTAAAGCGATTTCGGCCTGTTCCTACATGTCGTTTCTTCCATTCCTACATGATTAACCACACCCTATCGTTGACACTTCCGGATCGCTTGCTTTTGGTAAAGGTGTGAAACACCGACCTTTAACGTATCACACAGGTCCATCTTTCTTTTCTGGTTACCAACTACAGATAACCCTCATTTTGTTTTCCAGTAACAATGACGCTTTCCAGAGCTCACAAAGCAGAGGTATCTATTAGCCATGAAAACATTTTGATTGGTACACAGTTTGAATCATGAACATGAAATGAAGCCATATACCATATATAAGTATCCAACTTAGCCTGATTTTGATAAAAGTCAAGACCAAAGAGAAAGAAATCCTCAACTGTATGCACTTGATTTTTAAACTTTTTGACGCTAAATCCACGGGTTTGAATCTACCGTCACATAGACTTAAACCGGTTAAAGCCCTCGTTTTTTATGGCCACTTCAGGGTTGTTTTCAATAAGCTTCAACAACATATTTGACCGTTTAATAAGTGGGTCAAATATTGCTATATCTTATTGGGACCCGAAAAAATTGGTTCATTTCTCGCATTATTTCTTTACTAACACGACTTTTATTGGAGAGCAATATCAACTGAAAATCATGCAAATACTTGTTGAAAAATCAATTATATACCTCGGGCAAGATCACGGGAATCTATAGAAAAACTCATACTCCTACTTAACAACCATCATAGTGTAATTATTTGTGTTAGCTTATTTATCCATCTTATTTTCATGTGTCATAAAACCTACGCTACAAACACTATAAGGGTGTTTGGGAGTACTTACTTTTAAGTGCTTAAACCTTATAAGTCGTTTCAATAGTGTTTTTAGGATTGCTTATCTCGCATGTTTATATTGTATTGAGATGTCTTGTCTACGAACTCTTTGTACGTCGAAATGTGTTCGGATTTAATGCATTCGCTAGATCGGATATGGAGACATCGCCATTTAAGGGTTGGAAGACTTGGCTCATCTTGGGAATGCGGTGGTGATTGTCAAACACATCTTGCCACATGATACTATCACCGTAGGAAGTTTCTTGGTAATATGGAAGAAAAGGATTTCGATGTTTTATTTGCTCCATTTGCGACTGCTGAGACCAAGTTTACGTTAGCAAAAGTCTTCTGAGTAGTTACAACAACATAAGTTGCAAATAGGCCCAAAGTGAATCTCAATAAGCCATAAACTTTTTTCAATTTTCATATTAGCTCATAAACTTGAATATTAAGTTAATCCAAACATCGGTTACATTTTTATAGATCTGACAGCAATTAAAACTGAGACCGTGGATTTAAATAAGGCGTAACAATTCCAATTTTGAAATAAGGCCAGAATATTGATTAGAAGATTAGCATCAGAATGTAAGGATTAGTATGGGCAACAATTTTTTTTACCAAAACCATGTTTCATTGGATGTGGATGTAATCAACATTGGCTACCTGCAATTGTTTGCATCATTCTGCAGCACCTTTGTTGCCTGATCGACAATCAACCCTGCAATAATAGCATTTATTAATCTAAATTATCCGAATTTGATTATTCCATATCACAGTTAGTTCGACAACACAATTCCATATTTCCATAGTTTCCTGAACATAACATGACACATTGGAAAATGGTTGAATGAATATAACGTAAGGGTATAAACCTGAAAATGAAGAATTCTGGGCTTCACTGATCCTGTATTATGAAAGAGTATATTCTATAGTGGAAAAAACAGCAAAACAAATAGTTACGAAATATACATAACTGAAACTGAGTTTGATCCCACATGTTTTGGGCCAAACAATACACATGGTTCAAAATATATTAATTGAGTGTATTGGAGCAGTTTTTTAGATAATCAACATATCTCACCTAAGCGCGCTATTTTAGTAGCCAAAATGCACCTACTTCGGTACCCATTTCAGTAGGCATATGCACCCATCTCAAGGGCCATTTCAGCCTCTAATCCAAAACTAATTCCAGTCCCCAAAAGGCATCCATTTCCTGCCCATTTCGCCACCCAAATCAACCAATATCAACCTCTAAACGCACTCACTTCAGTACCTATTCCAGTACACAAACACACCTGTTTTACCTCCCATTTCAGCAAGCCAATCCGACACCCATTTTAGCTTCTTTATCAACAACATACATAATTTGATAATTCAGCCAATCCAATACCCATTTGACTTCTTTATCAAACCGATTAGTTTACTCACATCGATCATCTAAACTATCATTAGGGTCGTTTGGAGTATCATTTATGATTTTATATATTAGTATAACTAAAAAGGATGTTTATTCAAACATGATGTTGCTAAAGAAAGATAGTCCAAACGTACGACGTTAATATATTCTGATTGTCCAAACGCCTAACGCTAATATGAATTTATATATTAGTATAACTAAAAAAGAAGGCTCGGATCTATAAATAGGGTCGGTGATGGAAAGACCGAATTCGCCGTGGTCGCAAACGAAACGAGTTGCATAGTAACCATTGATTGTATGGCATTTGTTCGTTGCCCGCCAAGTTACTGGTTGGATCTTCCACCACCCATTTCATTTCGCTTCAGTTACAATAGTCATCACAGACCCATTTGAAAAACATTATTAATATTACTATGAAATCCAAAACATAAGACATAAACCCCACATTCATCACCATCACCACGTAATCATCGGCTTATTCATATGATTTAGATGGGTATCCGATACGTCATGGCCGCAAACACGAAGTCGTCTTTGCCCGCCAAGATACGTGTCGGTTTCACCCACCACGATAGATGTACTCGACCCGTCGTGGCTCGCAAACACGATGTCGTCTTTGCCTCGCCAAGATACGGATTCGTTCCACCCACCGGAGAAGTCAAAATTGACCGCAATAACCATTTTATGAAGACACCATTTTAGACTTAGAGCAAATAAACCGTAAAATTGATAAAAAAAACACATTTAATTGTTATTATCATTTTGGTAAATAAAATCACCTTTTCGGATAAGTAAGCAAACGGGTGCCTTAAAAGCTAACATCTATCACAACTCGTCACCATTGGGGCATATTGTTGCTACCGCCATTGCATTCTAGTGTTGTTGATGACTTTGGTAGCTTTCAATTTGGTTGGCCCACAATTTAATAAGTAAATAAAGGTAGTCATTTTTCTCATAACCCTCAAACTCATTGACATTCTTCCTCACCAACAATAAACTACTCTAAAAAAAAAAAAAAAAAAAAAAAAATCACTAATAGCAAATGAATAGAAAGCTGGAAAAGAGGAATTTACCATACCAATTGCAAAGTTTATACCATGGATCATAGGCAACAACACCACCATCACACTACCACTGCAATTGAAACCCCAAATCCATGACCTGATGCAAAGAAGAAAAGAAAAACCCAATTAATTACGTTAAATTAAATTAAAAAAAAAATCATAATTAAAAGCTAGTTTGTTTATCACCGGTTTCTTTATCGAAGGTTTTCCGGCGCTAAAGGGATTCATCGGTGTTTGGATTTTGTTGATGTTCGGCATCCCGAATTCGTTTGATTCACGGTGTTTGGATTTTTGCCGTGGCGATGGTTTTGGGTTTTGATGATGAAATGATGGTGGTCTTTGTGATTATGATTTATGGTAGTGATAACGTCTAAAATGAACATGTTTTTAGTAGCGTTATTGTCGGTTTTGTGCATGATATTCGCTATATTTACTCATAACTGTTGCAAAAGTGCAAAGATGCGTATTGTGTATGTATATGTAGCGGTATTATGAATAATGAAGAAATGAAGTTTTATGCACATTTGGAAGATTCTTAAGGAAGGAAGTTGAGATTGGAAGCTTTTGGACTCAATGATATGGGCGTAGTGATTTCAAAGCATCTACAAGAAAGAAAGATCAAGTTTGGCTTTGGAAATCATCAACGTAAGCAAAGAATGAAGCGTAAAGGGAAAAGTCGACAAAAGTCAAAATGAGCAAAACCCACCGATCGGTCGCAACCCGCAACCGGATCCGCCGGGCGATGGTCAAAGTCAGCACGATTCGGTCGGCCTAGAAACCGATCCGGTTTCGCACGCAGATTACACAATTCGCATTTATTGTTGTCTTAACTCCCATAATCATTGAGTCCGATCATTTCTTGATATTAACTTGGAGAGAACGTTTTTGGGCGGTTAAGCAAGTGCTTTGGCTATTTAAAGGACCTAGTACTTGTATACTAAGTGTGACACAACCAAAAGAGTATTAGTTTACACCAAAACTAATACTTACCCTATTATTTCAACCCAAAAGCTTAGTAGTTACCGGAAACGCCCGAAGCAAGGAAGGAACCATTCTTGTCCATTGTTTTGTAGTTTGGAGTTGTGCGGTGATCCTAGGTGATTGAGGCGCGTGGTTGCTACAATCCACGATTTCTAATTCTTGTAATCACAAAGTTTAGGTATTCTATGAACTTTGTTATGGAAATCTATTCTCTTGAATTGTTTGAATTACCTTGTTATGACTTGTGTTTAGATATGCTTGTTTTCATGGAGTAGTTTGTGATATACTTGTGTGTTGGAATGTGATTAATCATAATAGTGTTCTCAAATGTGATGCATGTATATATGATCTTGTTTAAATGAGTTTGTTGGAAAAATACTAGTCTTGGATTGATTTGTCAATAAAACATGTTTTAAGAAAAAGGACCGAAGGATTTCTCTTGTGTTTTATTCCAAAAGTGTAGTGACAAACTAGTATGGGGATATGGTGATTGACAACCACCACGCTTTTGCTTATTAAAACAAGACTAGGAACGTTTTCATCACGAAGGGTCGAAGATTCGTAAGAACAAATTTAATGAGAACATGTTGCAAACAAATGGAACTTTATAGGATAATCATTGGGATAATGACCGAAAGGATTACCTAAATGTTTTTGTTCTTAGAATGATTTCTACAAACAAATACCATGGTTGGGGAATCATTTGTTTATGATTTGTGCATCATACTAAGAGTATACACCAAACCTTTATGAACATTATCTATGGTTGATTATGAGACTACACACAAGTATATATTTATATTCTTGATTCGTATTTTCACTAGAACACTTATTTGAGGAAGCCTTGACAAGCTTTCTTGTTAGAAACTTTTTAATAAAATCTATTTCAAAACAAAAATCCCTTGGGACGATCTCGACTTACCAAACTTTGCTATTATGGACGAGTATACTTGCTCGTATGTGTTAATAGGTTATACGGTTAATTCGTGATTATAAATTTTAAAACTTGCACCAACCGAGCACATCAAGTTTTAGGCCGCTGGGATTTTTTCGTAATTTTCTTTGAAATTAGTGCGAAAAAAAAAAAAAAAGTTTTGTTACAAACTAACCGATTTGGTTGGTTAGCCAACCGAATCCGTTAGACATTCAGAAAATATTTTTGTTCGAATTTAGTATCTATCTTCTTAGTTTATTGTGTTTTGATTTCTAGAGTAATTTTGTGGTTTAATCATCTCTTAGATTTATTGTTTTTATTTATTTTATTTTCTTTACATTTGTCATTTATTAATCTAGTTTTATTAATATTAATTTTAATAGTTAATGGTAATGGTTAGGAGTAATTTTATTTTCGCTTATAGTTTATTTCATGATAGAAGTTATTGGTAGTTTATTTAGTTTTAGTTTTAGTTTTAATTTTGGTTTTAATAAGATTTAATAAGTTATTTAATTATTAGTTTATGAAGAGTTTTATTTAATTAACTGGAGTTAGTACACCTTTATGACACTTAATTTGCATTAATTATTGTTCTCTAAAATATATATATATATATATATATATATATATATATATATATATATATATATATATATATATATATATATATATATATATATATATATATATATATATATATTTCGATCAAACCGATCGGTCGCAACCCGTAACTCGATCCGGTTCGTATTTGCCTAGAATTTTCAACCAACCGATTCGGTTGGTGATCCAACCGAATCCGGTTGGAGTTTACGAGTTGAGTTTTATCATTTTTAGGTTTTGAGTTTTATTTGAGTTCTTAATTTTGTTAGATGTCTTAGTTGTTTTATTATATGTTTTATAGTTTGTTCTTGTTTTACTAACTTTAACGCTAATCATTCGGGATTTATTTTGTTTTGCTTTGTTAAGTTGTCTAGTAACATGGATAGTTTGAGCGGAATCTCGGAATACCTTCGTACTTTGGATGAAATGTTCAAGGATACGGAAGTTCATTAGAAAAGATTGGAGGAATTTTGGAGGAAAGCAAGAAAGAATTGGGAATTGACACGGGTGATATGGAAGAAGTATGTGAAAACAAGGTTCAACTACCCAAAACAAAAGAGTGGTAGTGTTTACACAAGCACAAATCAACGGTGTATGATTCACCGATGATGAGATTTGGAACGCATGTGAAGTGGAAGGAGCGTGCTTGGGATGCCTGACTTAATATGGCTTATGGAGAGAATTATATCTTGGAAGAGGTTCTTGTGAAATCGGTCATGTTCGTATGGACTATGAAGCATATGGGAGAAAGATGGTGAAAAATCAAGGTCAATATTCATGGACATATCTTTGAAACCGATTTTGTTGTTTTAGAAGAAGAAATGCGGATTAACCTAATGTGTGTTTTGGTCGAGATTTTCTTGTCACGACCAAGTGTCAAGTAGATTTTGGTATGGGAGAAATGCGGATTAATATAACCGAGTTGGAAGAAGGAAAAGGAGTCAACGAGATGCTAGTGGAAGTTTGTGCAAACATGGAAGAGAAAGAGGTTGAAGTGGTTAAAATGGGGAAAGCAAACCGAAAGAAACCATCATCAAATAAATTAACCCCAACAACAACCTCCACCACCAAAAATGATTACACACCATCGTCACCTACCACTACTATCAAACCCTTAACCGAAAACCAAAAAGAAGCTATCTTAGAAAATCTAGAACAAAAATTTCTAGAGCTCAATGAAAAGAAACCGGTTATTGAAGTTCTCCAAGATTATGTGCTTTACCGAAAGAAGTTGGATGCATTGATGCTAGCGAGGGCTAGGTTGGAAGATAAGAATCTCACGGATGAGGATCGAGATCGAATTTTGTTTAAAGGCATGCCAAGGAAAGAAAAGGATCCGGGTAATTTTGTGTTGCCAATCAAAGTAAATGGAACTACACCAGTTTATGCTTTAGCTGATACGAGGTCGAGTGTTAACGTGATGCCGTATCCATTGTTCAAAACTTTGGGACTAAGTAATCCGCAACCTAATCATTCTAAGCTCACTATGGCGGATAACACTCAAGCAAAGGCAATGGGAGAAGTTAAGAATGTAAGAGTGCAAATTGGCTATCAACCGTATTTATGATTTTCTTGTCCCGGATATTCCGGTGGACAAGAGTTTACCGCTATTGTTGGGAGGCCATTTTACGAACTTGTGGAGCAATTATAGACATGGGAAGAGGCACCATGACTATTGACGATGGGATTTCGAGGCAAACATACTACCCAAAACCAAGAGGACCAATTTTAGAATGTATGGAAGATTTGGAATGGATGGATGCAAATGATGATTTAACTTGTTTTGAAGTGGGACGTGATGTCCACGGTAATCCAATGTACGGACCTTTAACTCCACCTTATTTCGATATAGAGGACGAAATGGAACGTGCATTCGCGATAGAAGCTTTCTATAACCCATTCAAAACATATTGGTTTACAAGAAGTTGACCGACTTTTAGGATCTTTAGGTGCAACTTAAGAATTTGGAGTGGAAACCCAAGGGTTGGGGACTTACAAGAGACAAAAAGGAGATGGAGCATGGCATGTTAAGTTTGATATATTATGCCGGACGGACGAAGATTTATGAGAAAATTCAAAACTTTGAAACGTTCCGTGAGTTGACCGGAAAATTTCAAAGCGAGGATATTCTTAGACAAGAATATTTTGAGGAATTTTGAGGAAAAGGCAAAGACCGTAATAACAAGCAATCATTTGCTTGAATTTCATGAACTATTTCTTTTGATTTGATGCATTAGGATTTTTGTTTCTTATTTATTTTCATGTTATGATTGAGGTAATTTGGTTTAATGCATTATGACTATGAGTTTTGAGTTGAGTTTGGATTAGTTCATTTATATGATGAGTTGAGTTTTTTTTTTAGATTGAATGATTGTTCAAAATTTCATTTGGTGAATGAATGTTGTGTGAATCTTTAGCAGGAATTTTTGAGTAAAAAATATTGCTTGGAGGGTAAATGCCTAAGTAACATGTTAAACATATAAAAAGTAAAATTTGGCAAAAAGCATACCGAAACGGTTGTGTCCTTGACTGAACCGGTTGCACCAAAGTATAAAATTTTCATTTTTCCAAAAACACACACACACACTAATTTTCCAGGTGGGTTTTGCAAAAATTCATCCAAGAGAGCAGATTGGAAGTTGTTTAAGTTGTAGGATAACATCATGGCACCCAAGCAAGTAAGCATTTACATTCAATTAACTCAATTAAGGTTTTATTAGAACATTTGATTCGAATTGAATATTAGGTCACCAATTTAGGGTTTTGTTATAATTCAATTAAGTGGTAATATTTTAGGATTGAGTGAGTAATTGATATAGGAGTGCATTACAACAAGAGATTGATTGATTGATTCACCATAGAATGGATTTTAGATGATAAGATTTTTCGAATTAGTTGGGTTGTGCTTATGAAATGAGATAAGTTACAATTGGTGATTCATTTTGATGGATGATATGTTTTTAAGAGTGATGGATGCTACACTATTAGAACTAATGATTTTAAAATATAGAATGAGTTCTAAGATGTTAGATGTTTGATGATTTGGAAGCAAGATAGAGTAAATCTAGGATGTGGGAATCATTGAGGATGATAGAATGCGATCTAAGAGTGGTTTGGCGTTAGAAATTCGAGATTATGAGGATTTGAAGGCAAATGCCTTATGTAGATCTGACAACCGATTCGGTTGCGCATTGCAACCGAACGGTTGGTGTCGACAGATGGAAACCGATTCGGTTGGTGATCTAACCGAATCGGTTGTGGTTTCGTGTGGATTTTTTGTGAAATTTTGAAATATATCTTAGAGGGTTCTCTAACCTTCTTATTTGTTCTAACACTCTTATATGGTCTTATTTTGTGATTTCTGAGAGAATTATTGTAGGGAGCTCGAGTGGGAGGAAATTCCAATTAACCCCTTTATTAAGTTTTGTGAAAGGAACGAGAAGAAGAAGGTTAAGTATAGTGTGAAGAAGGAAGCAAATGCTAATTTAAAATTCAAAAATCTCACCGATGGAGAGAAACATGCTTTTCGAGAAAGATTGTAGAAGTTACAACATAGGACATGTTTGGTTCCAAGGGTGATTGATTGGGATTTATTTAACGAATGTGAGTGTGAAGATGAGTTAAGAAGGATGATGCGAACGTCTTATGTATATCTAGGAGATGGAGATTCGTTCAATGATTTGTCATGGGAAAGAGCATTCAGTGTTAATGAAGAAGTCTATCGAGAATGGTGTATGGAATTCTTTTCAACCATGTATTTTGAAAGAAAGGTGGATGTTCGAATTTGATGTCGGAGATTTGTATTTGGTTTAGACTTTGTGGAAGGGATCATGCTTACACGTTGCCGCCTTTGGTGTAGCTCTTGGTTTGTATGAGCCACATGAGGTTAATCATCGATTATTTGAAACTCACTTTTCTAGACTTGGAGGTTTGAAAAGATTACCCTAGTATTCCCGCTTATTGGAATCAAGTGGGAGATCCTACTTGTGCTAGGAGGAATGCTTCAACCATCGTGAATCCATTGATGAGGATACTTCACAAGTTGATTGTGACGGGCCATTTAATAGATTTGGAAGGTGGACAAATGTCAAAAACCGGACTTATGGATTATGAAGTTCTTTGGAAGAAACTAAGGACGGTAATGCCATTTGGCGAGATAGCGAATATTTGTCTAGGAAAGCCCCGGAATCAAAACAAAGATAACATTTGTGGAGGACATTTTGTGACAAGATTGGCGAAGAATCTTGGGTATTATGTTGATGAGGAATTGGCTAAGTGTGGAGAGCCAAAGTATAGTGAAACGTGGATTGCGAAAGGTTTTGGTAATGCTTTGAGCAGAGATTGGGAACCGTAGGGTTATGGATTGAACCAAGACCACAACAACCACCACAACAGAAGGAATATACCAATGGAGCGTGCAAATGGGTACGTCCAGAGTTTTGATTCGGGATGGGAGAGTGGAACCAACATCTAGATGAGATTCAATGTAGGAATGTGAGAGACTCGATGATGTTAAGAAACAACTACATCAATGATTATTCGATGCCTATCTTTCAACACATGGCTCGAGAAGCCAATTATGAGTTGCCACCCCACAATCCACCAAATGTTCCACCATATCCTTTTCCTTACACTTTATCCGGACCCTATCCGTATCCATATCACGGGTACGCACCGCTTCTCGATCCAATACCCCATATGGTCGACACGAAGTTGGAGGAACAAGTTATGAAGTTGGAGGATCATCACCGGAGTTGGAGGTAAGAAGAAAAAGAGGAGAGTTCGTTCAGAAATCATAGACGAAAACTATGTAACCGAAAGTGATGATGATGAGTTTGATGATGAAGAAGGAGAAGAAATGAGCGAGGATGACGAGTGATTATGGATCGTTCGTGAATTATGGTTTCAAAAACAATGGTCATGATGTGTTTTAAACTATTTCTATCTTTTGATCGATTTTCTTTAGGATATTTGGCGTATTTTGTTTGGTTTTATCTAGTTTTAGTAGTTTTGTTTTGTTTTGTGCATTTAGTGTTGCGGTTTTTGTTTGCAGGATGGATATGTTGGAAGCTTATTGATGGTCAAATATTTCGAGTTGGATAACTCACAGTGCTTGCTAATGACCCAATGTGCTTATTGCATATTTTATCCGTGGTATCTTTTAACTATCTTTTCCCATTTCTTTACTTTGAAGTTCATTTTCATTACATTGAGGACAATGCAAAACTTAAGTATGGGGAGGGAAGAAAATAGGAAAATGATACGTATTTTTATTTTTTTAGATAACTTTTGGATGCAAGTGATTAGAAAATTCGCCTTGATGGTCTAATGGTTTTCGCGTTATTGATAATTAAAATACATAATTTGGGATTTCAATGGTAAAATGAGGTTTTGAAATCTTTTAGATTTGAACCAAATTCTTGAAGTAATTCATTTTGGATTCGATAGCATTTTCTAGCATGCATAATAGCCTTTTTCCCACATTTTTGTGAGGTTTCTTTTGTATAAAACACATCTTTTGTTTTATATTTGCTATGAGTGTGCCGGTGATTATGTCGATTCTAGAACTTGTACTAGTTATGCATTACGATTAAAATCACTTTCGAGTGATCTAAATATTTTCAAGTGATAAGAGGAACCTTAGGAATAAAACCAAATGGCTTTCCATTTACATCTAATGATATATTAGCTGACCACATCGGTTAGTTAACCACCCACATGGACCATTTTGTTAGTGCTCATTTTTAGCACTAGATACCCCTAGTTACACCTTCTGAGCCATTCCCTTTTCAATTTTGTTAAATCCAGAAAAATACAAAAATGTTTTACACCCTTAAACTTTAGCCAACCCTTATCAAGTCTAATGGTTTGTTGCTAGTTGTTTGGAATGATTGGATTGTTTTTGATGATTATGAGTTAGCTACACTTTGCCATTCGTGTGTGCCATTCCGACAAAGACGAAGGATGCATACTTCTTATTTGTAATTTTTTGTGGTAATGCTTATACGAAGTGTGGGGGAGATGTGATATATGAAGAAGGAGAAGCTTAAAAAAAAAAAAAAATTATTTTTTTATAGCCAGGAGCTATATGAGGATATTGATTAGCCAATGAGCTAAATTGAGTTATACATATTTATGGAGAATCGATATGAGAAGAGGAGTAATAATCATTTTTCGGGATCGTGGTTTGTATGATGACTAGCACCATGGAGGTTTGGACTTGATTTTATTTTTATTTTAAACCAATTTCATAAACTATCCCATGCCTTATCCATACCCTTTATTCACCCTAAGCCTATCGTTATAACCCGAATAAAAGACCTCTTTGATGAATTTATTTTCTTTGTTTTGATACTTGTACAAGCTTATGGTAAAAAGCATTGATCATGACTAGGCATTGAGTGATATACATATACCCACCAATATATGAGTGTTGAGTGAAATCTTAAAGCCATTTGTGAGGTATCCTAGTTATGTTATCTAAAGTGTTTGGTTCATTTTTAGAAGATTTTCACATATTATAAGTAAAATAATAATTATCTTTTATTGGTAATTGTTACATTTTTCGAACCATGGTGTTATGGACCATTGAAATCAATCTTTGCAAATGTTTGACCTACTCGAGGCTAGTAGAGCTTAAGTGTGGGGAATTTGATAACGCCTAAAATGAACATGTTTTAGTAGCGTTATTGTCGGTTTGTGCATGATATTCGCTATATTTACTCATAAGCTGTTGCAAAAGTGCAAAGATGCGTATGTGTATGTATATGTAGCCGGTATTGCGAATAATGAAGAAATGAAGTTTTTATGCACATTTGGAAGATTCTTAAGGAAGGAAGTTGAGATTGGAAGCTTTTGGACTCAATGATATGGGCGTAGTGATTTCAAAGCATCTACAAAGAAAGAAAGATCAAGTTTGGCTTTGGAAATCATCAACGTAAGCAAAGAATGAAGCGTAAAGGAAAAGTCGACAAAAAGTCAAAATGAGCAAAACCCACCGATCGGTCGCAACCCGCAACCGGATCCGGCCGGGCGATGGTCAAAGTCATATCGATTGGTCGGCCTAGAAACCGATCCGGTTTCGCATCGCAGATTACACAATTCGCATTTATTGTTGTCTTAACTCCCCATAATCATTGGAGTCCGATCATTTCTTGATATTAACTTGGAGAGAACGTTTTTGGGCGATTAAGCAAGTGCTTTGGCTATTTAAAGGACCTAGTACTTGTATACTAAGTGTGACACAACCAAAAGAGTATTAGTTTACACCAAAACTAATACTTACCCTATTATTTCAACCCAAAAGCTTAGTAGTTCTTGGAAAACGTCCGTAAGCAAGGAAGGAACCATTCTTGTCCATTGTTTCGGTAGTTTGGAGTTGTGCGGTGATCCTAGGTGATTGGAGGCGCGTGGTTGCTACAATCCACGATTTCTAATTCTTGTAATCAAAAAATTTTAGGTATTCTATGAACTTTGTTATGGAAATCTATTCTCTTGAATTGTTTGAATTACCTTGTTATGACTTGTGTTTAGATATGCTTGTTTTCATGGAGTAGTTTGTGATATACTTGTGTGTTGGAATGTGATTAATCATAATAGTGTTCTCAAAATGTGATGCATGTATATATGATCTTGTTTAAATGAGTTTGTTGGAAAAATACTAGTCTTGGATTGATTTGTCAATAAAACATGTTTTAAGAAAAAGGACCGAAAGGATTTCTCTTGTGTTTTATTCCAAAAGTGTAGTGACAAACTAGTATGGGGATATGGTGATTGACAACCACCATGTTTTGCTTATTAAAACAAGACTAGGAACGTTTTCATCACGAAGGGTCGAAAGATTCGTAAGAAAAATTTAATGAGAACATGTTGCAAACAAATGGAACTTTTATAGGATAATCATTGGGATAAGGACCAAAGGATTACCTAAATGTTTTTGTTCTTAGAATGATTTCTACAAACAAATACCATGGTTGGGGAATCATTTGTTTATGATTTGTGCATCATTCTAAGAGTATACACCAAACCTTTATGAACATTATCTATGGTTGATTATGAGACTACACACAAGTATATATTTATATTCTTGATTCAGTATTTTCACTAGAACACTTATTTGAGGAAGCCTTGACAAGCTTTCTTGTTAGAAACTTTTAATAAAATCTATTTCAAAACAAAATCCTTGGGACGATCTCGACTTACCAAACTTTGCTATTATGGACGAGTATACTTGCTCGTATGTGTTAATAGGTTATACGGTTAATTCGTGATTATAAATTTTTAAAACTTGCACCAACCGGAGCACATCAGGTAGTGAGTGTTTTTGTTTAGTGTGTGTGTGTTTGTGAAAGAAATTTCTTTGGATAAAGATGAATCTGGGGAAAATGTTAACCGACACACTGTTGGTAGCAGTATATGTATACATACGTGTGTATTGCTGCAAATGTATAGATGCATGAACAGGAACTTCTCAAACAAACCTAAGCCAATAATATGCTGCCAACACATTTTTTAGTGTACTCCCACATGTATAGAGCCAATCAACTTTTGACACATACCTATTTATACCATGTATTTTTATACAACCCCCGACCACAAATAGTATATATATATAATTTTCTCTAACCAAATATGCAGCGCAGCCTCTCAAAGTTTTTCTTTTCCATTTCAATCTTAGCCACCATCTAAAATCTTTCCTCCTCCTAATACTTCTCTCATCAAACCAAATCTCAAATAAAAGATAATCAGCGTTTCATCTTCTTTTGATAGTCGAATAACATAAACAATGCGAATCACAAACACTTCAATATTTCTACTCAAAACTCATGAACTCAAAACCCACACACGAAGATCAAAGATACTCTTGTACATCTCAGTTCGTCTTCAAGATCTTGTTTAAGGTCTCGGGTAAGGTTGTTCTTGGTTTTCGTGTCTTATTGAACGAAACAAAGATTGAATATAAAAGAGCAAAGCTTCTCATAGATCGATGATGATTGAGTTTCTGTCAACAATGGAGATCAGTAGAAATGAAACAGAGAAATGAAAGATGAAAAGTTTGTTATTCTCATTAACTGAACTGAAATAAGAAGACAACAGACTATATAGACCAAGATTACAAAAGAAGACCTTCTACTTTACAAATATTTACATATTAGTCCTTATACTTTGACACTCCCCCTCAAGTTGAGAGTGGTGAAACACAAACTCCCAACTTGGACAACAAACTATTCTGCTGATCTACTGTAACAGTTTTAGTAAAAACATCAGCAAGTTGAGATTTGGTGTTAACATATGTAGGATTAATCTTCCCTTCTTTCAACTGATCTCTTACATAGTGGCAATCCACTTCAATATGTTTGGTTCTAGCATGAAAAACTGGATTAGCTGCAATGTATAAAGCTGCTTGATTATCACAAAATAAATCCACTGGTTGCAAATCTTTGATCCCCAAATCCTTTAGCAGACTAACCAACCATGTAACTTCACAACATGTCATGGCCATAGCTCTGTATTCTGCCTCTGCAGAAGATCTAGAAACCACAACTTGCTTCTTTGACTTCCATGAAATTGGAGAATCACCCAAAAGCACACAATAACCAGTAGTTGATCTTCTTGAAAAAGGACAACTAGCCCAGTCAGAATCACAGTAGGCTTTTAATTGAACTGCAAAGTCTTTGGCCAACAAAATACCTTGATTTGGGCATAACAAAACATATCTCAACAAATGTTTTACTGCCTGCATATGAACAGATGTTGGAGATTGCATAAACTGACTAAGTAGCTGAACAGCATAGCAAATATCAGGCCTGGTTATTGTTAGATAAATCGACTTTCAATCAATCTTACGTACATACGGATCCGAAGAGGAGTACCTATGTCCATCTCAGTAACTTTAAATGAGGATCCATAGGTAGCTTATATGGTTTACTAGACATAACACCAGCTTCTTTAAGAAGATCCAAAGCATACTTATTTTGAGAAATAAAGATTCCTTGACCAGTCTTTGAGACTTCTATACCAAGAAAATAATTGAGCTCTCCCAAGTCTTTCATGTGAAATACTGAGCTAAGCTGAGATTTAAGCTCAGCTATTTGAGTCTCATCATTTCCAGTAATGAGCAGATCATCAACATACACTAGGATTGCAGTAAACTTGGACTCTTTCTTCTTTGTGAACAAGGAATAATCTGTTTTGGATTGTACAAATCCAAAGGATATAAGAGCAGTAGATAGTTTGGAAAACCACTGTCTTGGAGCTTGTTTCAGCCCATATAAACTCTTCTTAAGCTTACACACCAGATTAGGAGATAATAATGAAGTTTCAGATACATACTCCCCCTTTCCAGAATAACCCAAAGGAGGTCTCATATATACTTCCTCTTCCAAGTCACCATGTAAAAAAGCATTAGACACATCCATTTGACGTGTGTACCAATCCTTTAAAGCTGCTATAGCCAAAAGTGATCTAACAGTAACCATCTTAGCCACTGGAGCAAAAGTCTCTTTATAATCTACTCCATGTCTTTGTCTATTTCCTTGTATCACTAATCTAGCCTTTTTCTTTCTCTGTTCCATCGACTTTGAGTTTTGTTTTAAACAACCAATGACTACCAATAGCTTTCTTTCCAAATGGCAATTCAAGAACTTCCCATGTGCCATTCTCATCAAGAGCCTGCAACTCAGAATCCATAGCTTTGCACCAACCAGGGTCCTTAACAGCTTCTTTAAAAGATTTAGGATCCTGTTGAGCTACCAAAGCTGTAACAAAAGCTTGAAAATCTGGCATAAGAGATGTTGTACATACTTGATTTGCTCTTGGAACATGAGATAGTACATAATATTTTAATTTTGTTGGAACAGTAGGAATTCTAGTAGACCTTCTAGTAGGAGGATTAGAAGTAGTATTCACTGTAGGAGTAGAATTTGTTAGAGAAGTAGGCTGAACATTAGATTGTGTTGCTGGATTATTCAATTGTTCATCAACAACATCCAGAGGAGAAAATTGACAAGGTAAAGTAGTAGGTAATGGTGATAAGAACTGTTGAATACTTGTAGCAGAATATGGAAAAATTTGTTCATAGAACACTGCATCTCTAGACACAAACTTGGTATGAGTCTGCAAATTATAGAACTTGTAACCTTTTTGAAGATTAGGATATCCAATAAAAACACATGGGACACCTCTGGATTCAAATTTATCAGTTGTTCTAGCTGGATTGCTCACTACTGCAAAACATCCAAATACTTTTAGATGATCATATGAAGGTGTCTTTTGAAGCAAAACCTCATATGGTGTCTTATTGTTAAGAACAGAGGACGGCAAAATGTTTATTAAAGTAGTAGCAGTGGTAACACATTCTCCCCAAAACTTCAAAGGTAAATGAGAGTGTAATCTCAATGCTCTAGCAGTATCCAGAATATGTCTATGTTTTCTTTCCACCCTACCATTTTGTTGAGGTCTATCTGCACATGAGGTTTGGTGTTCAATTCCTAAATGTGACAAATAAGCTCCACATTCTCCCTTTACAAACTCTAGAGCATTATCTGATCTGATAACTTTGACTCTCTTATCAAACTGGTTTGAAACATAACTAAGAAACACTTTCAAAGCAGCAAAACTATCAGACTTATTAACCAATAGATAAGTCCAAGTTACTCTGCTACAATCATCTACAATAGTCAAGAAGTACTTGAACTTTCCATCAGTTGGAACTCTGTAGGGTCCCCAAATATCCATATGAACCATATCAAAAATTGCAGACTTATGAGACTAACTTATAGAATAAGGTAACTTTGAAAATTTAGCCATTGGACATGACATACAATTATCTGCATTAGTCTTTGTCACAACAACTGGCAAATCTTTCATATATTTCAGTTTGGAATCAGAAACATGTCCTAGTCTATGATGCCACAATCCATATGAAGCTTTATTTGAAAAAACAGAATTACTTACAGGATGAGTTATAGCAGACATTGCAAATTTACCAAGAGTAGATGTTATCAATGAAGTAAACAAACTATCAACCTCTTCAAGTGGAACATTAACCAGATGATACAAACCAGCTTTCTTCTTACCCAGTCCCTTCACCTTCTTGGTTGCCAAGTCCTGAACAACACAAAACTTTGGATAAAAGGACATAACACACTGAGAATCCTCTGTCAATTTTGGAACAGACAATAAACTGAACTTGAAAGATGGTACCACAAGGACATCTTTAAGTAACAATCCATTATTCAGTTTAACCTTGCCCATATGAGAAATGACAGAAGTATTACCATTTGGTAACTTTATCTGTGGCTTAATTTTGAGCAAATATGGATCATAAATTTGGTCATTATCAGGTGTCATATGATCACTAGCACCAGTATCATATATCCAATCTTCTAACAGATCTAACATATCTAGTTGACTATTAAGACATGCTATACCTGCAGCAAATTGATGACCAAATCCATCATCTGCTTCAACATCCACCTTCATCTGTTGAACACTCCTCAACAATTGTTCAAATTGGTGAGGTGTAAAGCTGATATTACCACTTTCAACATGAGCAACAGTCTTTGAAATAAACTGATTCTTGACTTGCCCATTTTGCCTACCACCTCTGATTGCATTCATCTTGAACTTAGGATGCCAAGGTGGATATCCAACCTTTTCCCAACACTTCTCAGGAGGATGCCATTTGAAACCACATATTCCACATTTTTCTTGAGTCATTCCCTTGTCTTTCACAACTCCTTTACTATACAAAGCAGT
The DNA here is from genome assembly GCA_022545495.1 of Chrysanthemum lavandulifolium. NCBI lineage: Eukaryota > Viridiplantae > Streptophyta > Magnoliopsida > Asterales > Asteraceae > Chrysanthemum > Chrysanthemum lavandulifolium. The sequence continues at coordinate 294,752,448 of CM040241.1, forward strand.
TGACTCCAAATGACTTGATCCAAACAACACCCTTTGAGATTCTTCTTGCTGTAACATAGAACAAGCTGTTTCTACACTTGGTAAAGGAACCATTAATAACACTTGAGTTCTCAAGTTACTATAGTGTTCATCAAGACCATTTAGAAACTGAAACAATCTTTGCTCTTCCTTCTGTTGATTCAAAGCATTCAAGAACACAGTAATCTCTGGTGTAACAGTAATGGAAGGCAACACATTCACATTATCCAGTTCTTCCCAAACACACTTCATCTTTGTGAAATACTCACTTATAGAACCACCTGATTGACTGATAGCATAACAATATTTATTCAATTTATACTTTCTTGAGCCATCACTTAATGCAAATCTTTTCTCTAACTGAGACCACATAGCACTAGTTGTATCAACAAACATGATGGATCTAGCAATGGACTCACTAAGCGATCCCAAGATCCAAAGATATTACCATATTATTGCATGTATCCCACAACTCAAAGAAGATTCACATCGGTTTGAGCGAGTAACAAGACTCTTATGAATCCTAACTTCCTTTTGGTAGAAAGCCCAATCTCAATAGCTCTTCACCAGGCACGATAGTTTTGAGATCCCATAAGCTTTTCTTGAACCGTTAAAGAACTTGGACCATCTGAAGGATGCAAATACAACGGATTTTGGAAAACAGCAGGTGTATTATGATTAACAGCAGGATCATTGTGATTAGCAGCTCCAGACATCTTGATTGATCAAAAAATCCCCAAATTTGACCTAGTTTTGACCAATTTTGACCTAATTTTGACTAATTTTGGCGCGGAAACATGAACAACACACTGAATTACACAACACACAGTGTAACAAACTAAAGAAAACGACTTAATCTGCCATTGTTGAATGCTCTGATACCATGTCAACAATGGAGATCAGTAGAAATGAAACAGAGAAATGAAAGATGAAAAGTTTGTTATTCTCATTAACTGAACTGAAACAAGAAGACAACAGACTATATAGACCAAGATTACAAAAGAAGTCCTTCTACTTTACAACTATTTACATATTAGTCCTTATACTTTGACAGTTTCAAACTTAAAAAAATCTTTAACGATTTTAAATAAGTTGAATACAGATCTGAGATTGTCTTGGTCGAGTCTTGTTTGTTTTGTGAGATGGAGTGCCACTAGTCTGTAGTGAAAGGCCCACAAATAACCAAGACCAAGTAGTGAGTAGATCGATTATTGGTTGTGATCAGTTCTTTCTATAATCCAAATTAAAATTTGATTGGTGTCTAATAAATTGTAAAAAGTTACTCCCTCTGTCTCAAAATTATTGTCACTAGACAAGATTCACACAATTTAATAAAAGTGGGGCCACTTTAAATTTCAACCATTCAAAAGGAATATTCCTTCACTAAATTCTCTTTCTTTTACTATAAAAGGAAAGTGGACAATATTTTTGAGACATCCAAAAAAGGAAATGTGGACAATTATATTGAGACGGAGGGAGTAATATAATAGTTGATTTGTGAGATAGCAGTTCATAGATGTGTATGTCTAATAAATTGTAAAAAGTGTAACCATATAAAAGTTTTTCCAATCAAATTTGATTGGTGTCTTGTAGATAAATGTTTGTTTTGGACTTGCACTTTTGTTAAATATAGTTGATTGATTTGGTGAAATTAGTTAGATTTGTACGAGTACTAATGATTAACGGGCTCAAAACATATAAACGAGCTCCAAATAAACGAGCTCGAACACATCACAAATGAGCCGAGCCCGAGCCGAGCTCGAGCTTTATATATTATACCATGAGCCGAGCTCGAGCTCAAATCTTAAGGCTCGAACCGAGCCGAGCTCGAGCTTTCTAAAATATAAACGAGCCGAGCTCGAGCCCTGGTAGGCTCAAGCTCAGCTCAGCTCGTTTCCACCCCTAGTTATTTCTAGAAAAGCAAGCAAATGTTTCTCACCCAGCGTGAAATATTATTGTAATGAGATACCCAACATGGAGTTGATATCCCTTTCAAAGTGAAAAAAAATAAAAAGGTTAAAAAGCCTATCATTGATTGACATGTGTCCTCCATTCAATCCCTCCCTTTTTTCTTATTAAATTTGGTTAGGGGGCATTTTGGTCCTTTTAACATGTTTTTTTATTTCACCCCAAAACTTCAAACGTAAATAACTTTCAAACGACAAACTTTTATAAAAAACCGATTTCACCATAATTTTTAAAATTTGATTCTCTTTAATTTGGTATGCATTTTGATATATAAATCGCATCTTTTTTTTTTCAACTTTTTAAGTGGGTGTTGATTTTCTTGAAATTTTTGATATTTTCGGCTCTAATTTTGACTAGTTTAAAAGCCGAATTTTACAAAACTTAAAACATGAAAATTGTAGGCTTTTGACCATTCTTTACTCAGAAATTTGAATCACTCAAATCCAATATGATATGAGTGAGATATTTCACGTTAATGATGGCGTCTTAGTCATATTTAGTGCATACAAAGTGTTTGATAAAATGCCTAAAAGATATTTTCTTATAAAAGTACATTCAAATGCACTAATTGGTATACCAAAATACATCATTCAAATGATGTAATTGATGAACATTATAATGTAACATCAAAGAAAACTGATGAATATTATAATGTAACATTAAAGAAAACTAATTGATGAACAATGTGACTCTAATAGATGAACATTACGATTTCTTTTAAACAACTGATGAACAAATTTTTTATTGATGAACAATAAAACTGATGAGCAACTCGTTTTATTGATGAAATAAAACGGATGAACAACTCGTTTTATTGATGAACAATAAAACTGATGAACAACTCGTTTTATTGATGAAATAAAACTGATGAACAATAAAACTGATGAACAACTCATTTTATTGATGAAATAAAACTGATGAACAAAGTTAAATAGAACTGATGAACAATAAAACTGATGAACAATTCGTTTTATTGATGAAATAAAACTGATGAACAACTCATTTTATTGATGAAATAAAACTGATGAACAACTCATATTATTGATGAAATAAAGCGATGAACAAAGTTAAATAGAAGCGATGAACAATAAATCGATGAACAACTCGTTTTATTGATGAAATAAAAGCGATGAACAATAAAAGCGATGAACAACTTATTTTATTGATGAAATAAAGCGATGAACAAAGTTAAATAGAACGATGAACAATAAAAGCGATGAACAACTCGTTTTATTGATGAAATAAAACCGATGAACAATAAAGCGATGAACGATACTTTTTGTTACAAAATTGATGAACATTGATATTTCTTCTAAAATCACTCTAATTACCAATTGATGAACACAACCCAAAGAATACACAATTATCCCACATTTTCACTTTCATAATTCACCTACACACTCAATTTCTTTCAATGTTTCTCTTAAAAACCCACTTTAAATAACAAAAGAATATTCACAACAAAGAAAAGGTAGTTCTTGAACTGGGACACAAACACAAACAGAGCGACAAAAAGCAAAGCCAATAACCAAAGCAACAACTACCCCTTCTCCTTCCACCACCCACCACCTCTCTTCACGTGACCCGCCCACCTTTTACAGTTTTCTTGATCCACACTAATTCCAATCAGATCCCACCAATTCATATTTAATAACTTCAATTTCACTCCAATTGTACACAATCCCAAAAAGAAAACGTTATTTTACCATTAATCCGACCAATTCATATCTTCCGGTATGAAGATGAAGACGATGGTGGTTTCCAGATATCTGAGGGTGGTGGCGTGGTTGGCGGTGGTATCAGTCCGATGGTGGTGTTGGTTGTAAAAGTGTTAATAGATCCGTGAGTGTATGTGTTTTTTGGATGGTTTTGAGGAGATATGATGAAAAATAGAAAGAGGTTAATAAGTTACGAGAATACCCCTGATGATGAGTGTCTTTGTTTTTTGGGTGGATTCCAGATCTTGACAATCAACGGTTGATAATACTTTTTATACTTTTTAAACTTTGTTCCCTTTCTAATAGATCCACTACCACCCAACATGAGGTTATTATAATGAGGTACTATTGTAAGAGTTGTTTATAATCGTGAAAAATGTGTAGAATTTAAGATGTGTGTTAATTAGGTTTTTATAAAAAGCACAATTTTTTTTAATCAATCAATTATATAAGGAGATAAAGGATTATAACTATCACATGCACACTAAAAAAAATGATCTTAATTAACTAGTAACAACTAGTTTATTTGCAATTGAAAGAAAAAATAGATTCTCGAACGTTTATGCATTTTCATTAAGACGCGATCAATAAAACAAAATGACATCTTTGCTTTTTGATCAGCCGTTCACTTAGCATATGAACTCTAGCTCACTTCTAGCTTGGATCACTTCTGGCTCGCTTAGCCCTAGCTCGAAACAGCCAACTCACTTTGCCTACGCAATGAAGAGAAGTAGTTTATTTGCTTAGCTCAAACATGCCAACAACATTCCGTTCACTTACGCAAGATTCACTCATTCTTTAAGATTTGGGATATATCTTTCCGATGATATCCATGGCCCACCCTCAAAATGGCCGAGGCTTTATAATCGAGTATAACTTGGATGTCGGCTTGTGCTGGATTCATGCAAACCTCTGGCAGGCATCACAGCTCTTAGCATGTGTTATGTAATCTGCAAGGACCGTAGGCCAGTAGTGGCCATGTCTTTGGATCTCTCGAATTTCCCTCAGCGCGCTCGATCTACCTATCTTATGAGTTTGATTGGTTTTTGCTCCAGCTGACCTTTCTATTTAATCACTGGCAAAAATACATTTTAGTATAAAGGGCCTCTCAGCCCATTACGTAAGCTGTAAAACTGACATAACAAGACACAACTACCTCTAAAAAAGAAGGAAAATTAATAACACTAGATTACATTAGACTAAAAAAAACACCAAATATAACGTACTACCTAATTCAACCACGAAGCTTGATATCTGATGCGTCAAAAAAAGCCTTTTTTTCTTCGGATAGATCGTACGCATTGAATTCTTCATCATTAGAAGTAGGGGTATTATCGGGTCGGGCTATCGGGTTGTCAGGTTTATCGGGTCGGGTTAAGTCGGGTTTTGAGTTTTTAAAAAGTGACCCACAACCCAACCCGATAAGAACTCGAGTTATCGGGTTCGAGTGCTTATCGGATCAGGTTAAGTCGGATCGGGTGATCGAGTTAAGTCGGGTTATAAGATAAATCCAAATTTTCTACGTGAAAAGAATATACTTAGAAATTAGAAAGCGTACAAAACTTATATGTTAACTAAATGTCTTATACAATTCAATAAGGTAAAAGGAACGACCTTTCAACGTTACGACTAATATGATTTTTATATAGCACTTTTACAAAAGTATAGTAACTAGGTCAAGGTTTTAAGCGAAATAAATCCCATATCAGTAAGTGAAATTCTTTTTCAATCTAATATATGAAATACAACCAAACAAAGATTCTTACGGTATTGGGCTTTTAAATATATTAGGAAAAATGTTTAGATATTGCTTTTCGGGTCTTATCGGGTTGACCCGATAACCCGATAATATTAATTATCTAACCCTAACCCCAACCGATAATACTATCGGGTTATCGGGTTCGGATCAAAACGCCCGACAAGATTTTTAACTTGATTTAACCCGACCGATAAACTTTATCGAGTTCGGGTTTGGGTTTAGGTCGGTCAACCCGACCCTACTCACACCCCTAATTATAAGCAACTTCATCCAATGTCTCATTCTATCGTTCGTACAAGCTCTTGTTACTAATACCACTTTCACTTTTGAAATTTTTGATGCCATGAAGGTCCCGTTTAGTCATACGCATCCTCCACATCACCTTCCTTATTTTCAACAATAATTTCCCTTGACTGACAAGGCTTGTTCACATTACTAGCATCTAGGCGTTCAACACTTGGGGCCACATCAGGTGTAACACCCACATTGAGATCGGCCTTTTTCCCATTACCTCCATTAACACCTAAAACTTCATCATCAACAACCGATTTAAAAGCATGAAACGGATTTGATGTAACTACCTTAGAGTTAGCCACTCCCGGCCTCTTCCTTGTGCCACTTGCAGTAGCCTCGTTATGCTTTGATACAGGTCTATAAACCTGTTTATTTATTTTAGTAAATTCAAGTTTCAAACCAGTTTTATTGACATGAATCACTTGATGTCGTACTTTGCTTGTTTAAATCAGAAACTATACATTTAGGGCATACAACATTAACATGACCAAACATCAAACAATTTTCATACCTATGTGGTTTCCATTCATATTCCACTCTAACTATTTGCAAAGTCTCCCTGTTACCCACCAAACTAGGAATAGAAATAACCATTTCCTCTTTTAGGATCCGATCAGCCCTAATATCAATTAAGGCACGTGCGTAGATCAATAGCCCCATGATTGCATACATATTGAACTAGTATTGAAATCAAGCATCATACGAGTATCTAAACGAGTAGCCATAGCACTTAATCCATCTTCAGTTAAAGTCGAAATAGGAATATCATGTAATTTGACCCATACATGGATCGGATAAAAGTCCTCTTTCAACAAGCAAGCATCGGGAGTCCATTCCTTCAAAATAATTGGAACTGTGCGAATGAACAAAGTATCGTTTTCCAATACCCCCTTTAATCTATCAACCGATGAAAATTTGAAAAACAAATATGTCATTCGAGTTCATCATGGCTTTTTTAATAACAAATTTCTTCCATACATTTTTAACGTAGTTCTCAACAACAGGAAATGCTACCCTTTCCAAAAAAAGAACCGTATAAGCTGTTCTCTAACCGAGTGAACTTCAAAATGGAGGATATTAGAATTTTAACTTCCGCCTTATCATTAAGCGATTTACCAGTATCCAAAACTCTAAAGTTAACCATCGTTTGATATTCTCAAAACCTACTAAACTAGCAAACAAAGCTTGAGCGGGTTGTGTAACATTAGGTTGCGAAACACTTACATTAGTAGGTTCATTTGCATTCTATCCGAACTAGTGTTAGAAATTTCGTTCGAACCAAGAACACCAACGATATCCACATTGCACAACCGCTTTAAAAGTACCGGCAGCTCCGTGTTTTGTGATGGTTCATCATGAGATAGTCTACTAGGTTTTAATGGTTTCTCATCATCTCTCAATAGCACTAGTTTACCCTCTAACATTTGGTTTTGATTTCACGATCTTTTCATTTAAAGATATCGAATCATTCGCCTTCCAAGTGCTCCGATAAGGTTGGAAATATTCCAAAACACAGATCACTCAAAAGTATCTTTAATACCAACAACATTCACAGTCAACGCACTCTTCTCCTTTTGTCACACCCCCAAATTACATGTTTTGTAGCAGAATGGAATACCTGGGGGATGACTGTCATAGCATTAAATTTACAGTTATATCGAACGACCTAAAGTGTCGTTTTGAAAATATCGTTTGATTAAGTAAAATAATCAGAGTTTACAAAGAATAGGTCCCAATAGATTTCCAAAGTACCAAAATAAGTTTGTTACAATTAAACGATAGTTAAGTGCATAAAATATATGTGAGACGCGTCGACATCGCGACTCTATGATAAGTCCACATGCATGCCATGAAGTGAATGTCTTAGATACCTGAGATAAAACATGCTAAAAAATGTCAACATAATGGTTGAGTGAGTTCATAGAGTTTGATTAACATGTAAAGCTTTTAATGAACGTTCATGCAGCAAAGGCAAAGTTCTTGGTCATTTAGATTAGTCCACAAAGCAAAGGCATTGTAAATCCACTCGGCCCAAGTTCACCCATACAAAACTTGCAACTTTGTGTGTTCACAACCCACCGCCAAAGGTAGTATGTCTAGAAGTCAAGTACACGTTATCATAATAGTTCGCAAAACAAAGGCATTGTAAATCCACTCGGGCCCAAGTTTCGCCCATACAAAACTTGCAACACGTGTGTTCACAACCCATTGCACAAAATATGGTGTGTCTAGTGGTCAAGTGTACCTTGTCATAATAGTTCACAATATAGCACCACGTATATAATAATGTATGCGTGCAAAGCCCTAGAATAAATAATATGCTCCGTAACATAGTGAACAAGAGGTTGGCCGACCTATAATAGCGTATCCATACTACCTACTAATAGGAGACTAACAATGCGAATGTACGAACAGTACATCATACAACTATTAATATACAATTAAGAACACTCCGATCATGGGAGAATTTGCACTGCTCCGTACAAGGGAGACTTTATAGTGATGCTCTGAACATGGGAGACTTTATAGTGATGCTCTGATCATGAGAGACTTTAGTTCAATGTCATAGCACGTACGGTTCAATAAGTTCAAACAAGTCATAAGTTCGTATTTAAGTTCAAGGGTTCCATTTAAAAGTTCGTAATTAAGTTCAAGAGTTTAAGTCGAGTTCAAAAGTTCAAAACAGTCAAAGAGCTCAAAACATATCAAAAGGTTCAAAATACTCAAAGGGTTCAATATAAAGTCAAACAAGTTCAAAATAGTCAAAGGGTTCAATATAAAGTCAAACAAGTTCAAAATAGTCAAAAGGTTCAATATTAAGTTAAAAGAGATTAATTATATGTCAAAATGTTTTAAATCAAGTTAAAAGAGATTAATTATATGTCAAAAGAATTAAATCAAGTTAAAAGAGATTAATTATATGTCAAAAGAATTAAATCAAGTTAAAGAGATTAATCATGTGTCAAAAGAATTAAATCATGTTAAAAGAGATTAATTATATGTCAAAAGAATTAAATCAAGTTAAAGAGATTAATTATATGTCAAAAGAATTAAATCAAGTTAAAAGAGATCAAATATATATATGTCGAAAGGCTCAAAATTAAAGAAAGTGGTTCAAATAATAGTGTTCATAACATAGTGATCAATTTAGTTCGGGCACAATCTACTTACTAGCATAAGTAGTGAAACAACAGTTATTTAAGTTCATATAAGTGTAAAGTAAAAGCAAGCAGTTGAGCATGTATCTCCCCCGAAGAGTTTATAAAACAATTAAACGAGTAAAAGTGGGGCTACGAACTCACCTAATGCAATAATTATGATGACAAAAGTAGATACACTGAAATGAGGTGCAATATCTATCTGCAACCTAATATGAATGATATGCTCTAATGTAAGCCATGAAACAATGTCGTGCATGCAAACTCATATGATATCCATACCACTTGTACATTTGAAATTAAAGTTTATCGTCGAAAAATACGTTTATGACATCTCGTCATGTTATAAAATACTTCACAAGTACTTACGTTGAAACGTCATCCTACAATAGTTGTTCATTTAAATAGCATTTAACTCCTTAGTATTACCACCTTTCCGCTTCACAACAGTAAATCCATCATTAGACAGTTTCTTAGATACACCCGAATGAATATCTTTGCTTTTGTCCATCCCATTCACGACACGTTTTGGAGCGGCTTTAGGACAATCACCATTGAGATGACTATAGACCAAACAAATGCTACACCGAGGTGGTTCCCGCTCATATTCAATGCGAATATTTCCTTTGTATACTCTTCCCCTACAAGTTTAGAAATAACCAACACCAAATTGTCAAGAAATTCGTTAGATGCATTGATTTCTATCAAAACTCTTGCATAACTACTATGCCCCCATGACTCCAAACACATGGTATTAGTATTATAATCTAGAATTATAGGAGTACCAATTTTAGAAGCAATCAAACTCAAACCATCCGGATTATAAGTAACCAAAGGGATATTTTGAAACTTCACCCATACCGGAATGCAAGACAAATCTTTGTTAGGAAGACTTATCGATGAAGACCATTTATTAAGAAAGATGGGTACTCCACGGTCATCCAAGGTCCATCCCGTGGAAGACTCGACATCATTTATAAACGAGAACTTGAAAAAGAAAAAACCATTCGCGTTCATTGTAACTTTCTGAATTTCATATTTCCCCCAATTGTTACGCACGAACCATTCAACCACGAAAAATGCAAGTCTTTTACCAATAAAATACCCATAAAGCGATTTTTTCATCCGCTCATTCACCTGTTGTACTGAATCTATAGATAAACCCGCATCATAATCGACATCCTTATGTAACGTTTCTTCAATAAACCGAAAGTTAGCTTTAGCAGAAGATGCAGAGCTGATTTTAGAATCAGAAGGCATATAAGCACAAGCAACATCATTCCTAGCCTCATCACTCCCAAAACATTCATCAAGTTAATATCATTCCCAATAGAAGTATTCTCATTCGAATTACTGTTAGTATCAAAACCAATCTCTTGTGCTGTTGGAAGATCATTAGTAACATTGCCATCAGACTGCATCTTCTTCAAAGGAGTAGAGGACGACACCACATTAGTCACCGAAGGTTTTAGTAGTAGCCCATTGATACGACCTTGTTAGGGGTTGTATCGGGATAAGGCACCACTTCAAGCGTGTGCTAGCTCCTTAAGAATTAGAAGAGAAGAACTAGAGAATTATTGATCTTAAACTTTGATTAATGATAATAAATGATTACAAGAGTATTTATAAGACAATGTAAGGTAAAACCCTAAGAGCATAATAGGCCATGGGCTCAGGTCCAGGCGTATCATTCCTCACTCCTTCAAAACCACCTTGCCCTCAAGGTGTTGTCTTAAAACATTCTTAATTGACTTTTCTAAATAAACATGAAAACAATCCTAAACAAAGACACGTAAATAAAGATAGATTATATGACATAATCTTTATGCCATACGTTTGGACTTCTTGAGTCGTTTGGGTAGCCTGTCCTCCTGCAACATCGGCATAATCCGGGATCCCATAATATTCTTTGAATTGTAGCCTTCGCCTTTTTCTTCTTTCGTATTCCTTTGCCTTGGACATAACACAACACCCTTCTTCCATCTTTTGCTGCTCCACAACTCTTCTCGCGATATACCCACTTCAAAAAAACAACCAAACTCTCTCCGAAAACATCTCCACCCACAACAACATCTTCCACACTTTCTTTATTTTCTGAAAATTCGTTAAACTCACTACGAACTTCCATGCTTTCCACATTACTCTCACCAATATCAAAAACATCATTTATAGCGCTACTAACCTCAACAACACCAATATCTTCATTAGCATCTAAGGACTCTTTAACCACATATGGAACTTCTTCACTTGGCCATGATAGAACGATATCTATTTTCTCTTCAATGTTCAACTTTTTCCCTGCAATTATCTCAAAACGAGCCTCCATTATACGGGCTATGGAACAAGCTTCTCCTAAAGTTGTAGATGCTAACCTTAAGAGTGCCAATTGTAGAAGCGGTTTAAGTCCCGAGATATAAATCGATTTAAGTAAAGATTCTGAGATCTCCGTTACTTGATTTGCAAGAACCACAAACTCACTCTCATATTCGGCCACCGTACCCATTTGCAAGAGCTTAGAGAGTGCGTATTCCGCGTCCCGATCACATCCGCTCGAAGCCATTAACATTAACTTGAAAAACAAAAAAACACAATTTTTTTTCCTGATGAACAGTACCCAGTGAACAGTAACTCCGATAAACAATGCGCGTGAATAGTGATCGATGAACAGTACAGTGAATAGTGGTCGATGAACAGTAATTTTTTTTTTAAAATATAAATTGGAACCCTAATTTGGTAGCCCTCTCAACGAGGACTCTCAATGAAAGCACCAATTGATACGACCTTGTTAGGGGTTGTATCGGGATAAGACACCACTTCAAGCGTGTGCTAGCTCCTTAAGAATTAGAAGAGAAGAACTAGATAATTATTGATCTTAAACTTTGATTAATGATAATAAATGATTACAAGAGTATTTATAAGACAATGTAAGGTAAAACCCTAAGACCATAATAGGCCATGGGCTCGGGTCCAGGCGTATCACCCATCCTCACCCACCAACACAAGTTTTCCATCTAGTAATTGCTTTTCTAATTCATGAATTTTCTCCTTAGTTTGATCGGCCAAACTAGTATGTTTTTACTTTTTCTTGTCACCGCCTCCTCCCGAATCCAAAAACCCACTTTTCATCATTGAACCATGCACATACAAATAGCAAAAAGCACAAGAAAATGTTTATCTTCTAAAACGCAAAAACCCTAATAAAAATTAGGGATTACAACGAAACAATGCATAATCTTACCCAACCTCCATGATTATATCGTTAATGATATTACATGATGCGTATAGACGTCAATGATTCTCTTGATTATATTGTAATTTAATAAGTGTAACAATGAGGCGTCACGAATCTCTAATAAACGAAACTGGTAAGGCAAACCTCAAAAAACCCTTCAATCGTTGAGAAAGTAAATCGCAAATCAAAACAAGACAAAAATATTTGAGTATATGATAAAATCAAATAATGAATCCTTAAAGTAAAGCTTTGATGAAACGAAGGAATTAAAAAACGATTAAAGGATTTTAGGGAATCGCATATTCGCCAATTTCATCAAAAACCATACGAAGGCATGCATCAAAAAGTTATTATGATCATTCACGTCATAAATAAAAAACCATACGAAGGCATGCATGCGTCATAGCATCAAATTGGCTTGACATCAGGTATTTTTTATGCTTTTAAAAAATAGAGTAAATTGCAGAAACAATCCTTGTGATTTGTTTAAGTTGCAGATTCAGTTTTTACTTTTTTGAAAATGCAAGCGCAGTCCTTGTGAGAAACTTTTAGTGTGAATATAGTCCTTGACTCCAAGTGAAATGACTAAAATACCCTTTGTGTTAGAATTAGAGGAGAAAGACATTTAAGTCATTTCACTTTAAATTCGGGACTTTATTCACACCAAAGGTTTGTCACATGGACTACATCAGCACTTTCAAAGAAGTAAAGACTCGATCTGCAATTTGAAGAAGCCACACGACGGTTTCTGCAATTTTCTGTAAAAATAATTTACATTATTTAGCTCTATATATTAGATATATAAGCATGTTATGGGGTGGCACTTCAAGCTAACAAATATTTCAATGGAGTCATCCTCTTGGCCAGGGAGTTTACCATGTAATCATATCAAAGCCATTCAAGAGCTTACTCGTGGGCAACAATTAACCAACAAGCTCCGAGAAATGCTTGGGCAGCAAGAAAAGATCGAGTCTGATTTTAAGTTAGTTGACGGTGTGGTGGATGAGATCAAGGGGATGTTTGATAACACCCTTTCAATCTTGAACTCTTATACATTTAACGAGAAACCTCATATTCAAACTCATGATATGAGATGCCAAAGTAGTGTGGATGATCAACAGTCTCATGATTCAGGTGAAAGTGAAAAGAGTGTAAGATCAGTGAAGAATAGAAGAGGATGTTACAAAAGAGGGTATGAATTATATTCCAATAATTTTCAACATGACAACATACATGTATAAACCGATACATTATTATACTTAACATATGTGTTTGTATTTGATCTATGTTTTATTTACATACAAATTTGTACTTTAAAATGTTAAGATGCTAAGTTGCTAATATTTATAAGCTTGTTTGGGATATGCAGAAAAACCTCATCAACATCTACACAAGTAACTTCTACTTTGATTGACGACGGATATGCTTGGAGAAAGTACGGTCAGAAACCGATTCTTAATGCAAAGTACCAAAGGTAAACTTTTCGATTTAGCTTGAACATTTTAGTAAGGAGTAAGTCCAATTGTATGGATAAGTTCTAGACTTCTAGTTAAAATGATACCCTTTTGAATAAATCTACAAAACACAGATAGATTCAATTCCATATAATATATGTTACCTATTTTGATTAAGTATATGTTAAGGACAGCAAACACTTCATTTATTTTATTGTAGCAATTTGCGGCTTAATGATGATCGTGGTTCACCTATAATATTTTCTTAATATTTCAATCTGTTAATTAAGAGTATTAGATCTTCTCAATTGTTGAAGTTAGTAGATTAAAAACAACATATATAACTTTGATCATATGAGATATATAGGTCACAATAGTCCTACTATACCCTAGATTATGTTAACATATGTTATGCTAATTTTAGTTTCTTGGTGGGTTACATTGAAATATAGGAACTATTTTAGGTGCACTCACAAGGGTGAGAAAGGGTGTCAAGCAACCAAACAAGTGCAAAAGACTGATGATAAGCCACCAAAGTATGTGACAACCTACAATGGACATCATACTTGCAAGAATTTACAAACAGCATTTCACATCGTATTGGACGCTCCAAACCGTAGGGATAATTCGTTCCTTCTAAATTTTGAAACAAGTACGCCTACTGAGAACAAACAAGCTAGCGCTTGTTTGATCTCAATGAAACAAACACCAAAGGAGGATTTTCCTTCTTTATGTTTGGAAAACAAACAAGCTTCTTCGTGTAATAATTACACACCATGGGATTCGATCACAGAACTCTCACAAGTTTCATTTGAACCCATGTCTTTGATCTCATCTGAGTTCGATCATGTGGATATGATTTCTTCAGAGGCAATTTCGTATACATGTAGCACTGATTTCTATAAGATAGACGATATGATTGGAAGCTATGAATTTGGAGAGTTACTCTATGAATTCTGTTAGTAGTTGCAATTTAGTTTTGATTTTGGATATATATCTCTTCAACATATAGATAATAAGATAAATGTAATCTTGTTTTTGGAAATAAATTTATTTATGTTTTGCTTGAATATTATCTTATTCATATGTATCATATGTGTCTGGGTGATTTGGCGTTTCCGAAATAAAACTTACTTCGACATAATACCACCGAGAAAATATGTCCTTCTTGGAGAAGTCATGACTTTATCCCACACATGGATAACGTATAGGTCTAGGAGGTTTCATCGGATATGGATTGATTGGATCCATGATCCGATTTCTGACTGTAATACAATATAATGTTGTAATCTTTTAAATCTCGAGCTCCTTGCTTGAGTCCGTAATAAAATCGGCGTTAAAAAATATATGTATCATATATTATGTCAACTACAACATCCTAACGTACACATGTTAAAGCTAGACCTAATTTCAGCTTTCAAAAACTCAAATTAACTAGTTTAATGGCTATATATTAACAAGTCTAAAACATCTTGTGAAAAGTTTTAATTGACACAAACGTAAAAGATTACAGAACAGCTAGGATTCAGAAACCATGTATAGAACTTTTTTGTTTTATTCTAAAACAAAATGTGGCTAAACTATTACACGACTAATTAATTCCGCATATGTGGATTGATGCTGTAAATAGGCATGTTTTATTAACATGATGCAAGTCGACATAATTTGTTAATACAAGAGGTTGGTTTCAACTTGACCACATGTAATTGCAAGTAGTCAAGTGGTTGCTAGTTGACACTTTATATATAGATAACATATATTCAATAGTAAGTGACATTAGTATAGTCGAACGTGTTTATAAAGATGATACGGTCATCATATGGCTTTGTTGATCTATTATATTAAGTCTCATGTGATAAACGGTAACAGAGAACACCAATTTTTGATACCGTCGCTCAGGTTTTACAGCATCATATATAAAACCTAAGCAGAAGAAAAAGCATATCTTTCGTCATGGTCGCAGCAATAGACACCAGCATTTCTATTTTCTTCTCTTCCATGAATGTGTTTTATCTGCAGCTACAAGAGATTTCACAACCAAATATAGTGTACACGCTACATGGAAATTATCATTAGTGACACGTAGAAAAAAGTGTCATTACAACTACAAAAAGTTCCACTAAACTGAAAGTAAAAAAGCTGTCACTAAAGTTTTTAAGTGTTTCTTTTACACATAAAATTGTACTAGTAAATAGAGATGGAGACGGTATATGTAATGGCAGAAAGGACCGTGGGTTCATATAACCCAAAATCATATAATCTTAATGCTTGCACTTCCTGCCAATAAAACTCAAACTTAGTGACAGTTTTTGTTGTAACTTATCATCTTGCGTCCTTCTTTTCCTTCAACTTATTCAAAACAAGAAACACCTTTAAGTGCCATATTGCATCTACATGATCCCCAACCACCATAAGGTTAATTACTAATTTCATTTGGTTGTGCATCAACCACCGTGTACTCTAAGCACATCAATTAATCATTAAGTCGTTAAATAATAATTTTTACCAAGGTTGCAAAAATTATGAATCGCTAGTCGGGCTGTCGACCTCCCTGTAGCTTGTAATCGGTCTAGGCGAGATTAATCGGATTTTCATTTCTGACAAGTTTTGGTTATTTTTGGAAAAACTTTGGTATTTCTGGCAAGTTTTTTGTATTTTCGGCAAGATTTTTCTTAAAAAAACATCTTGTAATATATATAACAAACGACTATAAATTATAAAAACAATTTTACAATGAGTTTGGGTATTTTTGGCAAGTTTGACCACCGTATTTTTGTTTTCTTATCTTCTATAAAAATATTTTATCTGCAGCTGCAAGAGATTTCACAATCAAATATAGTGTACACACTATATGAAAATCATCACTAGTGACACGTAGAAAAATGTGTCATTAACAAGCTCAAAAAGTTCCATTAAACCAAAAAAGTGTCACTGAAAGTAAACAAAGGTGCCACTAAAGTTTTTAAGTGTTTCTTCTACACATAAAAATGTACTAGTAAATACAGGTGGAGACGGTATATATAATGACAGAAACGACCGTGGGTTCATATAACCAAAATTATAATCTTATGCTTGCACTTCCTGCCAATAAAACTCAAACTTAGTGACAGTTATTTTGAGTCACAAGAGGCTGTAACTAAATGTAACTTATCATCTTGCGTCTTTTATCTCCTTGTTTTCCTTCAACGTATTCAAAACAAGAAACACATTTAAGTGCCTTATAGAGCATCTACACGATCTCCAACCACCATAAGATTACTATTTTCATTTGGTTGTGCATTAACCACTGTATACTCTGTTTTCAATTGGAAATTTCATAGCGAAGAGTCGGTCAACCCAAATATAATCTAGCATAAGTTAGCTTGTAGACATATCGTTATTTACTTGCTTATTAGTTAGTTATTAGCATAGTTTAGTTTAGAGCAACACCGTGGAGGAAGGACGGGTCTTTACCCACTGTATGCCTGATCCACAGTCCGTTAGGAGGACGTATTGTTTGTAACTATAAATACCCTCTACCTCCCAAGGTAGAGGGTTGGACCTTTCACTTAATCTAACATTTTCATTTTGTAAAGCAACTCTCTAACAAGAACACCCATCTCTTATCTTTCTCTCTCTAAATGGCTAATATGTATTTCCATCATCCAAACCACCCGAATCATTAAACAACACAATATTTAAGATCCTTCAAATAGTATCAGAGCCATGGTTATTGTGTTGTGTTGATTTATTGTGGTCTATTGTACCTTGTTAAAACTGTTATTGTATTTTTATAGTCGGAAAATTATTGTTTCCTATTCGTATGGTTAAACATTTTTTAACAATCTTTTTGGTAAAAAAAAATAAAAAATGTCATGTGACTTTATGTATACATCTGTTTTGTGTCATATGTCCAAAACAGTACCATTGAGACTATTTTTTGTTACCAATATTTGTGAACTTTGGTGGTCATATGGTCAGTTTCTGAGTGGTCAAACAGGGTCAAAACAAGCAATATATGAAGCAGTTTTTATGCAGTTTTCTGGGTTTGTATGAAGATGGTCGGAAAAGTGGTCGGAATAACTCGAAGTGAGTTGACTATTGAGTCAACTTGTCGTAGCGACTTGTCAAAAGAAGAAAAAGATGAAGAAGAAGAATCAACATATGACCACGACCAAAGAATTAAAATACACAGACACTCAAACATCACGACCTTAGGTTCATCAAACCCATCATCAGTCCATGGAGTAAATAAGCAAACGTATGAAAATGTTACTTTAAAACAGATTCGATCCAACATCATCAGCCAAATAACAACCATTCTATCCTAATCTCATATCCTATATCAACAGCCAAAAACATATCCAACATCTCGTTCCTAACGTACATCCCATCAAAAATCCGAGAATGAAAAATTACAAAAGATCTCAGAATGGTTAACGTTTTTATCTTTTTAAGATATTTCGTTCGTTGAACCTTATCATCACTGATCCATCTTTGTGAAGCATAGCTTCAATTTCTATCCGATTTCATCAAAGAAAAAACCATAACAATTATGTTATTATTTTTTCTTTCAATCGGTTGAAAGACAAAACATAAACAATATCAACTCAAAATAAAACCTACCCGCGACCTTTATCAAAAGATCTTGAAGCCATAAAGTTCAACCCTTGTTTTCTTCAATTCGAAAATGGAAAAAGAAATATTGATGATCGTGGGTGGTCGAGTGTATGTGTTATGATTATTGTGTGATTGATTTCACTAATGAGATTGAGATGAGTATTTCAATCGGATTTGATTTGATGATGAAGCTGAGATAATTTTTTGTTTGTGATGGAGAATAATTAGAGGGGGCGGAAAAAGAGTGATTTAGGGTTAGGATATGTGAGGATTATTAGGGTTATTACTTTTAACCGGTTATATATCACTTCATTTGTGATAACTTTATTTAGTAGATTTGAGATTTAATTGAAATGGGTCCTTTACCCAACTGGAATTGGTAGTTTTGGACTTGGGCTCATCATTGGATCATCTACTTCATGAATGGACTGGACTTGCCGAGCTTGTGATCCGAACTTCACATTTCGTTTCTTTTGGATATTGAGATGCTTATACAAAATCATGATCTATCAATATGTATTTTCCGAATTTTATTTTTGAATATACAAAATTTTTGATAATACTTGAAAAAAATGGCATTTTGGTTTACAAATTTTCTAAAGATCAAGCTTGGGAATGGATCAGTCATGAAGTTGGGTTGCACCATACATGGGGCTTGATAATTTGATTGGTGTCATTTGGACATAGAGCTTAGTTGGATTTAATGACATTATGATGTTTATCAAATATCACGAGCTAATATATTGTGTCTTATGCGTGTACATCAAAATTAACACATTCGTTGGGCCTGAAAGTGATATTTAACGATTGAAAATTGATATTAGTCGTGGGCTTTGGATTTGAATGGATTTGGATAAGAGCTTGAATTAATATCTGATGTGCGGCTTGAGTTTTTGAACCGGGTATTATGTCGATTGAATTGTGAATACTTTTGCACCGGGTCAAGTTAATTGTGTACATGGTTTTGTGATAAGCACTGAGGTTTGTTGAATTATGTGATCTGATGATGAGAATGATGATGAGACTTGATTGGTTATGAGTTTTGCGATAATGAGACGTGATGATAAGAGTTGTTGTGGTATGTAGTTTGATACTTTGGTGTACACATCTTCACGGATAATATTATTTCATGGCTTGAATTATTATTGGAACAAAGTTGACTTCAGGGATGTTTAGATGGTATTCCTTATTTGGATTTGAAGTAAGATTTTCCGGACGCGTTTACTTATTTCCTCTTCTTTCTTTCTACCCTTCCGTGAAGATGACTTGTTTGGGCGTTTAAAGAGTGTGATAAAGACTTGACTATTTAGTTACTTTTGTGATTCTTTCTCGCTTAACCCACAACGTAACTATCACTTCGGTGTCTCACGCAGTTGAGGATACGTCAAGAGGTTTGGTACATTGGGTACACCATTTCTTTGTTACAAGGATTAGTACAAGCTTAAGTAGCAAATCTGGGGGGGTTCTACTTCATGTTCAAATTTGGTATATTGGGTTTACTTCACCATGTGGTCACAAATAGCCGACATAATATGTGGATGATGTGTTTACCAAAGTGTTGAATGGATGAGATGTGATCAGCAATTCCCATAGATTATTCGTTGCTATTGAATGTCAAGGATATTTTACAGTCTAAGCAAAATCTTTCTAAAATCTTCAGCGTCAGTTATGATTTCTCAAGATGTTTACTTATGACAAGAACTTCTCGTGCAAATGGTCGTACACGGTATGATGCTTCCGAAAGTTTGAAACCATCATGGGGAGAATCGTGTACTTTAATGTTTTACGGTCAACCTTCAGGGGAAAGTAGTGTATACTACTCGAATTAGTATGGTTTGTGAAGTTGTCTACATATGGGTAAAGAATTGTTGATGATGAAGATGAATCATTGATGAACCGCTGCATGTTCCCCTAAAACAAATATTCACCGAAACCAAAGTTGTCATAACACATTCAAGTGACATTGTTTACGGTTTTGTCTTGATTTTGTAAAATCCATGAAAGAATCTATTTCGGGTTTAAATCATAGACTTGTAAAATCCGTGACAACAAAAACATCCCGGTAATAGTAAAGTGCATTTCGGATCTATCTTACGGTTTATTCTTGGTTTTGTAAAATCCATGAAAGAAACTATTTCTCGGTTTAAACCATAGAATTGTAAAATCCGTAATGATGGAACCATCCCGGAGAAAGGAAAAGTGTATTTCGGGATCTTTTCTGATG
Source organism: Chrysanthemum lavandulifolium (assembly GCA_022545495.1). NCBI lineage: Eukaryota > Viridiplantae > Streptophyta > Magnoliopsida > Asterales > Asteraceae > Chrysanthemum > Chrysanthemum lavandulifolium. Next base: position 294,772,872 of record CM040241.1, read on the forward strand.
CTGGTGCTACGGTTTATATTTCGAATAAGGGATAAAAGGGTGTATTTCATGAATTGGGTGTTTGTTTGGATTATCCTCATGGCAGTTTGGTCATTACATGGTTTTACGGGGTTATGTGCTTTTAACCATGGTCGGGATGAAAACCATTATCATAGTTCACTTAAAACGTCAAAGGAGGCTAGATTTGAGCTTTTAACCAGAAGATGTGACAACGGCGTTAATTCACTATTATTTATTTGAGGCTGAAGTGAAATATCACGGGCGAGTGTACTTAGTATTTGAAGGTATCGGGGATGGTTGGATGAAGATTCTTCAAGATCCTTGTTCGAGCTTTTTATCAAAAACGAAGACTTGGATATCTAGTTATTATTGGGTGACTTTTCCTTTTCTTTTACCACTTGGGGGAATTGGGCTCTTAACACCACAAAATAACCATCACTTTAAGGAGTTACGTTGTAGTGCTTAGTGTCACATTGAATTGTGGATCTTCAAAAGGTGATGTACGTCTTATACTTGATGGTTGGTTGGTTGAAGAGTATAGAGTACTTAGAGATTCAAATGGGCATGAATTCTTGGCACCGCTCTTTGTTACATATGTGCAAGTTTAAGTCACGAGTTCGGGTTAATTCACTTGTGGTCAAATCCATCATATTGAGTTTTCTCCATCACCGTCACGACAAAGAGCCCTCCGAATGATAATGGGGTTGATTACAAGTTTTGCCAATAGAGTGAAAAGAGAGATGATGACGTTTGAACACAACAGTTCAAGCCTCGTTCTAAAGAAAAGAAAAGTGTACGCTTCGATGCGCTTTATCTTACGAAGAAGGAAATCTTCTTATGACGTTTGAACACAACAGTTCAAGCCTCGTACTCTAAAGAAAAGAAAAGTGTACGTTTAAGTGCGCTTTATCTTCAAAAGAAGAGAAATCTTCTTATGACGTTTGAACACAATAGTTCAAGCCTCGTACTCTAAAGAAAAGAAATGTGTACATTTCAGTGCGCATTATCTTCTAAAGAAGAGAAATCTTCTAATGACGTTTGAACACAATAGTTCAAGCCTCGTTCTCTAAAGAAAATAAAAGTGTACGTTTCAGTGCGCTTTATCTTCGAAAGAAGTGAAATCTTCTCATTTATGACCATTCTCATCAACATGCTTCATGCTTTTTCCAAGCGCTTTCAGTTATCAAGTGAACCGGACTACCTATGATTGATCTCTTATTCCACTTGCTCGATTATAATGGCGATGGCGACATCATATGCAATTTTTGCGGGGGAGAAGTGTGAAGAGACTACATTTTAAAGATATTCACTTGTTCAATCAAGAATGACATCTTCATATGCAATTCTTGAGGGGAGAAGAAGTGTGATAATTCTACATGGTTGATTGACATATGTGAATATATGGTCAAACGGCTCCAAACTCATGTAAGAACCGAGCTTCTTCTTATCGGGTCATCTTTACATGGAGTTTTCTTCTAAGAGCTGTTGGTTAACATCTTCACAAGGGCTGATTTGATTAATGACAAAGTGCTTCCGGTTGCGGGGCTGATTTCCATAATGAACATCTTTCTGTTCTTGTTTGATTGGGAGAGATTTGAGTTAAGGAGATTTTCTATTTGTAAGTTAACAAGAATGCATTTGGTGAGTTGAAGATGTTGACTTTCTATTCCCCAATTGGACAATCTTGAAGAAGGTCGAGTCTACAGTCGGTTCTACATTTTCTGGTACATGTTAGAAGACTAAAGACGAGTTGCATTTAACGATCTAAAGACTTTTTCTTAATTCAAGCATTCATCATAAAGATTGTCGGTTTAGGGGAGAGCACTAATTGGGGGAGAGTGAAAATCCAAAGTTAATCCCCAATTAGACTTGCTCACATTCTTCAGCTAGTTGATTCTCACAAAGTTTAAAAAGTGTTCTTCTCGAAAAGATTTCAAGTATTTGGGCTTACAATATGTTGCTGATTCTGAAGTGTCAAAACCAGCAAGGGGGAAGGAGACACACGTCTAAACACAAAGCGAGTAAACTTGATGAACTTAATTCTTCTAAGTGATTGAAGATATCCCGAGAAGACAAATGTCATGACCGTAGAGAAACTCAAGGTTTTACTCATCAAGGCTTTTAGTGTTATTATTCTAACTACATGGGGGAAGTGATATAAGAGAAAGTTTCTGAAGATAAAAGAGGTACACAAGTGTGTGATGATTTTGATGTTATCGCAATCATCGGGGAGAGAATTGTGTACATTGGGGCGCCATTGTTTCACTTGAGTGCTTAATCGGTGATTCGTAGATATAATCACTTATTCGGAGTTGACATCCGAGATTGTCATCCGCAGAGATAATCGTGATTCGCTTGCTTCTTCAATGTTATCGGTTATTCTCTCTTTGGGCATTCGGGTACTTCGGGTTCTTGAGCTTCATACACTATCATCAGGGGAGAGAAAAGTATACATCGGGGTTATTCTTTGGCTATTCGACTTAATATGCTACTTCGATGGTATAATTTTCTTTGTCTTTGGGTATATGTGTAGTCGGGTTCGTGAGCTCTAGTCTAAGAGATTGACTGCATCAATTCATCTACTTGGGGGAAAGTGGTCTCTTGACAACTTTTTGGTTTGGATCGCTTTAGACTTCAGTAGTAATGAAATATGAGAAGAAATTTCAAGAGTGGGATGATACGTTAACGCTTTTATTGATGATATAACCCCGAATGAAGAATCTCGACTATCGTTCTTAAAAGGAGCAGCGGGCGTGCTTCTCTGTGCACCGGGCTAAGGCAAGCTTGAAATAGAGCTTCGAATCTGCTCATCTAATGGATTTTCGGTTTGGGGGGAAGCTGCCAAAGTATCTCTTTCTCAAAGGCTCATGTTCTATCTTCTATTCTAGAGCCTTGGAAGCTTTGGTGGTGGAAGTTTAAGAGATGACGAATTCTATCTTCTACGACGTGCTGCTCGATATCCTTATCTCGGTACTCGTATCATCATCTTCTTATACTATATCATCTATTCTATCTGTGTATATATTATTCTAAAAGCAAAATACAAAAATATAAAACCAACAAAAACAAAATAGAAAATTATAAAACCAACAAAAACCCATAAAAAAATCAGAAAATTTGAAAAAAGACAAAAAATATTGATTTCTCAAGACATGTCTTCTGGTATCGATAACATCTGCGGTCTTAGAAATGTCATTCAACAATGGCACGGGACCATAGATGAAGTTCGAGCAGAAGGTGTAAATATTTCTTTTCAAAACATGTCACATATCAAATGGCTTTCAGTTATTTCAGACTGTAACCCGTGCTTAAAACTATGGCTTGCTATTATTTCCGATAGCAACCCGCTCTTCAAGGAAGGAAAGTGTTGCGCTAAACAAAGTTTCAAAAATATCGTGCACTTATCCTAAAACAAATGAGGAAAGTATGTCGAAGGAATGCTGTTCCTACTCAAATATTTTTCCTTCAAAAAATTTTCAGAAAAATATTTGTTTTAACAAAATGATGGTAAATGAGTTGCCTTAAAAACAATCAGATTCAGAGTTTAAAAAAAAAATTGAAAACTAAATCAATGACTTCTACACTTTTAAACTTTTCAGAGAATGAGTCATTGATTGAGGGGGAGAATGTTTTCAAATTTATATCATCTATCGGGCTTATCTAATTATCCTAAATGCTTAACTAAAAAATGATGTTAACATACGTTGAAGGACTAGGTGCCTAGGATATGATCGTTAGGATTAGATAATTAGAGTTTGATAAACACATTATTCCCATACATTTGTCTGATTTGATTGATATGTTGAATTAACATTTATTAGTCGATTGCTGTTTGGGTGTTGTCGACCACCATATATCTGTTTGTGTTGACTAACGTATGCAGATAAGATGACTATAAGAATGTTCCCGATCCGGATCCCACAATTGAAGATGATTGGATGCTGAAAGGAAAGGGTAACTATATCTTGGGTTGAAAAATGAAGAAACGGAGCTTAATTTGACTTCTATGGAGAGTTGGCATGAAAAAATGCAATGTAAGAGGTCTCACTGCATCAACAGATGGTTTTCTTCATCTTCAAATGAAGAAACGGAGCTTAATTTGACCTCTATGGAGAGTTGGCATAAAAACATGCAATGTAAGAGGTCTCACTGCTTCAGCAGATGGTTTTCTTCCAGCCTAACAGCAACAACAGAAGCAGCTTCTACACCACCTAACGTATCTTGTGCAGGAAAATAGTGAATGATACCATTTTTAAACAATTTTTGAATAATATTGTTTTGAAAAATGGAAAAATATTGTTTTGAAAATAAACTGAACTCATATTTTGGAAATCAACCGGACTTCATTTCTAATATAAGTCACTCAATCAACGACTACGATCATTGATTGAGGGGGAGAGTGATTTCAAACTTAACTATTTTCAAATGATATTTCTTCATAAAAGTCCGTTTGTACAAAATAAGTGGTGATCTAAAGATTTAATGTTATGTCATGGTATGATTTTCTTTAGAACTCAAAGATCTTTCAAAATGAAATTTTTTCTGTTCTTGTTTGATTGTGAAATTGTTTTATTTTACTTAAAGATCTCTTAAAACTATCATACCTGACACTAGCAATCTTTAATGTCGAAAAACTGTTCCCTATCTATCATTTTTCAAAATTAATTCTTGCCACGTCTTTTCCAAAAAAGTTTCTAAATGATTTAAATCAATCGGGATCCAAAATCTCAATTGGCTTGAAATTTTTGATCGGGGAAGAGATCGTGATTTAAATCTCAAATCGGTTTTAAAGGGTGATTGTTTCAAAAGCACTCCTTCCTTCATGTGCCAAAAGATTTTGAAATACACAATGCACATGATTGTGGAGGAGCATTTAACCAAAAAACCAAAAGAGTATTTAAACAAGGCCACATATTCTCCCATGTTTTCCAAACCTTATTGTAGAAAACTAGAAGGGGGGTTGAATAGTTTACCAATTAAAAAACTTTGTTTTGAATCTTATTGAAAGATCAATTGATATTTATCTTTGATATGTTACTGAAATATGCAAGCAATATGTAAAGAGTAAACAAGTTGTTTATAGTGGTTCGGTCTACAAGGACTCTTTCTCCTTGCCCTACTCCACTCCTCGAGTCTCACACTCGAGAGTTTAACTTCACTAGTCAACAAGCTCCTTTCACCGGTGGAGAAACCTTTACACTTCGCTTACACTATTTCCGACACTAAACTAAATGTCGAGTTCTTTCCAAGGGTACAACCACTCCCACACACAATGTATTTTGAGGACTAAAATACTAAGCACTCACACTCACAAGATTATGATGGTTTAATACAACAATGAAGTATGAATCAAAACAAGATCATACAACACTAAGCAAACAAGACTTCTAACTTCTCGTTGAAGCTTGAATGTGACTTGATCTTCTTTGCTACAAAAGATATCACTAATATGATATGAAACTGAGTTAGAAAGGTTAGAGAGAAGATATGTATGAGAGTATGATAGAAAGGGATGAAAAACTACTTGGTTTGGCTTTGCTATCATGAACATATCTAGCTCCCATTAAACTACAAGAACATCTATGTTCTTTTCCACCTCCACTTCCAATCATACCGGACTTTGATCCGTATTTTCCTATTTTTTTCACCACAACTTCCGCAACTCACAAATCAAAACAAACCGGAAGATTTCCGTACTCATTACCCACATCACCTACATTGTGAACATTGCCAATCCACTAGGCAAGTTGCAATAGAAGTTAGGAAGAAATGCGATTCATACTCAACCTCATCCTTGATCGCATCAATACCATTACTCATCCAAACCTCCATCCATAACCTTATGCAAGCATGGAAGGAATCATTACTACTATTTTCTATTTTTAGTATTTTTTTTCTTTTGAAGTCATTTTCAAGAACAAGTCTTGTTCTTATTTTTACATGCTTGTAAGTGGCATAAATACCACTACAATTTGTTGTTTTATTACAAGGCCTTGTTTACATACCTTGGCTCCCAATCTTGATTCTCGGCAATCATAAGATTATTTAAGAAATGATAATGTAAGTGTATGATGTTTGACTTTTTCAGAAAGTCAAAGTCTTCACTAGTTGAAGCATGATGTTGACTTTTTCAGAAAGTCAAAGTACGCAGTTGACTTTTTCAGAAAGTCAAGTATTACCAATGAAGTATCATGTTGACTTTTTCAGAAAGTCAATGTTTGCAGTTTGACTTTCTCATAAAAGTCAAATATTACCAAGTTCTATATAAATCTCCCCCTTTTTGTCTCAACAAAAAGAAGATGCGATGCGGAATAGATAATGAGCCCGAGCAATTATCTCCCCCTTGATCAAGGCTCCCCCTAAATTGGGTGCCAATGGGAAGATACATGGATTGTGAAAAAGCTACAAAAAGATTTGTTAGTATTAATCATCATTCACAAGCATTTCCAAACACTATGTAATAAGCACCAACAATATAGAAAACACCATTCATTATTTAAAATTTTTCATGATTTAAAAACCATGAAAAGAGAACACAATGAAGTGTTTTAGTACAATAAACAAAATCCTAGAAAATAAAATAAAATGCTTAGAAAAGCTAATCTAGGACCATTCTAATGAGATGGTGGATGAGAAAGAGCGTTGAGTCGCTCAAGGATGTGATTGAGGATGAACCTCATTTCTTCTTGGAATTCATGGACGGTTACCCGGGTCCGATCAACGGTTTGGGCGGTTTGCTCTTAAGTTGAGCAACCATGCCTAGGGGGTAGTATGGTTGATGAGGTTATGGTGGTGGAATGGTAGATGTGTCGATGTTGGTGGTGGTGTTTGGGTTGGTGATTATGGAGGCTAGCAAAGCATTTTGCATTTGCATAGTCTCACTTAGGTGAGAATCCACCATATTTTTGAATTGGTGGAGATGTTGGAGTTCCGCTTGAATCTCTCTCTGTGGGATTATCATCCACATGGACTCCTCAATGTCCTCATGTGAGGGACATTGATGTAAGAGTGGTTGATCCCATACAAAGGACCATGGATGTCTTTGTGAATGGGGTGGAAGAGAAAGGTCTTATTCTAACGGGTGTTTGGATCAAACGAGGGTCTAGGAGACTCATGAGCGATTCGCTCAATGGTGCGAAATGATGGCAATGGTGGTAGATGATTGGGCCTATGGGGCAAATCTTCCAAGTCCTCCAAGAAAGAATTTGGAGAAGTGGGAGGTGTGGAGAATAACTCCAAAGGAATGAGGGTTGGAGACTTTGGTGGTGATAGTGTTTTTGATTTTTGGAGAGGTGCCGGTGGTGGTGAGGTTGGTGTTTTTGTGGGTGGTGGAGTGGTGATGAAAATGGGTAATTGAGTAGGAGTAGCCAAGGTTAGGCTTGTGTCATCCCTTATGGGAGATGAGATTGTGAGTGGAGATGACTCGGACGAGGAACTCAAGTTGACGAAACAACAAGGCCTTACGCTAATCCTAGCGGTTTTCTTGCAAGGTTTGGTTGAAGGGTAAAGATTTTGTCATTTTGACTTGTTTTTTCTAGTTGATGGTAAGAATGAAGAAGGTGTGAAGATGATCATGGTAAAACCTCTTAATTTATAAAAGTGAAAAATTATGAAGAAATGTGTTTGATTTGATGTTAAACCATAGAAAAACTGAGGTTCCTAATGATTTGGAAGTGGGTTGAATGCTAGTCATATCACCCAAGTCAAGCCATACAAGAGGGATAAAGTGAAGAGGCAAGGATTTGCAATAAATGTGTTCTAATGATTGTAAGATCCTAACAATCATATTACCCACTGATTGCAAGGTACCAAAATTTTGGTTCCTTCCTTTATGAAAAAGGGCTCCTTGGGTGAATTTTTCAAATTTTTGAATGTTGGTGGGTTGTGAATTTCTTATATGCCTAAGTATGTTATACTAGTTCTAATATGGGTAAAAACTAGTTAAGATTAACTTACAAGCAATGTATGGTAATTTGGAATGTCGAAATAACCGAAATTGAAGAAAATTACGGAGGATCCACGGCACCAAAATTTTACAGCGGAACCCTTGAAAGGGTGCGCTTTGTCTGTCTGCGGTACCAATCGCATAATGCACGGCACCAAAAATTGGTGCCGTCTAATCATCTTGCACCGAGAAAAGTAAACAGAACATATTTTTAAGCGTCGGGGACATTTCCGAAACACGAAATTTTGCTCAAAACATGTGACATTAATTACTTCTAGTTAGAAAAAGTAAATAACACTTACACAAACATAGTGGAGCATAGATTTTGAGCGAGACCAAGCGATTTTCACATTATAGTGAAAATGGGTAAATTTGATAGCATACTTGTGCTATCCCCGCATAAGATTGTTAGCATACATCATTGTTTTAGCTATATTATCATCCTACAAAATAAAACAACCAAATTGTATCAAACATTAAAGATAATGTATTATTCCAAACACTCCTTAAAAAGGACATTTACTTGTCCAATTTCTTGTAAATCTTGTTCATCATCCTACCAAGGCACTTGAACATCCCCTTGGTTTGTTAGAACTCTGCGGATTCATTCTCAATCTCTAGGCGAGAGTTTGGAAGACCATCCTCGGAGCTATTTGATGATGATGATGATAGAGTTGGAGGTTTTGCTCTCTTGCCTTTTGTCTTAGCAACTCTCTCGTCACTCAAGGGCACAAAAATGTGAGGGATGAGCTCATAGTGAAGATGCATCCCTTTTGGGCTTGGTGGAATTGGGGCATAGGCTCTATAGAGACGGGTGAGAAGCATCCCGTATAGAAGAGCAACCGATCCTTGAGTAGGTATATCAATCATTCACCTAGCTATGTAGTAGGCTAAGTTGAATGGTTGACGGGTGGACAAGTTGTAGAGCATGTGGAAAAGGCAAGCATTGATGTGATCCTTATTCCCTATGGTGCTAATGACATTGGCTCCAAGTAGTTCTTCCCATTTCTTAAATTCAGGCTTAAGTTCATTGAGCTCCATTCCATATGGATCTCGATTCACTTCTTTTCTTTTTTGGGTGACTCGGGTTGTATCTCTCCTTGGAATAAATAGGTGCTCACGGATGACATCCTTATTTGCTAAAGGTGTTCGGTAAGGAAGAGAGCGGTCATTGATTGCATCAAGGATGGTGAGTGACCACTTATCCGAGTAGATACATGTCCCTCGGTTGGGAATTCCTAGCACTTGAGCAAAGTTGGTTAAAGAGATGGTGTAGTCATTTTGATTAATCTTGAACCTAAGGCTAAACTCATCATCGTCATCAATGAAACCGGTGACACTAGCATAAAACTCTAACACAAACCTAGGACAAATAGGTTCATCGATGTCAAGGAGACAATCGAATTGAATAGCGGCTAGCTCTTCACGGAGATTGGTATTTTCGATAAAAGAGGAGTGAATTGTTCTACCCTCATGGAAGTACCTAGTCTCTAGACTCTTAAAGATTTTGACTTGTTCCTTGGTGAGTCCTTTGGTTTTGTGATGTTTGGGAATGTAGCAAAGGGTATCCTTGTGATCATAGAATCTTGCGGCTACCATGGTTATTCCTAGGAGCAAGAATTAACATGTTAAAAATGAGAATAAACTTAACGTTTTGGTTCTAGTGTGTGCCTATATGAAAACAATTTGGAGTTGCGGTTATCTCGACTCATTTTATGCACAAAAATGGTTTTAGAGGGGTGTTTGGCAAATACCATGAGATAACCCAAATGCTCCTAATTCAATATGACTTCATTTGAATATACCCGGGAATGCATATTAGTTATGCAATACCTTTAGTATTCAAGAGCATGCAAGTGATGAAAATTTAACGTTTCTATTTGTATTAACAATGAAAAATTGTTTTCCTACAAGTGAGAAGCTTTTCAAAATATTTTGACATAGGGTGTTTGGTTATTTGAATAAGGCCTTATAGTCATTATCTATTGATTAGTGGGAAGCATGATTTGTTTATGCAATATGATAATGTAGTACCTAATCTCAATGACTAGTTATGCAATTTGCCAATTGAATCCATGTTTTATATAAGAATATATACAAGCCCCATGTAGTGATTTTGTGCATAAATAAGAATCCTAGACTCAGAATTAAGAGATAAAATGTAGTTAGGATACTTACAATGATGTTATCTCCATGATTAGTGGGTGAGAAGTCATCAATAGTGAGTTGGGTTTAATGTTTACGTTTTGGTAAAGTGGGTTTTGAGGAAGAAGATGTTTTGTAGGTAGCAGTTTTGCTTCTGTAGTCACCACGGACCAGACGGCACCAAAAAAAATGGTTCCGTCTTTGTTGTCGTTTGGTGCCGTGGCTACAGTAGCAGGTATAAAACAAAACAGTTTTGTTTTGATAATTCTAATGTTTAGGCTATGTTAATCCTACATGCTTGGTTCCATTAACCCTAAACCAAGTCTAAGAAGATTAAATGGTTCTCTTTTGAGAGGCTTAGTTAGGATGTCGGCAATGTTGTCTTCGGAGGATACTTTATCGATTGAGATGTTTCCTTTTTGAACATTGTCATGAAGAAAATGATGATGGATTTCAATATGCTTTGTACGAGCGTGTTGAGCAGGATTTTCTTGAGATCGATGGCTCCTTTGTTGTCGCAAAGTATAACAATATCGTTGAGATGAATTCAGTAATCTCGAGAGCTTGCTTCATCCAAAGAGCTTGTTGGCATGCTTTTACGGGTGAGGCGTACTCGGCTTGATGAGTTGAGATGGCTAAAGCCGTTTGCTTCTTTGCAAACCATGAGGTGAGACAATGTCCAACAAAAGTGCAAATACCACTTGTACTTTTCTATCGACATAGTCACCGGCATGATCCGATTCGGCATACACTATGGTTTCTACACCGTTCCTTTGGGATACCATAATCCTAAACACGTTGTTCCTTAATGTATCTAAACATCCTTTTTAAGGCTTCTAAGTGTGATGCCTTTGGGTTTTCTTGAAAGCGAGCACATAGACAAACACTAAACATAATGTCGGGTCTACTAGCCGTAAGATAGAGTAGGCTACCAATCATTCCTCTATATCTAGTGTTATCTACGGATTCACCTTCCTCATCCTTGGTGAGTTTAGTGTGCGAGGACATGGGTGTCTTAGTTGGTTTAGAATATTCAAGACCAAATTTTTTAAGCATGTCTTTGATATATTTAGATTGGTTAAAGAATATGCCATCTTCTAGTTGTTTAATTTGAAGTCCTAGAAAGAAGTTTAATTCACCCATCATACTCATTTCAAACTCGTTGTGCATGATTTTAGAGAAATCATCACATAGCTCTTGACAAGTTGATCCGAATATGATGTCATCAACGTATATTTGAACAATGATAATATGTGACTCCTTTTTCTTGGTAAAAAGAGTATTATCTACTAATCCCATAGTGTATTTGTTATCAACAAGAAAAGTCTTAAGTCGGTCGTACCAAGCTTTTGGTGCTTGCTTAAGACCGTATAATGCTTTCTTGAGTTTGAAGACATGATGTGGTTTCTCAAAGTCGGTAAAATCGGGAGGTTGAGCAACATATACTTCTTCGTTAATAAACCCATTAAGAAATGCACTTTTAACATCCATTTGAAATAATTTAAAGTCATAAGCACATGCATAAGCAAGTAATATTCTAATATATTCGAGTCTAGCTACCGGTGCATACGTTTCATCATAATCAATCCCTTCATGTTGATTATAACCTTGTGCAACAAGCCTAGCTTTGTTTCTAGATACTACACCATTTTTATCCATTTTATTTCGAAAAACCCATTTCGTTCCAATTATAGTTTGATTTTTAGGTTTTGGAACTAATTTCCAAACATCATTTCTAACGAATTGGTTTAACTCTTATTGCATGGCAATTACCCATGATTCATCTTTTATTTCTTCATTTATATTTTTTGGTTCAATGGTGGATACAAAACAAAAATAATTACTTTGATTTTGGGCTTGTGACCTTAAGGTTCTTTGATTAAGTTGTCCTATGACCTTTTCTAAAGGATGACTTTTAGATTATTTGATGTTTAAAATATCTTTATTTAATGGTTCATCTTCCTTGTTATTTTTAATTATTTCTTGACTTTCTATCATTTGACTTTCAACTAAGTCATCATCTACCAAAGGTGATGTCTTAGAGGGAGGTGGACTTTCGTCGAATGTTATGTTCAACGATTCCTCAACTATCATTGTATCTTTATTTAAGACAATGTAAGCTTTACTAGTTTGAGAATAACCAAGAAATACACTTTCATAAGACTTTGGGTAAAACTTGGTGAGATAATCTTTAGTATTAAGAATGAAGCATTTACATCCAAAAACTCTAAAATATCCTAAAGTTGGCTTTTTACCTTTATAAAGCTCATATGGTGTTTTGTTTAAGAAAAGGACGTATTAAGACTCTATTCAAAATATATGTAGAAGTGTCAACCGCGTTACACCAAAACTTTTGAGGAATGTTTTGTTCATTAAGCATTGTTCTACTCATTTCTTGAATTGTTCTATTTTTACGTTCTACTACTCCATTTGATTGAGGTGTTCGTGGAGCCGAAAAGTTATGTGTTATACCATTTGTATTACAAAAGTTTCCAAATTGAGTTTCGTTGTCAAATTCAAGACCATGATCAGTTCGGATTGACACAATTTTAACACCTAGTTGATTTTGAATTTTCTTGCTAAGAATTTCAAATTTCTCAAAAGCCTCATTTTTAGTTTTCAAAAACAACGTTCAAGTAAACCTTGAGTAATCATCTACTATGACCAAAGTGTATAAGTTGCCCCCGTAGCTTCTTATAGTGGATGGACCAAACAAGTCCATATGCAATAATTCTAGACACTTAGATGTGGACACCATATTTTTAGATTTATGGCTACTATGGGTTTGTTTTCCAATTTTGCAAGCGTCGCAAAAGTGTTGGTCATATTTTAGTTTTGGTAAATTCCTAACTAGCTCTTTTGAAGATAGGTTTTGTATAAGTCTCATATTAGCGTGACTTAAGCGTCTATGCCAAAGAGATGAGCTATCATTTAACGTTGTTAGACAAAGTTTGTCATTAGATGTTTTATCTATTTTCATGACGTATATGTTATTTTTCCTAACTCCTTTAGCTATGGTGATACCATCTTTTAGTATTTTACTTCCATTTTCATCAAATAGTACTTTATACTTTTTATCACATAATAGGCTAATACTAAGTAGATTAAATCCTAACCTATCTACATGAGCAACATTTTCAATAGTTAGGGAGTTATGAGCGATCGTACCTTTGCCAATGATTTTGCTTTTGATATTGCTACCAAAAGTGACATTACCTCCGTCATACTCTTGGTATGATGAGAAGAGACTTTTGTTGCCCGTCATGTGCCGTGAGCATCCACTATCTTTTATCCACTCATCAGGTTCCAATCCAACTTTCAAGCATATCTAAGAATATGGGTTGGTCAATGGGTTTTCTTTAGATTCAATGTATCTAAGTATACATTGTATCTAGCCAATTTGGGCATGGGTTAGATCCATGGGTTGTGGTTTTTACCCATCCTAATAAACTATTACAACAAATGCTTAATTAGTACATTTTTGTATTTAAATGGCTATATGTAAATGCTTTACAAAAATAACATGTATCCTTATAATTATACTTAAGATAACATTATATTTGTTATCAACAAAACACTAAGAGATCGCAAAATATTAATAAACGTTTTTAAGGTTTATTTGTATTAACAATCTCCCCCTTTTTGTTGATGACAAAACATAATGTTATGATGAGTAAAACTTAAGAATAGATGAAATTTTGAAATCCCTAAGTTTTACTTCTTCCCCTTTTGTCGAAACAAAAGTTAACCCTGGAAGAAATAAAAGTGTGGAAAAATTAGTCCACGTATTGCTAACTCCTCGTTGACGGTAGCTCCCCCTAGTTTGGGGTGTCAAGTGAAGAAAAATAAAAAAATCCTACAAAGAGAAAGGTTAGTAACATGCTTAAATAATCTTATGATTGCCGAGAATCAAGATTGGGAGCCAAGGTATGTAAACAAGGCCTTGTAATAAAACAACAAATTGTAGTGGTATTTATGCCACTTACAAGCATGTAAAAATAAGAACAAGACTTGTTCTTGAAAATGACTTCAAAAGAAAAAAAATACTAAAAATAGAAAATAGTAGTAATGATTCCTTCCATGCTTGCATAAGGTTATGGATGGAGGTTTGGATGAGTAATGGTATTGATGCGATCAAGGATGAGGTTGAGTATGAATCGCATTTCTTCCCTAACTTCTATTGCAACTTGCCTAGTGGATTGGCAATGTTCACAATGTAGGTGATGTGGGTAATGAGTACGGAAATCTTCCGGTTTGTTTTGATTTGTGAGTTGCGGAAGTTGTGGTGAAAAAAATAGGAAAATACGGATCAAAGTCCGGTATGATTGGAAGTGGAGGTGGAAAAGAACATAGATGTTCTTGTAGTTTAATGGGAGCTAGATGTGGTGATGTTTCAAGATCATTGAATATTGTGTTTGGAGAAGTTGGAGGTGTCAAAAAGGCTAATTCTTTTTGCTTTGGTTGTGGAGATCTTGTTGGAGTCGTAAGGATTGTTGGAGTCGTAAGGAATTTAAAAAGAGTGATTTTAGGTGGTGAATGATTTGGTGATGAAGTTGGTGTACTCGTTGGTGATGAAGGAGGTGCTATAATGGAAGCATCTTGTGGTGAGTTAGTTGATGGTGATGAGCCATAGGATGATGATTTTCCTAAGCAACAAGATCAGATGTTAATCCGTGCGGATATCCTAGAGTTTGATTTTGGTATTTTGGAATGTGGAAGTACAAAGGTTTGAGTTTCATGGAGATGATTGTTTGTACTAGGTGATTCATCTAAAGGGTTTGTGGATGACATGGTGTATTTTGTTTGTGAGGATGAGATGGATTATGCAAGCATTTGGGAGTTCTATATAGAAAACAAAGCATTGTAATGAATGCTTGACCCAAAATGTTGATTTAAATCTAATGATTAGATATGAATTTAAGGCATGTGATCATGAGAACACAAGCATTAAAGAGCATACTCCCAAAAATAAAACAAATGTGGATTTTTCATCCAAAGTGAGAAAATAGAAGGTAAAAGATTACATCTCACGGATCCTTCCTCGAGGGATCCGTCCACATGAATTTGGGATCCGTGGATCCAGTGATTCAGCAAAGACACAAAATTTTCCTTTTGGAAACATTTTTTCCTAGTGTGTGCCTATATGCAAACTATTT
This sequence comes from Chrysanthemum lavandulifolium, assembly GCA_022545495.1. Taxonomy (NCBI): domain Eukaryota; kingdom Viridiplantae; phylum Streptophyta; class Magnoliopsida; order Asterales; family Asteraceae; genus Chrysanthemum; species Chrysanthemum lavandulifolium. Next base: position 294,788,118 of record CM040241.1, read on the forward strand.
GGAGTTGCGGTTATCTCGACCCCTAAAAAGAAAAAGAAAAGTAAACTAGAAGTAGAAAAACATCCTATTGAGATAACCCAAAAACACATATTTAGTACATGAGTGCGTAATTTAGTGTTATCAATGCTCCTAATTCATTGTTGCTTGAATGAATGTACCCGAAAACACATATTAGTTATGTGTCCCCTTTAGCATTCAAAAGACATGAGATGCAATGAAAACGGGTTTTTACTTTGTATTAATAATGAAAAAGCGATTTGTCCTAGACGTGAGAAATTGCTTTTGTGAAATTGATACAAGAATGTATCATCCTTTTAGAAAACATTTTGAAAAGAGGTTTTCTTTGAAAATGTGTATGTAGTTATGTGTTTGCAACTTGAAAAAAAAATAAGAACGCTACAAGTGGAAAACTTATCTTGGGTTTTGAAAATTCCCGTATTGTTTGTAAGTTGTGCATGAAATAGAGATCTTAGACTCAGAAACAAGAAGGCTAGTTCTTACATACCTTGTAGAGTCAAATAAGTTACGACGTTTGTTCCATTAAACCAAGACCAAGACGAAGTAGGTTCAATTGTTCCCGCTTCAATGGTTTGGTGAGGACGTCGGCTATGTTGTCTTCGGATGCTACCTTCTCAATAGAGATGTTCCCCTTTTGAACATTGTCTCTTAAGAAGTGATGACGAATCTTTATATGCTTTGTGCGAGAATGCAATACCGGATTCTTGCTTAAGTCGATGGCACCTTTGTTGTCACATAGGATGGCTATGTCGCTTAGATGAATGTCGTAGTCGACTAACGCTTGTTTCATCCATAGTGCTTGTTGGCATGCTTTGCCGGCAGAGACGTACTCGGCTTGGTTGTTGATATTGCTAGTCTTGTTTGTTTCTTTGAAAACCAAGATGTTAAACAACATCCCATGAAAGTACATACCCCACTTGTACTTTTTCTATCAATGTAATCACCGCATGGTCGAATCAGCATATACAATTTTTCTACTCCTTGCCCTTAGGATACCATAATCCTAATTGTGTTGTACCCTTAATGTATCTAAATATCCTTTTACAGACTTCTAGGTGTGATGTTTTAGGGTCTTCTTGAAACCTAGCACATAAGCAAACACTAAACATGATATCAGGCCTACTTGTGTGAGGTAGAGAAGACTACCTATCATGCCATGATATTTAGCATTATCGACTTAATTCGCCGTCTTCATCTTTTGTGAGTTTGGTGTCGGATGACATAGTGTCCTAATTGGTTTGACTCTTCTAGACCGAATTTCTTTAACATCTCCTTTGTCTCAAAAACTTTAGATTCGTTAACTAGAAGGGGGTTGAATAGTTTTGCGATTTTAAGTTAGTTTCAAAACTTTAGATTCGTTAATATGTGAGATCTTATGGATGTAGAAAGTATAGATCTAATGATAAGGCAAGTAAATAAAGTAAAGCAAAGGGATAGAAAAGACACAACCGATGTATAGTGGTTCGACTCAAGGACACCTTCCTTGCCTACTCCACTCCCGAGTCACCTACGAGAGTTCAAGCACTATGTCAACAAACTCCTTCACTTGGCGGAGAAGCCTTCACAACGTTTCTTACACCTTTTTCCGGTACAAAGCTAGATATCGGGTCCGTAATACTGGTGGACCAAACCAACACGACTATTACACAACAAATATGTGAAATACCAATTACAAGATCTTCGCTCTGTAAATCTTGCGGGTGACAAATCAATCAAGGACCCTTTGCTTGGATGACTTGTAGAATGCTCGTGATCTCGCCAGAGAAAAACCTATATGAGGATCACAATAGAAAGAAAGAAGAACAACTCTCTAGATCAAGTGATCTATATGTTAGAAGAGAATGAGAGTGTTTGAGAGATTTAGTAAAGAGGGTGAGTTAGAATGAAGAAATGACTCTCTATTTATAGGCAAAATCTTCCCTTGTTCCTCGGATCCCACGGATCCCTCCCACTTGGGATCCGCCTAGTGTAATCCTAGGGATCCATGGGACGCTCCTCTTTGCCCATGGGTTTTTTGGTTATGGGTCATGGGTTATGGGTTGGTCCATGGGTTTTCTTTAGATTCAATGTATCTATCCAACTTAGGTATGGGTTATGATCCATGGGTTATGGTCCATGGGTTGTGGTTTTTACCCATCCTAATAAACTATTATAACAAATGCTTAATTACTACATTTCTGTATTTAAATGGCTATATGTAAATGCTTTACAAAAATTACATGTATCCTTATAATTATACTTAAGATAACATTATATATGTTATCAACAAAACACAAAGAGATCGCAAAATATTAATAAACGTTTTTACGGTTTATTTGTATTAACAAAACCTTTTAAATTTAGAATTATGTTCGATTAGAACATCTTGTGTGAGCTTTAGTTTTTCTATTTCAAGATTAAGGTCTTGACATGATTTACAACCATAAATCATTTGCTTTTCCTTTTCTAGTCGTTTTGCTTTTTCTTTTAACTCATAGACTTCATTTTCCAAAATTCCTTTTAGTTTTTAAAATTTATTTTAATTATGATTTTAGACTTAGCTCACACAATTGATTGTATTGTTTTTGCAAAGTGTCATCATCAATAGAAGAATAAGAAGAGTCGGAAAGTACCTCGTTTGACTCATGTGCCATTAGAGCGATCTCTTCCTTGCTTGACTCTTCATCATCTTCACTATCACTCCAAGCACCACTTATAAAAGCTCGTTGAGTTTTGCTTTTAGGTGGTTTGGGACATTGTCCTATGAGATGACTTGCATCACCACATCTAAAACACTTTCTTTCACCTTTACATTTTTGTCATCCCGATCTTTTCGGAATGGCTTTTTTTTTCTCGAGGTTGTCTTACAAACTTTCCTCTTCTTCTAAAGAACTTTTTAAAGTCTCTAACGGCCATGACATACTCCTCATCTTCACTACCGGAGTAAGATTCGCCATCATCACTTGATTCCGCCTTTGCTTTTAGAGCAACGGATTTGATCTTCTCCCTTCTTCCTTTGATGATCTCCGAATCTTTCTCCATCACCATTTCATGTACTTTGAGGTTACCGATTAGCTCATCTAGTGACATTTTGGATAGATCTTTTGATTCTTCAATAGCGGTCACTTTAGCTCTCCATTTCGGATGGAGGGCTCTAAGAAATTTCCTGACAAAGTTCTTACTACGAAAAGATTCATCAAGTGCTTTAAGTGATGTAATAATAGTATTAAAGCGAGCAAAGCCACAATCAATGGTTTCATCTTCAGGGATAACAAATTGTTCATATTGTTGAACAAGAAGATTAATTTTGTTATCCTTGCTTGTGAATTACCTTGATGTGTAACAATCAAAGATTCCCAAATATTTTTGGCGGTTTCACACATAAAAATTCTTTCATATTCTTTTCAAGGCAAAGTATTATAAAGCATCATTTTAGCTTCGTTGTTTTTAGCAATTAATTTTTTTTGTTCATCAACAGAAATATCCTTTGTTGTAGAACTAAAATCCCCTTTAACAATAACAAACCAAAGATCTATATCTTTTGATTTTACATATGTTTCAAAACGGTTTTTTCAATAGATAAATCCACTGGTTTCAAAGAGTGGTGGTCTTTGCATAGATTTCCTTTCTTTAAAGTTTTCAGAATCCATGGATCGTTTCAAGTTTATAAAATACAAATTATTTTAGAAATTCTTGAGCAACGAGGCTCTGGTACTAATTGTAGAAAACTAGAAGGGGGTTGAATAGTTTACCAATTAAAAAACTTTGTTTTGAATCTTATTGAAAGATCAATTGATATTTATCTTTGATATGTTAATGAAATATGTAAGCAATATGTAAAGAGTAAATAAGGAAAGAAATGATCAAACCACAACAAGTTGTTTATAGTGGTTCGGTCTACAAGGACTCTTTCTCCTTGCTCCACTCCTCGAGTCTCACACTCGAGAGTTTAACTTCACTAGTCAACAAGCTCCTTTCACGGTGGAGAAACCTTTACACTTCGCATACACTATTTCCGACACTAAGCTAAATGTCGAGTTCTTTCCAAGGGTACAACCACTCCCACACACAATGTATTTTGAGGACTAAAATACTAACCACTCACACTCACAAGATTATGATGGTTTAGTACAACAATGAAGTATGAATCAAAACAAGATCATACAACACTAAACAAACAAGACTTCCAACTTCTCGTTGAAGCTTGAATGTAACTTGATCTTCTTTGCTACAAAAGAGATCACTAATATGATATGAAACTAAGTTAGAAATGTTAGAGAGAAGATATGTATGAGAGTATGATAGAAAGGGATGAGAAACTACTTGGTTTGGCTTTGCTATTTATAGCCAAAACCATCGTGACCACCACGGACCGCGGACCCTTAAAAGGGTTCCGCCCATTATAACTTTTGGTGCCGCGAGGTGCAGCAGGAAGATATCAAGATCTTGCCAAATTCAAACATATCTATTCAAGATTGTGTAAGATATGAAGAGTACAAATCTACACAAAATATCTAATGAAATCTTCAATGATTTCCTTGATGCATCACATGATGTCATGTGTTGTTTTCTATTTTTAGAAACGCAAATACATAAGTAATGTTTAGTTTTAAGAAACTAAAACATTCTAAAACTACTATCATACATTATGGTTAGAGTCACATTAAGATATGATTAATCACAATGTAAATGCTAGAGTGATGAAGATATTGTTTGAAAAAGCTTGTTTTAATATCTATTAAACTTGACAAGCTTTAAGCTTTAAAAAATTAAATTTACTTTTGTCGTTAACAAAACTTAGGTAAAGATCAAAAATATAAATAACGTTTAATGACGATATTTGTATTAACACTTATTAAATCACTTGGGATCCAAAATCTCAAAGGGTTTGATATTTTTGATCGGGGGAGAATTTGTGATTTAATATGAAATCTGATAAATGATGATCGTTTTGATTCAAAGTGCAAGTTCTCTTTAATATGTGCTAAACTCTTTCGTTTATCAATGCACATATTGAGGGGGAGAAAATGGTTTCTTAATGGTTTTGTGATCGTGGATGTACTTCAAAAGAACTCTTTCCTCTATGTGTAAAAATTATTTAAAATATCCTACGCACATATTGAGGGGGAGAATTTACCAAAGAAATTTAAATGGCTTTTTCTACGGAAATTGTGATCAAGGTTATATTTCAAAGATCTCTTGCGTCCATGTGCTAAAAAATTTATAAAATCATATGCACATGTTGAGGGGGAGCATTTCTAAAAGATCAAAACAATTAAGGTACAAAATGCTTTGATATTATATCACAAGTACCTTGATTGATTTTCCAAATGATTTTTCAATTGGTTTCGAGAAGGAAAGAACAATACCTAAATGCTGACCAAATTTACTTTATGTATGGTGATATAAGGATGAATAGGTTAGGTATTCGTTCCTACGATCCCGCCAGAGCCGGAGGGATCTACCCAAGGACAACCCACTAGATAGTGTAGAGTCCTAGATATGATTAAAAAAGAAGAAAAATGAGAATATGGGAAGAGTGCCGACTGAGACAGAGCTAGTACTGGAATAAACCCAACAAGGTTCTAGTTATGAAGTCTCGGTAAGCATTGAAGGGGTTGAAGAATGAAAAAGAATTGAATGAAAAAGGGTGAAAAGAAATTGCTCTCCGATAATTCAACCTTAGGCGAAATCGGGTTCAATGCATATCTCTTGGTGTCTACTAAGGTAACACGGTATTGAAGACAAGGCGTCATGGACCCAGTGGACGCACTACACTACAACTTCCCAAGCTACTCAAGTTCCTCTTAAAAGGGCTTGTTTCATTCTCTCGGGAACCTACATAATCTATCATTGTCTCTTAGAGATTGTTGATATTGAAGAAGGAGACCTCTTCCTAGTCTCTCCAGCATAGGAAACCAAAATGCACAATTGAGTCTAGAGCCAAGATATCATCCACAATATCTCATTAGGACACAAAAATAATGAAGACTTGCTGTTTCACACAATGTGGAAAGTAAGAATATATTAAGAGTCCTACGCATTATCCTTGTGGTATTGCCAGAACATCCGAGTGATATGTAAAAGTATTCACGATGAAAATGTAAATCGTTCTGGAGCCAACATCAAACAAGCTCTTGGTGGGTGACATGTGCGATCTATCCAATAGATCAAACTTGTGACAACTGGATAGAAACGATGGGGTGATTCATTCCTGAATCAACCCTGGTCCAGGAATGGAATTGACGAATAATTTTGGAAAAACCGTTCGATGTGCAAATCTTCTTTTCTCTAGCATATCGAATGTGTATTCATATTTTAAAACACAAAAAGTATCTCTGATTGAAAAAATACTTTTGGAAAAACCGTTCTATGTGCGAATCTCTTCTTTTCTCTAGCACATCGAATGTGTATTCTCTTTCAAATACAAAAAGTATTTTAAATTGAAAATTGATCTTTTTCATAAAACCTTCGTCGTATTACAAAACTCTTTCTTCTAAGTAATACGATTGTTTTCAAATCAATTTTCATCAATCGGTGAATCTCGATTCATTGGTTCACTCACTTCGTGTTGTCTTCTTTAAGACGTTCGGTTTGAGAACGGCTAGAGCATTGCGAAACCTGTCAAGGAGATTCTTGAATTATACCGATCACAGCGGTACTTGTCTTGATCAACGAGGAACCGTGGGCGTGTACCTCAATTCAACGAAAGTGATCAAAGACACTTTAGGTGTGTTTTATAACTAGCTGTTGTTTGCGGTACATTTGGACGATTGCGGTGATCGAAGTGAGAAGTCAATCAAGCCGCATGCTCACGATCATCCACTTAATTGAAGAAATCATGACGTGCATATCTGAGAACCTAGCTCGATATTTTTATACTATGCTTCCGCTACGCTGCGCAAATATCATGAACCAGTAAAGCTTCCGCTACCCTGATGAAAAGAAGTCATGATTCAAAAGTGTGAGCATGTCGGTCCATAAGTCACAACTTCACATGACGGAAATACAACAAATGGTGATACAGAGATTTGCTATGGCTGATGATCTCAAAGAAAGCTTAAAGATCATCAAGATGTGGATCTTATCAAAGACCTCCACTTAAAGTACAAAGTAATCGGACTTTGAAGAATCACTGCTCATGCACAAAGAATGCGGATGTTGAAGAATTAAAGTCTACGAGCTCAAGACTGAAGATTTAATATAATGCTAGGATGCAAAATGCAAATCATGGGGTGACCTCCCTTAGGGGGAGATTGTTAGGAATTGGAAATTCCATAGTGAAGAGTCGGTCACCCCAAATATAATCTAGCATAAGTTAGCTCGTAGACATATCGTTATTTACTTGCTTATTAGTTAGTTATTAGCATAGTTTAGTTTAGAGCAACACCGTGGAGGAAGGACGGGTCTTTACCCACTGTATGCCTTATCCACAGTCCGTTAGGAGGACGTATTGTTTGTAACTATAAATACCCTCTACCTCCCAAGGTAGAGGGTTGGACGTTTCACTTAATCTAACCTTTTCATTTTGTAAAGCAACTCTCTAACAAGAACACCCATCTCTTATCTTTCTCTCTCTAAATGGCTAACATGTATTTCCATCATCCAAGACCACCCGAATCATTAAACAACAAAATATTTAAGATCCTTCATACTCTAAGCACATCAATTAATCATTAGCTTGTTAAACAATCTTTTCATCATACATATATCAAAGCTACCCTGGTTGATGATAATGGTAATCCTATTAAAAAGGTTGATTATCAGGGTTATAATAAGGATTTACCGGCTACTTCTTTTACTAAGAGGGTTAACCCATTCACTAAGGGTTAACCCATTCACTAAGGTGGGAGAGATTGTGGATTCTGATAGTGATGATGAGGAGGTTGTGAACACCTTTGATGAGTCGAGTAACCTATTTTGTGGTGGTCATGCTCGCGAAGATGACTATGATTATGATAACTATGCGGATCAGGTTTACGATCTCCCAGAAAATTTGGATGCCTATTATGACACGTATGGTATCAAGCTCCAAGGCCTTGGTAGGAAGTAATGTTAGCTCCATAGAAGTATAATGTTATAGTTTGAGTAGTGGTTTATTTTCTTATATAAAGAATAGGAAGTATCTTATTATGTAAGCTTTCGCCTATGTAACGGGCTGAGATATGGGATTCACCCATATCCTTTATACCTAAACATTTTTTGGAGTAATATATTTACCGGATCTTTGACCTTTTACCCAAAAATACATACATCTAAGCATGTAAACAAACATACGAAAATTTTTGGTTTGAGTTTTTAATGATATAATATTATGTTATAATTAAGTCATGTAAAAGGAAAATTTACAATATATACTCAATGATCTTAAATATTCACTAGATCAAGCATCTTTTTCTAAGAACCTCATCAACGTCTACAAAAGTAACTTCTAGACGGATATGCTTGGAGAAAGTACGGTCAGAAACAGATTCGTATTGCAAGTACCAAAGGTAAACTTTTCTATTTAGCTTGAACATTTTAGTAAAGAGTAAGTTCTATTGTATGGATAAGTTCTAACTTAAATAATACCCTTCCGAATAAATCCAATAAACACAGATAGATTCAACTCCATATAATATATGTTAACTATATGGATTAAGTATATTAAGGACAGCACACTTCAATTGTTTATTGTAGGAATTTACGGCTTAATGACAATCGTGGTTCACCCAAAATATTTTCTTAATATTTCGATCTCAAAGTTGTTGAGTTATCAAGAGTATTAGCCCTTCTCAATAGTTGAAGTTAGTAGATTAAAAACAAGATATGTAACTTTGAATATATGAGATATAGGTCGCATGCAATAGTACCTTTTTTTTTTAACCTAGATTTTGTTAACATAATATGCTAATTTAGGTCTCTTGGTGGGTTACATTGAAATATAGGAACTATTTTAGGTGCACTCACAATGGCGAGCAAGGGTGCCAAGCAACCAAACAATAGAAGCAATAGCATTGCCAATGTTCCACCAGTTCAAAACCTCAGCCGCCGCCCATGTGTCCATGGCAACCTTATACATTTGGTGATAAGGTGATCTTCCGTCTCTGTATATAGCTCACAAACTCGAGCTCAATTAGAAATTAACTTATATATAGCTCGACTTGAATTCAAGGGAGCCTTTACTTTCAAGGCCGAGCTCGTTGATTAATCAGTACTCATAAGAGCTCTCTACTGATCAGATTGAATCAACTAGAATAGTACATTAGTACATAGTATCACATTATCAAAAATGATATCGTCCAGCTTTATTTATTTATTTATTTTCTTTTTTTCGCACGCAAAAAGTGAATTATATTAACGTCTCAAAGATTACATCGTTCAGGGTTAATATATTTTAACAAATCGAAAGTTTTATTGCATGTGACTGAATTAATCTTAAAAAATGGTTGATACATACTTTAGCCCACAACTAGGATCTGGAGAGAATAAATGAAAAGAGATTAATAGGGGTGCTATGCTTGGTTAATAAAGTATAAGGGCTGTTGGGTTATGATCTGGTTAAGCAAATTAGGGTCTTAGGGTGTTCGTTTTAGTTAACTCCAATTAGGCGATATGTTGTTAAAAAAAAGAATTATTCGATACGGGTTCTATACTTTGGTCTTGGACCTTTAAACTCGATCCAAAAACTAAGTGAATCGTGTATATGAAGTCTACAATTAGGTTAAGTGCGTACAGATCCTAGGTGTGGCCGACGTCTGAAATATGTGAACTCAATCAATTTTTATTTTATTTTATTTATTTATTTTGGTAATTTTTACATCCGGTGAAATGTATTACTAAACATTTAAGTACATATGATGCGGGTAAATCCCACACCCCAACCTGTCATAGGCGATAAATCTTACATAACAAGACAATACAATTCCTAATCAAAAGGAAAAAAACGGCTAAACTCTAGAATAAATTAGAGTCAAGACCAAATATAAACTAACATTTAAATGAGTAGGAAGTCTAATATTAAAAGCATCACCGTATACTAGATGCTCTTCAGTTATGTCTCCGCATTCATCATCATCATATGGGTTGTCATCATAGCTCTCCTTCTAACACTCATATAAACTCGATTTCCCACTTCCACATCCGCCTTTAGAGGAACTATGCACCTTAGTATGATTAGGCGCCATAAAATTAGACGTTTCATTATCATCCTCAATCACGTACGTCACTGTCAATATCCTCATTACACAAGGTAACTTCCTTTTTGTGTTCCACGTTCACACCAGCCACATTCATTTTCGAACTCTCAATACAACTAGAAGCAGCCCTTACAATTTTGATCAATGTTGTGTTTCATACCTGTGATAGTTGGGCTTTGATCATAGCAACATCTCAAATTTGATATAAATAAAACATATATGTTTTGGCGGGTTAGGCTCAACAGGAATCCCTACGAGACTTAATCTACAAAACATGGTATCATTTGCCCCTCCATAATGTGTCCTTTATGTGATCTCGAGGCTGAGGATATACACCATTTATTTTAACCGATGTTCGTTAGCCAACACTTTGTGGTCTAAAGTTATGGAAATGTGGGGTCACACTTGCCCCCAAATTTTATCAATGAAATTCATTTGTGTGACAACCCGTACTTTCAGGTCATTTCTCGAAACAATTTATGCCTCACTATTTCAACATTTATCGTAAACTTGGTTTACGTGTTCCAGATTCGCGTAACCTTTATGGTTTAGCGGCGAATTCATGATCATAACATCACGTACATTTCATATGGACTAAGATTAGTCTACATTTCATTAACATCATTTGCACCATATTAGTTCATTCATGATTTTACATTTCACCTTAAACGCGTAAATTTTGTATTAAATAAACGCTATCGCGTGAGTTATTATTTTGAATATTTAATCCGTTACTTTCAAAAATGATCCCGATATATTTTATACTTACATTTAGTTTATAAAAACTATATTTTTAGTTTACCTAGTGTTCTAAATTTATTTTGTACATAAATCGTTAAAGTTATATTATTTCAACGTTTTTCTTAAAAATTACACGATAATTATTTTATCACTCAAATTTCACAAGGAATGTATTTTTACAATTTTTATGATCTCATTATACTCTACTTGGATCTATTAAAAATTACTTTCACCTAAAATTTCCTTAAATACACAAATGTATATTAAACCTTACAAGTAAATTTTACCTACACAACTACTTACACCTTTTAACAAATTACACAACATATATATATAAAAAAAAAAAAAAAAATAATAAAAAAAAAATAAATTTTGAGAAACAAAGCCCCAAAAATCCGGCCATAGAGGGAAAGAAAGTCTTGGTGGGTAGATTTTTTCTACAAAAGTGAATCTATACTTCACTTACTTCATTTGTTTCATTATTGCAAGTATTAGTCAAGTAAAAAGTTCTCTCTATTTGTTCTTCCTTCTCCATAACCGGTTCATCATAAGTGTACAAGGGATCACCAAAATTTTTGCAAGATCAAGTAATTACAATCTAGATTACACTCTCATTAAGGTTTTGAAATAAAAACCTAGGGTGTTTAGGCTAACCTTTGTTCTTTGCACCTCATCACAATACTTGTAAGCATATCATTTATATTTTTCATATCTCCTTTTCATTTCATAGTTATTTCTTCATTTTTGGAGCTAACATGCAAGACATATGTTGATTTATACCATTTTACATGATTTTTAGAGTTATATATATATATATGGTCATCCTATAATTATCCCCTTGGTATATGTTGGTCTTGATGATGTTTAGGAACCCATGACACCCTAAGAAGGTGTATGGTAGGATTAGATTAGCTTTGGAGTTGAATTGAAGGGATTAGAATAGGTTTGGTACGAGAAAAACTATTTTCGATAAGTATAAAATGTGTTCTGTCCTTGTTTTGTTTTTCTGGAAAATCCGACAGTAGGCACGAAATTTTGGCCTTGATATTTAGAAAATATACTTTAAAATGAATCCGTGGCCGCTTGAACGGATAAAAACGGAGTTATAACGAAGAAGTTATGGATTTTACAAGTTTGACGACGAAATATATATATTTTCAAAAATTTCAGCATACTATTTTTATGTTGTACGAGTCAAAACGAGCCTTAAGCTTCACAAATTATTTTGACTTATCAAAATATATTAGTATACTTTGATACGGCTAAGGACGTATTATACGTAGAAAACGGATTTGAAACGACAAAGATATGCACGTTTTCATAAAAATTGCCGTAACTATTATTTTCGAAAAACTATTATTTTACGTGACAAGTGTTACTAGATGGTGAAACGTCCATGTTGAGGGTGTTTTAACCATAATGTGGAACTTTTGGAGCGAATTGTCTTCTAATAAAATCAAGATCACCGAGCATATTTTTCAAAACAACCAACCGTTTGTATAGCGGAGTTGTAATAAATTATTTATGGATGTCTAAACTTGGCCGAAACTCACTTTTTACATAACAATTAGACAAAATCACCATCTTTAACCCTTATTATCTTTATGTTCGAGACCTTTATGCCGAAAACTCCTGAACTGAAACTTCTAGATTTCGATACAAACTTTCCAAAACCGTCGAGTTCGTTCTCTAACGTTCGACGTACACCATTTTACGACTAGTTTTTCGAAGCCATTTTTGTCACTTTTATGAAATTTCCGACGACATTGTTTTACGACGAAAAGTGAAAATTTCACTATAAATCATTACGAAAACATTATAGGATGACATTTTGACGTAAAAACTTGTAAAGTGATTTAATATTGGTCAAGACGTCAAAAGAGTATTTTTCGACGATAAGTATTATTTTCAAAACCCGCAAATGGTATAAATAACATACGTAATGCATGCATATCATAACATTTCATTGCAACTCATTACATATCATATCATTCGTAATAGGTCCTCGTTAAAGTTTCCACTATACCTCGTTGTACTCACTCTTGTCATCACACCGTTTACAGTGAGTTTTCATAGCCCCATTTTCAATTGTTTGGAACTATTTTGGGGAGATACATGCTAACTATTTTTCACAAGTACTTTAGGTTTTTAAGGCTAAATTCTATTATGATCACCATTGTTTCAAAATCGGGTGTTATACCATATCAATTGTTCTTGTTTGCGTGCTATAGTTCTACGTCAGATAACGTTCTAAATCACTGACTCATCGATGCATCGTCAGATAAAGTTCTATATCGCTGACTACTAATACATCGTCAGATAACGTTCTAAATCGATTGACCATCGATACATTAAGCCTAGTTTTATTGATTAAGTGCTATCGTTCACGCCGAGTTAGGTACTATTGTGAATTCATTTGACATCATGTGTTTGAACATAAACTATACACATTTTGGCGGTGGGTTGTGAATACAAAGTTGCAAGTTTTGTATGGCGGAACTTGGGCGGGTGGATTTACAATGCCTTTCTTTGCATAAACGATTTGGAAGGCTTTACATTTCAAAACAAACTCTATGAACTCACTCAACCTTTGTGTTGACACTTTTAGCATGTTTTTATCTCAGGTATCTAAGGCATACAATTCATGGCATACACTTGGACATCATGGAGTCGTGATGACGACGCGTCTCACTTGGGTTTTATGTACTTTAAACCATCGTTTGAATTGTAACAAACTTATTTCCGCACAAGTTGATTTTCATTTGGGACCTACTTTGTAAACTCTGATTGTTTTATTAAATCAAACGATGTTCTTTTCAAACGACACTTTAGGTCGCTCAATATAACTTGTGATCGTGATGCTATGACAAATCAATCCCTGTGAATTCCATTCCACGCAAAATGTAATTTAGGGGTGTGACAGATTGGCATCGAGCTTGGTTATAGAGAACTAGGTTGCATCATTGACCCTAGACAATAACTACATTATCATAGCATCTCATCATTTCATCATAAGTGCATGTTCACTTTACATACGGTTTATACGTACATTTTTCGAGTTATTTACTTTCATTTCATATCGATTGTCACATGGATGCCCTTAGATACCCATCCCATTATCCTTTCCTCATTCTCTAATGTGGAGAATTCCTTGTTATTCCCTATCACAATTTTTTTTACATCAATTGACTCATCACCGATAACGTCGAATGCCGAGATAAACCCTTAAGTAGGGCAAAGTCACTCTCACTCCTTTGTTTCATCACTAACATGTCGAGTTACACGTTACTAACACATTAAGTCACTAAACCATTATACACTTGAAGCACTTACGACACCTCATAACCCACCTTTACGGAACCCGTCGATCATTTCGAAAAATAACCTCAAACTTATCATCTCTTTTGAGCGCTTATTATTAACATAGGACTTTGTTACATCTCACCTTTCTTTTTTATTTTGAAGAAGTTATGGCGTCAAGAAAGCCACACAGAATGACCCAAGCGGCTATTCAAAAGTTGGTAAGGGATAGTGTAGCGAGGCATTAAGGATTGAAAGGAACGGTGGGCCGGCTTCCGCCGAGGCCAGTGCTTCTTGAAGCCGCTTAGGCTTCTTTGCCGCAGAAATGCAGGAGGTCCGGAGTTAAAAGTCGTTCAGATAAGGATTTCAAAAGTGGAGATCCTACCAAGTTTAAAGGGATCGAAGGAGCCACCGCCATGGTGCGATGGTTCGAGAAATTGAGTCCGTGTTTTTTGTGTAATTGCCCGGATGATAGTAAGGTCAAGTTTGCTACAAGTACACTACTCGATGGAGCATTGTCGTGGTGGAACTCATATGCTCAACCGATGGGAATGGAGAATGCTTTCAAGCTCACTTGGGAGCAATTCAAAGGTTTGGTAACAAAGAAGTTTTTTCCGCGTACGGAGGTGAAGAAGTTGGAGACCGAATTCTATGAGTTGGTAACTATTGGGTATGATATTGATACTTACATTCGAAGGTTTCAAGAATTGGTCGTGTTATGTCCATCTATGGTTTCGGATAATGAGAAGCTACTGGAGGCTTTTATTGAAGGACTTCCCGAGATTATTCAAGGTGATGTGACTTCCTTTGATCCGCAAACGATTGAGGAAGCTATTCGACTGTCTCAGAAACTTATGGCACAAGTAGTAAAGAAAGGAAATATCACCAACACCAACCGTAACAACAATACCAACAACCACACCAACTACAACAATAACCAAAACCACAACAACAACGACGATAACCAAATCAACAACAACAAAAGAAAATGGGAAAATGACCAGGAAGGTTATGATAACGACAACCAAAACCGTAACACTAACCATCATCAACAACATAATAGAAGACAAGAAGTCGCGTGGTCTATGTTGCTGCACCAACAAAGGGAAGAGCTTATGCAGAAACTTACCGCGATGCCACCAATGCACGCTACATCATAATGGTCCATGTGGTATATGTTTTAGCTGTCACAAAGTAGGACACCTTGCTAAGGACCGTAAGTGGCAAAGCCGTAGTCACATGCTTCGGATGTGGGAACAAGGACACTATCGGAACCAATGTCCTCAAAAACAAGGTCAACCAGTTGAAGGTGCTCATGGAATGCATACATGTTAGAGGAGGAGAAGCTCGTCATGGTCACAACAACGCGAAAAGATCAAGAAGTTTGGAAACTAACGATCTTAATTTTTCCTTATGTACTATGTTGTACTAAGTTTATGTCTTCCATCATATTCGGATCTTATGACTTAAGATGTACTACTTTTGCTAAACCACTCGTTGTAAAATATTCTCATCTATCGTACATATTTTCTTTCCGATTTGTTATTACTTACGAGAATTTTACTTCCTTTTACTTTAACAACCATTTTAACGACACGGTTTAAATCCTTGTAAGCATTGAGAGTTATAACAACTAAACCGAATGTCATGTCATCGTTCCTTAATTATGCATAGCCTAGCTAACTATGTCTAATTCTGGAGGGATCACGTTATGTTGGGAGCGGTTATTTATAAATCTTAGTGCAAGCAAAATTTTCACATGTTCCAATTCAAAGTGTTACTTATAAGAGATTCATCCGATATTTTCTTTACTATGATGTTTTATACGCTCTCGATCATCGACAACCGTAACGACACTTCTCCATGTCTTTTCTCCTCGTTATTCATCACAAACTCAAAATTTGATAGACCAACACGAACTGAATTCGTGGATGAATTCCTTTTTGATGGGCGAATGTGACAACCCGTACTTTCAGGTCATTTCGAAACAATTTATGCCTCACTATTTCAACATTTATCGTAAACTTGGTTTACGTGTTCCGATTCACAGTAACCTTTATGGTTTAGCGGTAATTCATGATCATAACATCACGTACATTTCATATGGACTAAGATTAGTCTACATTTCATTAACATCATTTGCACCATATTAGTTCATTCATGATTTTACATTTCACCTTAAACGCGTAAATTTTGTATTAAATAAACGCTATCGCGTGAGTTATTATTTTGAATATTTAATCCGTTACTTTCAAAAATGATCCCGATATATTTTATACTTACATTTAGTTTATAAAACTATATTTTAGTTTACCTAGTGTTCTAAATTTATTTTGTACATAAATCGTTAAAGTTATATTATTTCAACGTTTTTCTTAAAAATTACACGATAATTATTTTATCACTCAAATTTCACAAGGAATGTATTTTACAATTTTATGATCTCATTATACTCTACTTGGATCTATTAAAAATTACTTTCACCTAAAATTTCCTTAAATACACAAATGTATATTAAACCTTACAAGTAAATTTTACCTACACAACTACTTACACCTTTTAACAAATTACACAACATATATATATAAAATAAAAAAAAATAAAAATAAAAAAAATAAAAAATAAAATAAATTTTGAGAAACAAAGCCCCAAAAATCCGGCCATAGAGGGAAAGAAAGTCTTGGTGGGTAGATTTTTTCTACAAAAGTGAATCTATACTTCACTTACTTCATTTGTTTCATTATTGCAAGTATTAGTCAAGTAAAAAGTTCTCTCTATTTGTTCTTCCTTCTCCATAACCGGTTCATCATAAGTGTACAAGGGATCACCAAAATTTTTGCAAGATCAAGTAATTACAATCTAGATTACACTCTCATTAAGGTTTTGAAATAAAAACCTAGGGTGTTTAGGCTAACCTTTGTTCTTTGCACCTCATCATAATACTTGTAAGCATATCATTTATATTTTTCATATCTCCTTTTCATTTCATAGTTATTTCTTCATTTTGGAGCTAACATGCAAGACATATGTTGATTTATACCATTTTACATGATTTTTAGAGTTATATATATATATGGTCATCCTATAATTATCCCCTTGGTATATGTTGGTCTTGATGATGTTTAGGAACCCATGACACCCTAAGAAGGTGTATGGTAGGATTAGATTAGCTTTGGAGTTGATTTGAAGGGATTAGAATAGGTTTGGTACGAGAAAAACTATTTTCGATAAGTATAAAATGTGTTCTGTCCTTGTTTTGTTTTTCTGGAAAATCCGACAGTAGGCACGAAATTTTGGCCTTGATATTTAGAAAATATACTTTAAAACGAATCCGTGGCCGCTTGAACGGATAAAAACGGAGTTATAACGAAGAAGTTATGGATTTTACAAGTTTGACGACGAAATATATATATTTTTCAAAAAATTTCAGCATACTATTTTTATGTTGTACGAGTCAAAAACGAGCCTTAAGCTTCACAAATTATTTTGACTTATCAAAAATATATTAGTATACTTTGATACGAAGCTAAGGACGTATTATACGTAGAAAACGGATTTGAAACGACAAAGATATGCACGTTTTCATAAAAATTGCCGTAACTATTATTTTCTGAAAAACTATTATTTTACGTGACAAGTGTTACGGTGGTCAAACGTCCATGTTGAGGGCTGTTTTAACCATAATGTGGAACTTTTGGAACGAATTGTCTTCTAATAAAATCAAGATCACCGAGCATATTTTTCAAAACAACCAACCGTTTGTATAGCGGAGTTGTAATAAATTATTTATGGATGTCTAAACTTGGCGAAACTCACTTTTACATAACAATTAGACAAAATCACCATCTTTAACCCTTATTATCTTTATGTTCGAGACCTTTATGCCGAAAACTCCTCGAATGAAACTTCTAGATTTGATACAAACTTTCCAAAACCGTCGAGTTCGTTCTCTAACGCTCGACGACACCATTTTACGACTAGTTTTTCAAGCCATTTTTGTCACTTTTATGAAATTTCCGACGACATTGTTTTACGATTAAAAGTGAAAATTTCACTATAAATCATTACGAAAACATTATAGGATGACATTTTGACGTAAAACTTGTAAAGTGATTTAATATTGGTCAAGACGTCAAAAGAGTATTTTTCGACGATAAGTATTATTTTCAAAACCCGCAAATGGTATAAATAACATACGTAATGCATGCATATCATAACATTTCATTGCAACTCATTACATATCATATCATTCGTAATAGGTCCCTGTTAAAGTTTCCCGCTATACCTCAGTGTACTCACTCTTGTCATCACACCAGTTTACCAAGTGAGTTTTCATAGCCCCATTTTCAATTGTTTGGAACTATTTTGGGGGAGATACATGCTTAACTATTTTTCACAAGTACTTTAGGTTTTTAAGGCTAAATTCTATTATGATCACCATTGTTTCAAAATCAAGTGTTATACCATATCAATTGTTCTTGTTTGCGTGCTATAGTTCTACGTCGTATAACGTTCTAAATCAGTTGACTACTGATGCATCGTCGTATAAAGTTCTATATCAGTTGACTACTAATACATCGTCGTATAACGTTCTAAATCAGTTGACTACCGATACATTAAGCCTAGTTTTATTGATTAAGTGCTATCGTTCTACGTCGAGTTAGGTACTATTGTGAATTCATTTGACATCATGTGTTTGAACATAAACTATACACATTTTGGCAAAGGTTGTGAATACACAGTTGCAAGTTTTGTATGGGCGGAACTTGAACTGGGTGGATTTACAATGCCTTTGCTGCATAAACGATTTGGAAGGCTTTACATTTCAAAACAAACTCTATGAACTCACTCAACCTTTGTGTTGACACTTTTAGCATGTTTTTATCTCAGGTATCTAAGGCATACACTTCATGGCATACACTTGGACATCATGGAGTCGTGATGACGACGCGTCTCACTTGGGTTTTATGTACTTTAAACCATCGTTTGAATTGTAACAAACTTATTTCCACAAGTTGATTTTCATTTGGGACCTACTTTGTAAACTCGATTGTTTTATTAAATCAAACGATGTTCTTTTCAAACGACACTTTAGGTCGCTCAATATAACTCGTGATCGTGATGTTATGACATCAATCCCCGTGAATTCCATTCCGCTGCAAAACATGTAATTTGGGGGTGTGACAATTTGGTGCTCTGTTTCTACTACAAGACTACAAGGGCTGGCTGCCATTATGTTTGATGACGTGTTTCGTAGTGTCACATGGCTATTCTGGTCATGTAGGAGTGACAAGGTTTTCGACAGTAAAGATACTTCTCATGCTTCACCATTCATTCTCTTTTGCAAGCTCCAAGTTTTGGTGTTTAATTGGGTTGTTAGTAGGTGTAACATTTTTTTAGGCAAAGGGTTTTCCCGGTAAGTATATTACTCCAAAAAAACGTTGAAGTACAAAGGATATGAGTGAAATCCCATATCTCAGCCCGTTACATAGGCTGAAAAAAGCTAACGTAACAAGACACTTCCTATCCTTTAAAAAAATAAAAAATAAAATAAAAAACCAACCTACTCACTAGATTACATTTGACACAAACCAAACATAAACTAACGTCTAGAGTTCTTAGGAATCCTTATGTCAAAAGAATCACAAAAGGAAATTTGACTAGCAGAAATCTCTTCGTGGACTTCATCATCATCATCATCATCATCATCATCATCATCATCATCATCATCATCATCATCATAAGGTTCATCATCATAGGGGTCATCTGCATAACTCTCCCTGCAACTTTCTAATAAATTCTTCTTACCCCGACCTCCGTTTCCACTCTCTCCTTTAGAAGAACTAGCAATAGTATGCATACCAGATGCTAAAAAATTAGCCATACCGTTATCAACAGATTCAACCACATCTTCACTATCATGATCACCCAGATAATCAACCTTTTTAAGAAGATTACCATCATCATCAACAAAAATAACTTTCTCATCAATAACTAGCTTTTCAAGCTTTTCAATTTTCTGATTAATAGGAGTAGTACTAGTGCTACTAGTTTCAACATTCTAGAAAGAAGAGCCACTAGCATTTGCCCCGTTACTAGTGAAATTTGAATTCCCCTAATTGGTACCCAACACTCCATCATTTTCCTTACTACCAAACTACAAATCAGCCTCATCTTTAGTCGAGTCAATAGTAACACTAACAATACCAACCTCGTTAGTATCAACCATATTAAGGGCATCAAACGAATTTGATGTAGCAATATTCGTCCCACTTGTACTAGCCATTTCCATGATCTTTTTCTTTGTAGCATCCTGCTTTTTCGATAGCTTGCACCCATGTTAAAAAAATCTTTTAATCACAAAATTATTTAGTAAAATAAATTTATTGCTACGAAAAACAATGCTACACTTGTTAAATGAAACAAAGCTCAAAAAGTATCGATAATAATTTAAGTCCTAAATAATCCATTCTCTCATAATTGTTGTCAATTGATAAAGAAAAATACAATCTAAATTAAATTTAATCAATTTGTTGAGCCACTGATTATAAGGTCTAATCGTAATATTTTTTAAGCTTTCCATTAAGTGAACTTAGAAGTAGATAATAAGTTTAGGACAACAAGAAAATGAAATAGTGAACCTATGTACCAAAAGACTTCTTTAATCGAGGAGAGATGTCTTGTATTGTATTTTGATTTTTCTTTTTAAGGTTTTGTAATATATATTGCCTTTTTAAAAAAAATACATAAAGTGTACTTGAAGGTTTTCTTGTAATTTCTAAAAAAAAGACATTCATGTGATTTATCTATTGTCCCGATTTTCATTCATGTGATTTTTTTTTGCACACAACCATTACTCCGTTAGTAAAGTTAGTCACCATACATCACTCCGTTAGTTTATCAGTCAATGAGGAATACTGGTGGAAATTATATCTCCGTTATCTCTTAACTCAAGAGAAATTATTTGCATCGTTAGTCATCAGGATTAACGGTACAATGATCCACAACCGCTGGACTACGCGTCCAGTGCTTTAATTATACCAAAATAAATTTTATTTAACCGTTTTTAAATGCTTTCATCCATTTTTATACGTTTTCATCCATTTTCGTCCGTTTTCATCTGTTTTTGGATATTTTGTACGTTTTTTACATTCTCATACGTTTTTATTTTTTACATTTTTTTACGTTTTCGTACGTTTTAATACGTTTTCGTCCGTTTTTCTTACGTTTTATCCTTTTTTGTATGTTCTTATACGTTTTTTTAACGTTTGCATACGTTTTTATATGTTTTCATATGTTTTTATCCGTTTTCATATGTTTTCATCCGTTTTATACGTTTTCGTCCGTTTTTATATGTTTGCAGCCTTTTATCTAACTCTTTTATCCGTTTTTATACGTTCTAATATGTTTTTGTATGACTTTGTATAATTTCATATGTTTTTATATGTAACGAAATAGATAAAAACGTACAAAAACGTATAAAATCGTATAAACAGGAAGAAAACATAAAAAATCATAAAAATCGAACGAAAATGGATAAAAACGTTTAAAAACATACAAAACGAATAAAAACATAAGAAAATGGATGAAAACGTATAAGTACGTACAAAAATAGATAAAAACGGATAATAACGTTTGAAAATGTAAGAAAAAGATTAATAACGTATGAAAACGTACAAAAACGTATAAATACGGATGAAAACGGATGGAGACGTATAAAAACAGACAAAAACATATAAAAACAGATGAAAGCATAAGAAAACGTATAAAAACGGACGAAAATGTATTAAAATGGATGAAAACGTAAGAAAACATTCAAAAACGTATAAAAACTGATGAAACAGATAATAATGGATGAAAGCGTATTAAACGGTTAGATAATTTCTCTTGCGTTAGGAGATAACAGAGAAATAATTTGCACAGTCCTCTTTGACTGGTTTTACTAACTGAGGGATATATGGTGGCTAAGTTTACTAATGGCGGGTTGTTTATGTGCCAAAAAAACCACAGGGGTGTAAAGCGGGACAATGGACAAACCACAGTGGTGTAAAGCGGGAAAAGCCAAAAAAGACCGAACTAGAAAAACTATTGCTTCCTCTTCATTTTCAAAATCCTACTTGAAGAGATACTAGAAAACCATGTTGAAGAGAACAAAAAAGCAATCGACCAACACAACATGTTGAAAGAAAAAAAGACTAAAGTTGAAGCTGAGAAGCTAAAAGTCGAAGCCATCAAAGTAAAAAATAAAGAGATTGCAATCTTGTTTTAAGATCCTGACAAAATGGAAGATTTTGCACGAGAGATTTGGAGAAACTGTTTTATGAAGATTAAAGAAAAGTATAATCCAAATAGATACAATGTATCTAGAAAATGCAATGCATTTAGTCAATGGGTCATGTATTAGCTCCATGGGTCATGGATAATACCAATTATGACTTATGGATGGTGTCATGCAATGGGTCATGGGTTATGGATCATGCTTCATGGATATGGGTGATGGACTTTGAGTTTTACCCAACTACATTCAATGTATTTAGTCAATGGGTCAAATACTTATACTTCTACCCATTCTATTACCCATTATAATACATACTAAGTTTGTATATATCTACCCATTATGTAAACACTAGTTGTTGTACATATGCATTACTATACCATGAAAACACTATTGCTTGTTTATTGTTTTATATGAAGACGTAAGTGTGTTAGTAAACTATTGGCTCAAACCATTTACGTATTTTATTTGTTTCGTTAAAATGATTTTACGTTTGTTATCGACAACACATTAGAAGATCGTAAAATATAAATAAATGTTTTTACGGCTTATTTGTATTAACATATATGTCGATTCGTTTTCTTTGTTGTAAAGCTACGTTTCTTCTCCAGATTTTTTGCTAGGTACGCCGTTTGTTGGGTCATTCATTCATTATTGCATGTTCGATTTCTGTCTTTCTGTTTTTCTTTTGCATTTTGTTGTAGGCTGTTTCATCTTTTTGTGTAGGTCAGTAGGTGTTTCGTGTTGTTTATGAGCTATAGCATCTATTATTGTTTGTTATGTTTCTTTGTTATGTTTTTTCATTCACATTAGTTCGGCTATTGTTTTGCAGTGTATGGGTTACTTGGTTAGGGATTCTTGTATTCAGGTTGTTCTAACAGTAAGGCATGCAATAATTTGGACGTTGTTGATTGACGGATTTAAAATTTGCAGCCCTATCACATAACGGTCAGTGCTATATTAGTTGCATGGCTTTAATAGTCCAACGGCCATGAATGGAATAAAGACTCCAATCATTCTGTTTTGGAACAGTTTCGAGGCCGTTGCACTATTAAAGTCCGTGTGACTAATGCAGCAACAACAGGTCGTTAGAGAAGTGCATCGAAATATTAAGTTATAATATAATTAGACAGCATGATTGCAACCGTACAAGGAAGCGAAATATCAAGGCGATGATGAACATCATATCCTAATTAACTACATATTTTGGCATGGCAGTCACATTACAAATGTGGTTGCAGCCATAGCGGAAGTTTTATAGTGATAGTGTGACAGTGTACTTGAGCCTATGTATTTGCGTATTCGTTTTTTGACGATGTGCTTTCGGTTTGCATATGTTATGTGACATTATGTTACATGAAGTAATTGTGGTTGACCATCGTTGTGCTTTAGTGTGGATATATACCACTTACGTAGCGGTTTAACATAGGTATATAATACTATATAAACATTATATTCTAAGGTTGTGATGAGTTCATATGGGTCTGTTTCAAGTTGCGATTTCCAGCGTCTTGGCAAGGAAATCAGCAAGGTTTGCAGCCATGGTGGGTGTATCTGCTTTTTATAACTTGGTACCCTATCTGAGCCTAAATTAAAAAAAAATTATAACAAGAGTATAATGTAGAATAACCTATGTCCGTGGCCAGTTTGAACGGATTTGGTAAAAAAAAAAGTCTGGGCACTTGGCGTGGCAACTCCAAGCAATCAACAAACCTGGATTGCAACTATAAAAATGGTTACCACTGGTTGTATTGGTATGCATTGCTATTGTTGCTGCCAATATCCTTTACCGATGGAACAAAGTGATGGTGCAACACGTTTAGGGCATTATTCGGCCACCGATGTTAACGCTGACAACTTAGCCTCAGATATGTGTAGTCTTGGCATTTTGCAATAGCATTAGGTAGCTCATTATAAAATTGCTAAACTATACACTCTTAATGTTTTACGATGTCTACCTATTGCTATTGCAAATTGTCTTGCGACCCTAACCATGCATATGTTCTTTGCAATCACTTTTGCCGTCGATCCTCTATACAGCAGGTGACACACAAAAACGACTATATGCGTTAAGTGCTATAGGTGATGTTGATAATGTTGCGCTAATCTACATACAGCTCGAACTGATGAGGTGATTGTTAAGTGCTGCAGGTAATGATGATAACGCTAGAATAATCCACATACACATGCGACTGACCACGTAATTCAAAATCGTGTTTTTTAGAGTTTTTCATTCCTTTTTTTTTATACTTATTTGGGTTAATGAATTGCACTAGGTTGAATCCAAACGACAGTAACTTTTTGTATTTTCTTGCACACTGGTATTGCAACGGGGAAAAATATATGCAAAACAACAGCAAAAACAACTGAATTCGTTCTTGACACTGTTTTTAAAGATTGAAGAATAGATGCGGTACCAACTGCGCAACAACAACAGGAGCGAGGTAACAACATTTATATCAGCAACATTTACTTTACTTAAAATATGCTTAACACATATGATGATCTAAACAACTAACTGTAAATAAAAAATAGGTACTTTTAAAACACCTGCATCAAACAAAAAACGTCTAGCAGTCGCTCACAAAGCTCAGGAACCAACGCATAATAGGTCAGTCACACTAGCCTTATCTGAAAATGCAATAGCAGACTGTAACAAACAAAAGTATTAGTTTACGAAATTATTACTACATGGAAAACTAATTTTATTGAACAAAATATCTTACAAACAAGTTACATAAAAATAGGTTGCGTGCTACAGGGCACTTATTTCTAAATACAAATACCATCACATCACCATACACATAGAAACGACTAACAGGTGGCGAACCATAAGAAACTGCAACTTCATTAGACTGATACAGTTTCCAGTTATAATGATAAAAAACCAGTAAGTCTCTCAGTAAACAAATCCTTATCAAGCGCACTCAACTCAAGCTTCCTTGCCATAATCTGCAGCTCTAACATTCTTTCATTGTCTTTCTTTTAGACTGTCCTAAGAAATTCAGCCGTTTTCTGAGGCATATTTTTGCCGAAAATCTCTAGCTCACCAGTCAGAGCATCTCTTTCGCGAACCAGCTCAAGCATCTTTCCACAAATGGCGTGAATTTGCTGACCTAATTTTAGATCCTTACTTCTAGATTTACGACAGTACAGAACCATCATGCCTGTCCAGCTAGAGGAATCTGCCTCAGCATTGAGCTCATCACATTTAGGAAGTCTTACCATTCTGCTACGTTATTTCTAGAAGTTAAATTGCATCTGCAGATATGAATAACATTAGAAGCAAGCAGTCGGTTAAATAGGCATACCAACAAACAAAAAACAATCACATGCATTAGTTTTCCATGGATGAAAATAAAGGTGCAGGGAATCAAAACAAGCTGAATAGGAAAGAGCCTTTTTTAGACACTGCAAAGAGTTCTAAACCTCTCATATTCACCTAACTTTGCCAACAAATAGTAAACTGATAGCCAAAAAATTACAACAATTACAGTTTATTAATTATACAAACATCTGAAATGCGGATTATTTAAAAACTTAGCTCATCATTTGTTTTGTTTACTCTACGTATGCAGGCCAGTAGAAAAGTTCACAGATGTAGCGTGCAAAAGCATTATCCAACGAAGCCACAAAGCAGATATGAAAGTAAAGACTACAACTGCAGCTCTTAGCATCTGAAACACAGAAAGAGAATTACATTTTGCGATCTACTTTGGCAAATGTAAATATACAAGCGTTGAAGCAATGTAAAATGCTAAATAAATCATACTGTCTATGTGTGTATGATAAGGTTTTAAAATGTACCTTTTTGAGGGGTCATTTAAGCCCTTATTTGATCACTTTTGTATCCGTTATTACTTAATATCGTTCCTTTTCACTTTTTAGGTATCTTGAAGGCAAAATCTGGAATGACACTTATTCGGACGAAAAGCGCGAATATACGAAGAAAATGGCCAAAGTCAAGAATCAAGACACTCAGTCTTTGAACCGAAGGGACGGCGTCAGTGTTATCTGCGACGCCGTCGCATCACTTTGTGACTACCAAGAGCCAAATTGCTTATTTACAAGTGACGGTGTCGAGGTTTTTAAAGAGTAGGTCGTCGCAACTCGGACGGCCTAGATTTGATCCGACGACATCGAGATCGGGGACGGCGTCACAAGCATAAGGTGACGCCGTCGCCAAGACTAACGTGGCCAAGGCGAAACCCCCTAATTACGGCGACGACGGCGTCACAAATCAAAAGGTGACGATCGTCGCATATGTAATCTTATATATAGAATCCGAATTTTTAGTTTTCGGTGTTTAGTCTTTTGGAGTAAAACCTAAACCGAACCAAGGTCGTCTTGTATAGTATTTTAGGGTTCCAAACCCTATCTTATATCAAGATAAGTGTTTTACTTTATTAATTTAATTATGTCTTCAATTACTTGTGTATGCTTGCATGTTCCCATGTCCCGCTAATTTACTTGTGTGTTTGCTTAGGAATATGAAACTTAATTATTGAATATTGATTGGTTGTCTCTTATCTTAATTGTTAATGATCTAGTAATGCGATAGGTCATCCGTTGTGTAGTTAATGCTTGATTAATCTTTGTGAACCTTAGTTTATAATACCTAGAGTTGTTGTAGTCTAAACCATCCGAAGAGTACCTTAGAGTTAAAGTTTATAAATCCTAGAGATTTTGTATGCGAGACCCTTTGGTAGTTTCAAAGAGTTAAGGATAAACGCATACCCTACGACTTTAGACACACAACGCGATTAAGAATAAGGACGTGACAATTAAACCATCAATAGGAGATAATTAAGGAGTAATAAAACCTAAGTAAACACATCTTTAAATCATCATACGAGCACACAATAATTAGACATAGACTACATACGCCACTAGATTAGATAATTAGATAAGTAGAGTAATCGGTAGAAATACCAACCCCAAATCCAAACCCCGAGATTCGTACCTTTCCATTTCACGAAAACATAAAAAGCTAAAAATAATCTTCCTCAACCCCAACCTTAGCGTAGTAACTTCTCACTAGCATTCCTATTCCCTAGAGAACGATATCAATTCCGTGGCTTACCCTAATACTATACTACAACGATTAGGTTCACCGACTAGGGTGTTGAAAACTTTGCTCGATTTAAAAGGAAGTTCCTTTGACCCCGAACGACGCGTGTAGCGTTATCAGTGTAAATAACTTATGTAGTGCAAACATCTTATGTAAGATTGGGTTGCCCTACGCTGCTACGATTTTAATGGTGAAAGAATTACGCTATTTATGCATTCACAGAATTCCAACAACAGACCCATGAAATTATGAATACAGTAAGGCGGT
Source organism: Chrysanthemum lavandulifolium (assembly GCA_022545495.1). NCBI lineage: Eukaryota > Viridiplantae > Streptophyta > Magnoliopsida > Asterales > Asteraceae > Chrysanthemum > Chrysanthemum lavandulifolium. Next base: position 294,815,947 of record CM040241.1, read on the forward strand.
TCAAATAACGGACAACAAAGACATTCATTAAACAAAAAAAACCTAAGCGATAACAGTTGCTACTTGCAGCGAATATAAAAGATTTGGTGCAATGTAACTTCAAGTGATTAACATATCACAAATTCTTGTATAGCCTAGTAGCCATTAGTATGTCTCAACTAAGATCTAACCAAAAGAAGAAAAAAAAAGGAAACAGGAATACCTTTGCATTCATTTGACTAACCTTTATCGTCATAAGAACTACCGACATTCTTCAACCAATTGGTCACGAGTAAGAACGTTCAAAACCCGATTCCGTCCACAATCCACAATGAAAAACAAAGCATTACTTAGATACACATAATACTCATCAGCTACGTCAATCCTATATACATTAACCTAAATAAAAAATAGTAATCATTACAATGTAGCCTCATACAACATAAGTCAATAAGCAACTTGCACTAATCTTGCTTTATAGGCAGTACTTTAATAATATACTAGTAGAGTTATTATTACTACTTTATAAACAACAGTACTAATATCAAAGATTGTGTCGTACCTACATTCACCCTTGTATGACTATAAATATAATACTAATACAAATGAAACGTATCATTTATATTCATAACGTGGTAAACACCATACCATAAAATATATACAAACGACATTACACATTCACTAACTGCTATAAACATCGAACATACACGACATGCCCAAGCGTGCACTTACTCCAAAACAGACTTTGCATTCACACCTTCCAACCTACAAAAGATCGAACACCGAAATCCTATTATAAACGACTTAGCTTCTTCAACATCCTTTATTTTTCAGAAGCACGACCATGAGCCACATGAAATCTTTCGATCAGAAACCCCAATTCGCGAAAATCTTCTTGCTCTTCAAACCTCAATGCATCGACCACCTCATTTAGCATGTCGTTCCTACCAAAATTTAATAACTCAAAGATAATTGCATCTCGATAACGCCACACGCGCTGCTCGGGGTCAAGGAAACTTCCTTTCTTCGAGCAAGTTTTATAACACCCTAGGCGGTGAACCTAATCGTTGTAGTGTAGTAATTAGGGTAAGCCACGGTATTGATATCGTTCTCTGGGGAATAGGAATGCTAGTAAGGAGTTACTACGCTAAGGTTAAGGTTGAGGAAGATTATTTTGTATTTTTATATTTTATGAAATGGAAAGGTACGAATCTCGGGTATTGGATTTGGGGGTTGGTATTTCTACCGATTACTCTACTATTATCTAATTATCTAAACTAAGGTTGTGGGAGTCTATGTCTAATTAATGTGTGCTCGTATGATAGTTTAAAGATGTGTTTACTTAGGTTGTACTACCCTTAATTATCTCCTATTGATGGTTGAATTGTCACGTCCCTATTCTTAGTTGTTGTGTGTCTAAAGTTGTAGGGTATGCGTTTCTCCCAACTCTTTGAACTTACCAAAGGGTCTCGTCTACAAACCAACTAGGATGATAAACTCCTACTCTAAGGCACTCTTTGGATGGTTTAGCTTACAACTACTCGTAATTATATTCTAAGGTTCACAAAGATGAATCAAGCATTAAGTACACAACGAATGACCTATCGCATTATTAGATCATTAATCAACTAAGATAAGAAACAACCAATCAATATTCAATAATTAAGTTTCATACTTCCTAAGCAAACACACAAATAAATTAATGGGACATGGAGAACATGCAAGCATACACACAAATAATCAAAGACATAATTGAATTAATGAAGTAAATACTTATCTTGATGTAAGATAGGTTTAAAACCCTAAAATACCGTACAAGACACCTTAGGTTCGGTTTAGGTTTTCACTCCAAAAGACTCTCCTCAAACCGAAAAATTCGATTCTATATATAAGATTACATATGCGACGGCGCCACCTTATGTTTCGTGGACGCCGTGTCGCCGCCATTAGGGTTTCGTCTTGGCCACGTTAACCTTGCGATGGCGTCACCTTATGTCCGTGACGCCGTCTCTTCGACTTCGACGTCGTCTCGATTGCATCTAGGCCGCCCGAGTAGCGACGGCCTACTCTTTTACAACCGGACGCCGCCTCTTGAAAATACGAGTTTGGGTTCTCGAACGTCACAAAAATCTTGGGACGGCCGCACTAGCACCGACGCCGCGCTTCTATTTTCAAGAATGTGAGTGTCTCGATTTTGACTTTGGCCATTTTCTTCATATATTCGCGTCTTTTCGTCCAAATAAGTGCCATTCCAAAGATTTTGCCTTCAAGAGACCTAAAAGTGAAAAGGAACGATATTAAGCAATAACGGATACAAAAGTGATCAAATAAGGACTTAAACGACCCTCAAAATGGTACCTTTAAAACCTTATCAAATATCCCTACACTTGTTATTTGCTTGTCCTCAAGCAAATGTGCTTTAGCCAATTAATTTATAAGTTGGGGTCATGAAGCATTAATTCAAAACGGTTCACAACACATATAAGCCCCGCAAAAGTCATAACAAGAACGGAAATTACATACTAGCACCTCACATGGGGTGTTTGGATACTCACATCTCTCTCGGGTGTATATATGAAATATAACAAATAGGAAATGGAAGATAAACACTCATTAACCGGTCCTAGTACATAGATTACCATAGGCTTGAGAATAGATCAAACCTCCATCGCTTTGGCGTAAGCACCTAGGAAAGACTATCAAAGAGGTCTTTTAAAGGGTTGTAATGTTAGGCTTACGGTAGGGAAACAACTGTTTGGTGGGATAGGCTATTTAGTGGTGGCAAGTCAAAAGTCTTTATGTTAACTGCATATGAAGAATGGCGTTGCTAAGCCAAGACTCGACACTCTAAACTCTAGATAACTGAAATAAATAAACATAAATTCAAAGATAGATGTAGGATGGTAGCCCGTATGTTTTTTTTTTTTTTTTTTTTTTTTTTTTTATACATTTTTTTCTTTTCTTTTTTTTTTTTTTTTTTTGATTTTTTTTGATTTTTTTTTCATACACTTTTACTCTACCATCCTCTACGATTACATCAAAATACTAGGGATTTATAGGCACATCCCTACACTTGAGTTTTTATTACTCTAACACTAATTTGACCCGATTTGAAAAGATCAAAACACTTGGGGTACATTATTATGCAAACAAAGGGAATTTGAATTTTAACGCTCCTTCCGTCATTTCATAAACTTTAACTTTTCCCATGAATCCCAATCGTCCCAAAATCAGTATACAAAGGATATGACTCGACTTAGCAACTTATGCAAGCAACTAGATAATTGAACTAAGGGTTTAGGGTGATAACAAACATTTGCACTAAAAGTGAGTGCATAAGGGGTAGGCTAAGGCGATTTGGGTGTATATTTGGGGTGGGGTGTAAACAATGCTCTTCATTGATATTCTAGAAAACCGAAACATCACGAGAACCGCGAAAAGGATAGGCTCGAGGGGTTAACTAGGGGTATCGTGTACTAAAGATGAGTACAACGCAAAGGGTGTGGGGAATTACTCAACCGATATGGAAGAAGTAATTATATTACGGTGTCAAACAAGGGTTATCCTAATGCCTCTTATCATTTAGTTATTCCTAACTACACAAGTGTAGCCTCACTTATGATCTCGAATGCATCACAAAACAAGTTCTAGAATCTAATATACTACCGGTTCACACTCTAAGCATTGAAGATGAATGCTTTAATTCCTACTAATCTAAGGCGATCCTCACATTTTGGTGGAATTTGGGTGGTAAAGGGTTTTGTGCTAGTCATGCAACTTCCTATCCATGAGACGCTTTTGTTAAGACTAATGGCCCACTCCTATATGTCATGAAAAATTTTAAATTTGGTGCCAAAATTACCCTAACCGACATTTTCTCATGGTTTATTACACAATCACAATTGGACAAAGCAAATAGTCAAGGATAAGCATAGTTTCAAAGTTCCGCTTTATTTTCCCTCCCTACACTTAAACCGAACATTGTCCCCAATGTTCCCGAAAGTATCAAAGTTATGATAAAAGAAGGTAATTAAAACGAAGAAACTAATACTCCCCGATTAGCTCGGTAGGATCCGTGTAAAGTGGTGGTTAAATCCTTTTCAAGAAGAATTATTGCGTGAAAAGCTCCTTCCAATCTTATGTAACTTCTTCTTGACAAACTAAACCTCGCACACTTGAAGAAAACAAACGAAACCTTCGTAAAATCGGCGGTAATAATATATATAAGACTCGATTTAAACTAGGATATAATGCTTGTGGAATGGATGTTTTGAATTTCTAAGAAAATTAAGACCGGAAAATTCCAAAATCTACTAAGTAGCTCGAAAACGAGAAAAAGTAATCGATGTTTTTACTCCTTCTCGACGCCGTCAAGTTGCAATCTCGACGCCGTCAGTTATCCCGACAAAAGCGGTCTGCGATTTTCGGAAAAATTCGGAAAATTTACATCTTTAGAATCGGAAAAATTTCGCAAAACATCCATTATGACTCGATACAAGCATTTGACTCGAACAAACAAACATAAATATCTTTTAGTTAATTGTTATTCTCATGTTTACGTTTCTTTTGAAAACGTGTAATCCTCCTACACTTATCCCTTATGTAAAATACCTTTATATGCAATTAAGACGAGGTTAAAAATAAAATAAAGCATTTTTACAAATTTAAACATGAGGATAAACAATTAATAAAAGATATATGACACTAACAAGCAAACAATTAAGCATGGGTTGCCTCCACAAGCGCTTTTCTTTATTTAAGAGTCTTGTAGCTAGACTCATAGTCGTGCTCCTACGCTTCCTCACCTATCCTCTCGTGCTCATACTTAAGCCATTCCAACGCTCTTTCATTCTTTTTGTAATCATCTCCTAATTCAAGGAATTTTTGTAATATCGCTAGTTTTCTCATATGGGTACCTAAGCCCACTGCTTATCCCTTTCACTAAGCAATGGAATAGGGTCATTCTATTACAAACCTCGATGTCCTTATGTTTAAACCTAGGATGAGCGCGTGGCATTTGGTAGATGAAATCTTCAACTTCATCGAGAATGTAATTAGACCATCAATCACCCGTTCATTCAACCTAGTCAATTTTTTAAAGGTTTTCCAAAATTACTTGAGTGAGGTCCTTATCTATAAATTCTCCTAAGTCTTCTAAGACCATGAACTCTATCAAATAAGCAAAACTTCCGACAAACACGTGCAAATAAATGATCGCTTCAACAACATTGTTCCTTGATAAGTTAACTCATTGACCTTGATTTTGTTGTATAGGTCCCTTGAGATTAAGTTTAAAGGTAAGAATGAATTCAAATAAGCATCGAACCCTTCTAGTCCTATTTTGCAAGGGAATTGCATGTTAAAGGGGCCATCTTTCTCAAACCTACACCTAGGGTCAAAACATTGGGAGGGTCTTCCTCAATTTCATTAATGACCTCTCCGCTATCAAATGCCTCACCATAATCAAATTCCTCATCGAATCGGAGTAATGAGAAAGGACTTTGTTGTTGCCAATTTATCTCATTATGCCCTAGGTGATTACCAAAATGGTGAGTGGGTGAAGGGTTTTGTGGGATTGCGTTCTCAATCTCGGATTGGGAACGGTAAAGTGAAGAATCTTCGATGGAAGATACGGATCATGTTGAGTGATGGTTTTTCAAACGAGGGTCACGAAGAAGGTAGATAGACCAAGAGAAAGCTAAAAATGAGAAAAAGTTTACTTGATAGGAATCAAGCAAAGAACCTAAACGAGGTGGACTACTAACTAGCTATTCTATTCCCGGCAGCGCGCCTAAAACTTGATAACGCCACACGCGTCGTTCGGGTCAAGAAAACTTCCTTTGCTTGAGCAAGTTTTATAACACCCTAGGCGTTGAACCTAATCTATGTAGTCTAGTAATTAGGGTAAGCCACGGGTATTGATATCGTTTCTGGGGAATAGGAATGCTAGTAAGGAGTTACTACGCTAAGGTTAAGGTTGAGGAAGATTATTTTTGTATTTTTATATTTTATGAAATGGAAAGGTACGAATCTCGGGTATTGGATTTGGGGGTTGGTATTTCACCGATTACTCTACTATTATCTAATTATCTAAACTAAGGTTGTGGGAGTCTATGTCTAATTAATGTGTGCTCGTATGATAGTTTGAAGATGTGTTTACTTAGGTTGTACTACTCCTTAATTATCTCCTATTGATGGTTGAATTGTCACGTTCCTATTCTTAGTTGCGTTGTGTGTCTAAAGTTGTAGGGTGCGTTTCTCCCTAACTCTTTGAACTTACCAAAGGGTCTCGTCTACAAACCCACTAGGGATGATAAACTCCTACTCTAAGGCACTCTTTGGATGGTTTAGCTTACAACTACTCGTAATTATATTCTAAGGTTCACAAAGATGAATCAAGCATTAAGTACACAACGAATGACCTATCGCATTACTAGATCATTAATCAACTAAGATAAGAAACAACCAATCAATATTCAATAATTAAGTTTCATACTTCCTAAGCAAACACACAAATAAATTAGCCGGACATGGAGAACATGCAAGCATACACACAAATAATCAAAGACATAATTGAATTAATGAAGTAAATACTTATCTTGATGTAAGATAGAGTTTAAAACCCTAAAATCGTACAAGACACCTTAGGTTCGGTTTTAGGTTTTCACTCCAAAAGACTCTCCTCAAACCGAAAAATTCGGATTCTATATATAAGATTACATATGCGACGGCGCCACCTTATGTTTCGTGGACGCCGTCGTGTCGCCGTCATTAGGGTTTCGTCTTGGCCACGTTAACCTTGCGACGGCGTCACCTTATGTCCGTGACGCCGTCCTCTTCGACCGACGCCGTCGGCTTGCATCTAGGCCGCCCGAGTAGCGACGGCCTACTCTTTACAACCGGACGTCGTCTCTTGAAAATACGAGTTTGGGTTCGAACCGTCACAAAATCTTGGGACGGCGTCGCATTAGCACCGACGCCGTCGCCTTCTATTTTCAAAGAAATGTGAGTGTCTCGATTTTGACTTTGGCCATTTTCTTCATATATTCGCCTTTTCGTCCAAATAAGTGCCATTCCAAGATTTTGCCTTCAAGAGACCTAAAAGTGAAAAGGAACGATATTAAGCAATAACGGATACAAAAGTGATCAAATAAGGACTTAAACGACCCTCAAAATGGTACCTTTTAAAACCTTATCACATGCCTATGATGAACACGAGCTTCGACCTCCTTAATACGAGTATCATAATCTTTTTCGTCCCACGTATACGATTCTTGCTCTCGCGCAAACACAGCAGACAAGACCTTATTCATACGTCTGGTGCCAATCTTATGTCCAATCTGATCAAGCAACGGGAACTTGGACGACATTTTCTCCAGGCGAGAGTAAACAACGTATGCTAGAAAGAGGTACTTAAAGAAGTAAAACAACCAAAAACCGAAACAAAAGCCCTATTTAAACCCTAAAGTTCGCCTGAATGATCACCCTCTTAGATCCGCCACAAATCCGGTAGAGGTAAGAGACCCGTGAAGACCAGAGGATATGAAGAAGGAGATAGAGATACGTCTTTTGTACACGTGTTGTATTTACAAGCGATAAAGCAAATGTTCATGAGAATCCGGTTAAATTAATTGGATCGGGTTATGTCAGTGTAATTGGGTTGAGCGGGTACGGGACTGGCCACTTGCTATTTTTTTTATTTTTTTTCGGTTTGTCTATTTTGCATTTTCTACGTAACGATAAACGTTGTTACGAGATTCATCAACTACCGGCACAAACTAAAAGCCTGAAGTATACCGACAAGTCCCGCCGCAACGCGGCTTGCGTTTCCTCCTCATTAAGATTAAACAACGATGTTGCTTCACACGATCATTCAGATAGTTCATTATTGAAGTCTTTTTGGGACATAATGATCAGTTAGTTTTATTAACATTTACGATAGATTGTAGATATATTTATTTTGATATAAAGATATTAGAAAAGCATGTTTATTTAACTTATGCCAAATTTAAGTAATAACCATACGAAAGATATATAGATGATTAAGACTGATAAGTTATATATAATTATCTGTTTTTTTGGTTGCATTTCTTGGGCTGAGATGTGATACTCACTCACGTTCATTTGTACTTAACTGTTTTTTTTGAATTAATAATATTTTATCGGGAGTAACCCTTTTACCAAAAAAAAGATTGTTAAGTGAAGAATAGACAATAAAAAGGGATCTTTTTAAATGTTATTAACAATCCTAATAAACTTATCATTGTTTTAGCAATTGCGATCGATAATTAAGAGAAATGAAATTGTGACATCCATTAATATAACCAATTTACCATAAACACTCGATATGTTTAAATTAACAAACTTAGACCGACTATTTTAAGAGCTCATGTATTACTTCATATAAAGTTAATACCATAATAGCTTTCTTAACTACTTATTATCGATCAACTTGAGTTAAGTATGTCCAAATACACTTATTAACGTGTTACTTAATTGGTTGAGAAAAGCCAAATAATACTTCATCTAAAGTTAATATAGCAAAAAAAAAAAAAAGATATTGGTAATAGTCGAGTCGAAATCCCCTCTGGCGAAAAAAACCAATCACTAAACCCTAAAATAATTCAATCTATCTCTTCTGCTATAATCCATAAACCGTCTGCTGATTCTAATACATACCATATTCTCGTCTAGTTTTTGATTAATCTAAGGGTTTATCACTGGCTTTCGAGTCATAGTTTTTGTCATTAGTGTTTAAATTTTCTTTTTTAGGGTCTAAGTTTAAGACTCGGTCATCCTTATTCGTTGATCAGTTGTTGTTTTGTATTTTGCTGAATTAAGTGCGCGTTAATATAGTTAAATCGATTAGATTTTCAACCTAATTCGATACTCATTACGTTTCCCTGTGTTGCCTAATGGTTGTGATTTGTAGTAGGGTTCTTGGTTCGAATGCTGTGGGTATTTTGGGTTTGTTTAGATGATGTAATAATGAAGCAAGGATTCTTGGACTTAGGAAGGAGAGGGGGTGGAAGTGAGAAGGATAAGAAAAAGGAGACGAATGCATCCAAAACTGATAGTACTAAGGAGAAGGTTAATGTTGATTAAAGTGTTATTGGACTAGGAGAGTTTCCAAGATTGTCGTATGTATATGGTAGTCCAAATTCTTCTTCGTTAGCTACTAAAATTCGTAATATTGAAAGCCAAATGTTAGAGGATAAATTCGTGTTATTGAGAGATGATGGAAAACCATTAAAACCTAGTATAGTAACACAAGTGGAACCTTCAACTCATGATGATGTTGCTGGTCATTTTGAGGTCCCAAACGCATATCTGGAAAGGGCAGAAGTAATGAGTGGTGCTGCTGATCCATCTCTTGATACTACATAGATACCTAATATGGTCCAAGAGATTTAAACGACTACTTACGACTCAACTATAATACATGTTGAGGATGGCCATGTGGGAAATAAGGAAAAACAATATGCTCCTGTCTCGTTTGCGAAATGGATCAGTCATGAACCAAGCAAACGAGTGGTGAACTTTCGTACATTAGAAGTGGGTTTACAAGCTGTTGAAAATGTTGAAGGTTAAATCCCTTTGTCATCAGTTTTGGAGGTGACTTCTAGGTATGGATACTAGTTATATGGTTATTTTCATGGAAAAAGAATGGCGTTTCTGTTGTGAAACAGAATGTGAAGAATGTGTGGAAGAAGTTTGGTATTATTAAAACAATGATGAATTCTAAAGGATTATTTTTTTCTCAAATTTGCATTAAAAGCAGGTAGATATAGGGTATTGGAAAACGGGCCATAGTTGATCCACAGTGCTCCAATCATTCATAAAAAGTGGTCTCCCAACGAATGTTTATTAAACAAAGAGCTGAAATCTGTTTCGGTGTGGGTAAAATTGCATGATGTTCCGGTTATAGCATTTAGTGCGGATGGTTTGAGTGCTATAGCTACTAGATTGGGTATACCAATCATGCCTGATTCCTATACAAGCATTATGTGTATAGACTCATGGGGTCGATTAGATTTTGCACGTGCTTTGTTTGACATAAGGGCTAATCGTTCTTTAAAAGATACTATGGTAATTGTTATTCCTTATGTGGAGGGTTCAAGTTCTTATTTGCATACAATCAAGGTGGAATATGAGTGGAACCGGCAAGATGTGGTAGCGGTTTGATTTTTGGTCACAATGACAGTCAATGCCCTAAAATAATTAGGACGGATGTAGAAGCTGATTTGATGAAGCAGAGTGGTCCAAATCATACAAAGAATGTTGATGCACAAAATGATGGGTTTCAAGTTCTAAAACCCGTATACATAAACACGATAAGTCAACAGGCTTTAAACCTAAAAGTACATTCATGTAATGTATTGTATCTATTACTAGTTGTTCTGGTACATCCAAGTTGCAAGGAAGTATGCAAAATAATGGGGTCTCGATATCACTAACAATGGGGCCTGGACTTCTAGCAACAAGGGACCTGAGAATTCGGATGATATTAATCTTGTTTCTATAAGGAATTTGTATGTAGTTTTTAATAAACATGAAAAGGTTTTTGAAAATGTGGATATCTCGAAGGTTGGAAATGAAGGTAAAACCGGTAAGGATGCGACGATGGCTGTAGATGAAAGTGATAGTTATGTTGAAGGTAAAACCGATAAGGATACTATGAGTCTGCTAATATCATGGCATCATCATCAAAGAAAGCATGTGGAGGTGCAAATGATGTATGGTTACTTGAGGATGAATATTATGACGTGTATGATGGCTATATGAAGTATTAACTAAAGAGCAACTGGCTTTCTGTGACGCACTCGATATTAACTTTCAAGGTCAATTTAGACGACAATTAATATTTGGTATTTTTTTGAGTCAAATGTAATCTAGTGTTTAGTGGTTGATTCTTTTTTATGGGAGTAGTAGTGTCTTGTTATGCAAGATTTATCGCCTAAGTAACGGGTTGAGATGTAAGATTCACTCACATCGGTTGTACTTCAATTTTTTTTGGAGTAATATATTCACCGAGTCAAAAGCCTTTACCCAAAAACAAGTTAATATCAGAAGAACAACTGCAATGGTCACACTCGCTGCTAATTAATGCCACATCAGATTTTCTACTCAACTACAATCCTACTATCATCACGACTAACCCTAACTCCACTTTAAAAAAACCATCTTACACGCATAACCCTTAGCGTACCACACCGATCTACCCTACAGTTATGACTCCATTCGAATCATGTTTTTGAGATACGGAAACCATTTTTTTTACTCAAAGCCTCCTCAAAAAGACAGGTTTGGAGATGTGTCAAAATCTTCTCACATGCTTGGATCATGCATAGGAATAGGAACCTTAAACCAAATTGGATTGTATGGATCCTATTTCTTCTTGTAAAAACTCTTTGTAATTTTCTAGCATCTTACTAGCTAAAATTCAATCCCCGTTGAAAAATAAGATGCTCTAACAATCAAACAAAAACATCGAAGTCTTATTTGATGAAAAGGAATAAAAAAAGACCTATTGTTTGATAGATAGTAATGTCCTTTAACATTTAAGTACTTGTAAATAGGGGTGTCATAAAATCCCACTTGATCCGAACCTGAATATAGCTTTTCGGGTCGAGTTAGTCTAGTCCATAATTATATTCGGGTCAATCGGGTCAACCCGAGTTTTAAACATGGTCGGGTTCGGGTATAATATACGTCTCTTACTCGGGGTCATGTCAACCCGAGTGACCCAAGTTTTATTTCTTTCTTTCTAAAATGTATGTAAACACCAAAATTATATAATTTCTAAACAACCCAGGCCCGAACTCGAGTTGACCCGACCAGAATTGACCCGACCTGAGTGACCAAAGTTCTAAACAAAGTTGAGTTCGAGTATGTTTTTTGAGCCTCGACCGAATTAACCTGACCCGAATCGATCCAAACCCGACCTCATCAACTCGAATAACACCCTTACTTGTAAACCAAAAAAGGTTATTATGGTCATTTACCTCATAACTTCAAAACCATGCATACGTCATAGAATAAATTTGGCTTAACGTCACTAAACATCAACCCACTCGCACAGAAGCGCATGTCACACCAATGTGACTCTTCTCTCGACTGAGTTAAGTACTTTAGCGCGTGGTCGTGGGATTTAATCTCCTCAAATATTTAAAATTTCACAGCTACCACTTGCCCTATTCTTAATGGTTTGATAATAAATAATACTACCTCCGTCCCAAAATTTAAGTTCAGTTTGACTTTTTGAATCAAACTTTGACTATGAATATTTTTGTTTGTACTATATAATACTTAATGTAAAATATATAAATGGATTGTGTTTTAAACGTATTTTCATTTGGTATAACTTTCATCAATTGTTATATAACACAAACATAAATATCTAAGGTCAAAGTTCGAGTCAAAAAGTCAAATTGGACTTAAATTTTGGGACGGAGGGAGTATACAATTTATTGTGCTATATTATTGATAGGTGTGTGTTATGGCATGGTAATTCTTGCAATTAGATCTAACACAACTAAATATTTATATGGAGTCATCATCCACTTGTCTAGATAATTTACCAAGCAATCGAATCAAAGCCATTCAAGAGCTTACACAAGGTAAACACTTGACCATTAAGCTTCGAGAATTGCTCGAGCAACCAGAAAAATTCGAGTCTGACCGCAAGTCAGTTGACGGTGTGGTTGCTCAAATCTTGGGGATGTTCGAAAACACCATTTCAGCTTTGAACTCTTCTAGCAATGAGACTTCTCGTATCCCAACTACTGGTGATACGAGATCTCCAAGAAGTTGGGATGATCAGAAGTCAGAAGATTCAAGTGAGAGCGTCAAGACTACAACACCGCGAAAACCAAAAAGAGGATGTTACAAAAGGTATGCTTTATAATTACAATGAGTTTTTAACTAGGCATATGTTGATGAACCTTGCTTAAAATATGAGTATATGATGTTGATAGTAATTGAATCTACTTCTCAAGTATATTTTCTTTCCATATGTTATCAAAACCTAAGAGCTAAGATCAAACGAGAAATCAAATTGATAAGAGAAGGACGAAAAGAAACAATCGCTGTACATTTTAAATGCACCTACAAAAGTAGATGCATCTCTTTTTAATTTTTTTTATTTAAAATGTATGGTTAAAAATACTGCTCATTCTTATCATTTTATTTTATCTTCTCACTCTTTATAACCAAAACTAAAAAATGACAACCATTGATAACCAGCAAAACATTTGACAAGTTTGTCCTTCTTTTTCTTGCAAAACATTGATAACCAGCAACGACGACCGGAAGTTTGTCCCTTTTTATATTGATCCTCTTTTGTTTTGAAGTTTATATATATCAAGTCACTAATTACAAATTCTTTTGGGCATATGCAGAAGAAACTCAACATCAACATGTACTAAAGTAACTTGTACATTGATTGATGATGGATATGCTTGGAGAAAGTACGGTCAAAAAGCGATTCTTGACGCTAAACACCAAAGGTAATATATTTTGATTCAACTTGAATATTTTAGTGATTTCTATTATATGGATAAGTTTACCAAAGATACCTTTTTAGTTTTTTCTCAAGTTAAAGCACAGATTCGAGTTTGTTCACAACTATTGGCTAGATCTACTAAACAGTAAAGACAAGTAGCTAGGTTAATTAAGTTATTTTGTAGCTAATTTAACTTCAATTGTTCTTTGTTACTAAACTGAAGCTACAAAAGTTGACATATTTTGTCTTTTTTCACAATGATAAAGTTGATAGTCCGCAAACAGCATATAACTTGCTCCGTACCACATAAAACATAATACTACATGAAAATAGAAACCACCAACAAGGTAACCTAGTGATCAAGTACTCGCTTGAGCTCCCTGGATAGGCCGCGTGCAATAATAAAGGCTCGCTCATTTCGGATAATCTAAACAGCATAAAACATCATTGATTTATATCCGACTATAGTAAAATATTATTCTAGGATTAGTTTTGTAATGTGAAATTTCTTTTGCTAATTTAATTGGTGTGTTTCTATTGATGTATAGGAACTATTTTAGGTGCACTCACAGGTTTGACCAAGGATGCCAAGCAACCAAACAAGTTCAAAAGACAAATGACGAGCCACCAAAGTATAAGACAACTTACAATGGACACCATACTTGCAAAAATAAACAAAAAGTACCTCAAATCATCTTGGATTCTCCAAACCCTAGGGATAATTCAATCCTTATAAATTTCGGAACAAATACATCCACTGAGAGCACACGAGCTGGCCCTTGTTTCGATTCCATAAACCAAAAACAGAAGGATGGTTTACCTTCTATAGTTCTGAAACACGAACAAGATTCTTCGTGTAATCACTATACACCATGGGATCCGATCGTGGGACTCTCACAAGTTCCATCAGATCCCATGTCTATGTTGTCATCTGAGTTAGATCATGAGGACATGATATCTTCAGGAGTATTTTCGTCTACATCTAGTACCAATGATTATGAGATGAACGATATGCTTGGAAGCAATGATTTTGGGGACTTTCCCTTTGAATTATGCTAGTGGCAAGCTCAGTGACGGAACCAGGGTGGGTCCCGAGGGTCCTTAGAGATTACAAATTAAAATAACTAGCTTGGCAGTTACGAGTATTTTAATTTGTAATCTCTTCAACATATAGATGGTTAGGACAAATGTAATCTTTCTATAAGGTTAATAAATTTGGTACTACTTGAATTCGACCCCATAAATGAGGACTGCGATTTTGTATGTGTTATTTGTGTTATTTTGTATGTCATGGTGTTCGAAGGTGAGGTGTAGGAAAACATATGTACTTGCTAGTTTGAATTCCCACAAGATGTAAGAAACTGAGGGCCGGGACTGCATGCATATACTCTACTGGACTAGAAAAGTAGATGAATTGTAACTGAGCTTGGTTTCTATGTTTACAAATGTGTTGGTTCCTCCTCTTGATCCATATGTTTCTATGTTTATTAGTCGTTTCTTGGCTACTTCGATATCACATGATCACTAGCTATCAAGATCAATGCCAAAAAAAAAACCCATCAACATCCCGGATTTTTATTTTTTATTTTTAACTTTTATCTACAAATTCAATATTTGTGAATCAACCTAACCCGCCCAACCTCCTTAGAACTACATAAAATTAACCTATCTTAATCTTCAAGCCTCTTTCACAATTTACTCAACTGGGGACATTAAAATTTTAATGAGAAAACCTTATTTTTACTGATCGAGATGTAACGTGCAACAATTACGCACGATATATTAAGATGTGCTGAATTTTGTGGTAAAGAAAGACACTGAAGAAAACTACAAAATATTTAAATTTTCTAGAAGTGGCCATTAGGCCAACCTTTTGAAGAGGAATTTCTTTGCCCGTTTAAATTTATGAGGCAGTGGGTTCAAACCTCATGAATTAGTCAACTGCCTTAAGATTGAAAAAAAATTATATATGTTCTAATCAAATAAGTTTTTGATATTAGAGTTTTAATCTATAACTATATTCTCTTTCTACAATGACATTTCAACTTTTGAAAAGTTATCAAGTTATACAATAATCTACAAACCCATGCCATTGTCATGTGCTACAGAAATGATGATGATATACATACACGTCCGCATGATTACTTCATTATCTCGTTATTAAACTATTTCTCTTAAATAATATTGTTGAATTTCTAAGCTAAATACTATAAAGACATGAAAATCTTGATGTAAATACATATTCTGTGTGATGGCAATTTAGCCGTTAGGGACATGAAGGATTGATAGTTGATATTTCGACCCAGCCTATATATATATATCTCTTGTTCACTATTAACGTCACGTCATTTACTTTCTCCACATCAAAGAACATACCCGCGGAGGATCCGCAGTTACGGATTACCCTCCCCCATAAAAAAAGTAGTTAAGTAATCTAGCATATTGTCGTTATAGGATTGTGGTTTTACGGTTTGCTAGGTGTTCTCTTTGTAGCGGGGAGGTTTTTTTAGGTGTCGTGAATGCCATCTTGTTAGGTTTTTATTAATATATTTTCCGTTCAAAAAAATAATAATAATAAAAATAAAAAATATATGCTATATCATTATTTTGCACCCTGGGTTTTAACAATTTAGAAATGGTTATAATATAACTAGTTAGTATGCTATAGCTATCAACTCCTTTAAAGGGGCAAAACTTGCTTATAGGGATGATCACTTCTTTATTTCTTAATTAGTGCTAAATAAATGCAAACATGTGGAATTTCTTTGACTTTTATTTTTTGTCCCCTCTATTGCTAGTTGCATAAAATTATATTTATGTAACTTTAATTGGATTGTAATCGATAACATAAATCCAAATTTTGCATTAGTTGGTTAAAGTATTGTTTGTGGTAGATCATCTTGCAAATGATCATCTTGCAACTAAGTTTGTTTATTCTAGTTGCTGTCTTTTTTTTAAGACATACATGGAAATCATACCAAGGATTTTAGTTTCAAGAATTTGAGAGTTAATATAGACGCGGAATGAAAAGAGGGAAAAATGATTACTGTTGAAATGAAGTTAGTACAAAATGAACAAGAGAAAAAACTACTTATAGGCTAATTAAACAGCTTAATCGCCTAACTATCAAACATTTACAATAGTTACATCCAAAACCCTCTATTTTACAAATATTACATTATGCACCCTTGTAGTTTATGCGGAATGATATGTTCTTCATCCTATCCTCAAGTTGGATGATTTGTGATACCCAACTTGCCAAGCAAAATGGAATGTTGCACATGATTTAAAGCTTTAGTCATGACATCTGCAAGTTGTTGAGTGGTAGGAATAAAAGCTGTTTGCAAGAATCCTTCTTGTATTTTTTCTCTTGTAAAATGACAGTCCATATCTAGATTCTTGGATCTATCATGAAAACAAGGATTGGCAGCCAATTGTTGAGCAGACTTACTATCACAGAACAAAGTAATTGGCAGTTTAACAAACCTTTAAGAAGAAAACTTAGCCACATGATTTCACAAGTGGTGACTGCCATAGCCCTATACTCTGCTTATGTGAAAGATCTAGACACTGTTGGTTGTTTCTTTGTTTTCTGTGAAACAAGAGAATGACCTAGAAAGATACAATAGCCTGTAAGTGATCTTCTAGTCACCAAACATGCTGCCCAATCAGCATCAGAAAATCCAGTGATGTGTAAATGAGGTTGCACTTGATAGAAAAGTCCCTTATTGACACTCCCTTTGAGATACCTCAATAAATGAAGACCATCTTGCATATGCAGATCAGTAGGAACATAGACAAATTGAATAAGATGTTGAACAACATAGGAGATGTCTGGTCTAATCATGGTAAGGTAAAGTAACCTCCTTACCAGTCTCCTATAGGCTTCAGGAGATTTCAAAGGATTACCCTTAGCTAAAGAAAGTTTCAAGTTGGTTGGCATGAGAGAAGCAACTGGTTTAGCAGCAGTAAGACCTGCATCATTAAGGAGATCAAGGATATACTTCCTTTGATTTAGGTGAGTGCCTTGTGAAGTTCTGCAAATCTCAATCCCCAAAAAATATTTTGCCAAACCCAAATCTTTAATTGTAAACTTTTGATCCAGTGCAAGCTTAGTAGATAATATCTCAGATTCACAATTTCGAGTTATAAGCATATCATCTACATATACCAACACAGCTGTAAACTATTCTTGATTCTAACAAAGAGTGAGTAATCATTTTTGGATTGAACAAATCCTAAAGATTGCAAAATTTTTAACAATTCATGATTCTACTGTCTAGAAGCTTGCTTAAGACCATACAAAGACCTTTTCAACTTGCAAACTTGTCCTGTAGAGGCTCCATTATAACCAGCTGGTGGTTGCATATATATCTCCTCATCAATGTAACCATGCAAGAAAGCATTGTTAACATTTAATTGATGAAGTGGCCAATCTTTAGCAGTGGCTAATGCAATCAAAACTCTCACAGTTGTAAACTTTGCAACAGGAGAAAAAGTATGTTTGTAATCTTTATCTTCCTTTTGATCAAAACCCCGATTACCAAACGAGCTTTGTACTTGTCAATTGTCCCATCACCTTATATTTGATCTTAATACCCATTTAGATGAAATAGCTTTATGACCAGAAGTAAAGTAGTCACTTCCCATGTGTTATTTTTCTCTAAAGCATTGAGTTCGATCGCATTGCTTGCACCCATTCTCAATATTTACTAGCTTGACTATAAGAAGAGGGTTCGGTAGTTGCAAAAACATTAGAGAGGAAAGCTACATGTTGTTCAGGAATGCCAACAAAATCTGCTGCAGTAAACAAATGATATTTTGGCAGTTTAGTATGGGTATGAATAACATTTGCAGATGATCACATGAGGTTTTGGAACAACAAAATCATTAACCAAGCTGGTTTGGTTGCATTCCTTGTTGATCTTCTTATAGGAACAGATTCAGAGGGTGTTGTTTGACATGATTCAGGAATAGATTCAGTGGTGACATGTTCATATGTAGGAATTACATTCTCAATATCTTGAGGAACATAAGAAGAAACAGATTCAACAGTTTCATTAGAAGAACTAAAAGAAGGGAACTCACCTCCAAGACATTGAGTGGGTATAGATTGTATTTTAAAAGGAAAAATCTTCTCTTCAAATGAAACATCTCTGCTATGAAAGACCTGCTTTGTAGTTAGATCATACAAAGAATACCCTTTGGAGTAAAGAGGATAGCCTAAAAGAACATACTTTAGACCTCTTGGTTCAAGCTTATCCCTGTGTGGCAATGTAACAGTTGCATAACACAAACACCCAATAACTCTCAGATGACTGTAGGAAGGCACTTTCCCATGCAATTTCTCATAAGGAGTCTTCCAATTCAATATTTTCATTGGCATTCTATTGATGAGATAAGTAGCTGCTAGTACACAATGTCCCCAAAATGTTATAGGAAAATTAGCCTCAATTCTAATAGCTCTAGCGTTTCTAAGAGGTGTCTATGTTTCCTCTCTACCACCCCATTTTGTTGTGGTGTGTAAGGCATGGACTTGATGCATGATACCCTTAGAGTTTAAGAAAGCCAAGCATTTTCCATTAACTATCTCAGTACCATTGTTTGTTCTTATTGTCTTAATGGTGACTGAGTATTGATTCTGAACATATGCCACAAATTGAGACAGAACATTCAGTATCTGATCTTTAGTGTGAACTAAATAAGTCCATGTGGCTCTTGTAAAATCATCCACAATAGTAAAGAAATACTGAGCTCCATTCAGTGCAGGTTTCTTATAAGGTCCCCAAAGATCCATATGTACCAATTCAAATGCAATATAACTAGAAGTAATGCTTTTAGGAAAGGACAATTTATGATGCTTAGCTAGTAAACAACTTTCACAAGAAAATTCAGTTGCATTCAAATGTTTACAATCATGAATATGAGCTAGCTTGGAAACTGAAGTATGACCAATTCTAGAATGAAGAGTATGAATATCTACATTTTGTTTAGGGAAAACAAAATTACAAGTAGACTTATTCAAAAACACAGGAAAAGTAGATTTTGTATGAGATCGACAGAAAACAGATACATTGTGAAAGAAAGTTGCAAGTTCAAGCATAGGCTTGCAGATGTACAAACACTTTGACCCTTTGGCCACAGCAACAATTTGATTAGTTGAAGGGTCCTGAAATGCAAATTCATTGAGATAAAAATGAGCATCTAATCCTTGATCCTTAATCAATCTACCCACAGATAGTAAATTGAGTTGAAAATCAGGTACATAGAAAACATTGTTCAATGTTAAGAAGGGTGTAATTTTGACTTGACCAACAAGGGTTACAGTTTTGTTCTACCATGAGGCAGATGAACAATGATTGGGTGTTTTAGAGTTTTGATGGAAATGAAAAGATGAAAATGAGGTAACATATGATCTGAAGCCCCTGTATCACTTATCCAATCCACTGTTATGTTCATGTCAGGATGACAGAAAAGAGCAAATGCTGATGTAAAGCATGAAAAGATACCTGCATAATGCATAGAGGAACTGGTTTGATTAGCATTTGCAGTACCATTACCAGCTATACCCTTCCCTTTGAACATCTTCATCACTTCTGAACATATATCAGCCACCAATTGTTGATCAAACATCTCATTCTGTCCTATTCCAACACCATTCTCATACCCCTAATCAAAAGGAGTATCTCCAACCATGTGTTCTTCCAAACTTGAGTTAACTTGAGCAGCCATTCGTGTATTTTTCTTTCCCTTCTTACCCTTGTACCAGTCTAGATAACCCATTTTCTCAAAACATTGCTCAACCAAATGCCTGATTACAGCCTGTACAAACTTTCTTGAACTCATTCCTATTAGGACCACTTTTAAACTCTTTCTTGCCCTGATAACTAGTTTTACTACCATTCAAATTGGCAAAGAAAGCAGTTGGTTCAAAAGAAGGATGAGTCACTTGTTTCTGTTTCTCTATTTGCTGCACAATGTAGTAGGCCTTATTGACATTAGGCAATAGATCCATTCCCAAGATTTGACTCCTGACTGCCTCATAATCATCACTTAATTTCATCAAGAATTCCATTAGTTTTGACTTACGATCCATTTCGACAAACTTATCAAGTATAGCAAAAGAACATTCTCTCATCTTTCCACAGTTACAAGTAGGTAAACCATTAAGATTTTGCAACTCATCCCAACATCGTTTCAACTTATTGAAATAAGCAATACTTAAACTACCTTGAGAGATGTGGCTTAATTCCCTTCCAATTGGTAGATAAGTGGCCCATTACTTTGACCATATCTTTCGGTTATCTCCTTCCACAACTCATATGCATCGAGTGTACAAGAAAGCATCGATAACTCAAGAATCATTGAGTTTAGAATCCAACACGTAACCATATAGTGACATCCGATCCACCTTTGATAATTCACATCATTCAATGCCGGTTTGACACATGGCCCATCAATAAACCCCAATTTCAACTTAGCTCCTACGGCTATCTTTATGTTTCTACTCCAACCCGTAAAATTACCACCATTGAAAGGTGTGGTTGTTAAAACCATTCTGGATGATCAAAATTAGTAATGCACAATGGATCATTGATTGAATTATCACGATTATCTTGAACAATGGGTGGAATTGGTGGATTCTCGTAAGACACCATTGATGAATTCTTATTAGAGACCCTAATTGATGAATCTTGAACAAAGAAGGATCGATTAATCAAAACAATTGAATCGAATCAAGAATCAATTGACAATTAATCAATTGAATCAAAAATTAGGGTTTAGATCGAGCTTTTAGGCTCTTATACCATATAGACGCGGAATGAAAAGAGGAAAATGATTATTATTGAAATAAAGTTAGTACAAAATGAACAAGGAAGAAAACTACTTATAGGTCGATTAAAGAGCTTAACCGCCTAACTATCAAACATTTACAATAGTTACATCCAAAACCCTCTATTTTACAAATATTACATTATGCACCCTTGTAGTTTATGTAGAATGATATGTTCTTGATTAACTTAGAGTACAACTTACAACTGTTTATATGTTGATATGTATCTTCCGTAGATTTTTTTTCAGTAGGAGATTATATTAAACTATCAAGAAGCTAGAAGGAGAATTACAATACTGTGCGTGCTTGAACGCAGCTTTTCACACCAAGAGTTCGTGGTTACGTAGATTCGTGGCGTTAAATGGTCTTCGATGGAGTATCGTTTCTTTCTTGGTAGCATCTCTCCCAAAATAGCAGTTTGGGTAAACACCCTTTTGGAATACTAAGGCGTGCTTGGTTAGGGGTTAAGGGGTGGGGAATGGGTAAGGATTCAAAAGCACATCACAAATAATTTAGTCTTGGTTGGGGAGGGGTAAGGGATTGATTCAGAATGGGTAATGAACCATTATAGAGTAAATTAAGGGTAAGGATTGACACCCACCTCACTCATTCCTTTGCATTCCTTTCCCTTTCCTTTTCCCTTTCCCTTTCCCCACTTTAAACCAAGCGGACCCTAAAATTTATAAGAGGGTTGACTAGGTTTCAAAAGCATATCATAAGTTGAATCTGTCCAGTTTCATATTTGTTGGGAAAATATAAGTGTGAAAGGGACTCCATTTCCCACCAATATGACTCAAAGGAATTAATTAGTCTGAACGCAAACCTACTTGGCTTTTCTTATATATAAATATCTTTTGTTTTTAATGGCCTAGTTATAAATAATACAGTAGCTTAATATTCTAGTGAGGATTGATTGATTTTTTAAACATCTTTGTATTATTATGAGGATTGATTAATTCTTTTTAAGAGTAGTTGTGAGGATTAATTAATTTTTGCCATTCTAAAAAAAAAATAAAAAAATACTGAAATACCTAAAAGATTTTTTTAACAATATTTATAAAAGCAATGTTTTTTTGAGTAATATATTTTACCAGGTCTTTGACCTTTTACCCAAAAACAATATTTATAAAAGCTGTATTATTTTTAATAACAAGTTTAGCTGCAATTCACATCTTTTATAAATAATGCTAGCTAGATCATCAAAAAACGAAAGTATGTTACTTTAGAAAAAAGGTCACTAAAGTGTTTACTTGTTTCACCTACTACACAAATAAACTTATTTTTAAGTGTCGCGCTATAACTCAATCTAGAACCTCTAAACACGCCTCTCTCTTTAACCGTAAACCCGAAAATCCGAAAGTATAACAAAAATATTCTCGTCCTTGTTCACTTTCTTTTTAGTGATATTAGTGAAACAAGAAATTTCCACTATATATTAAAAATCATAATTATTACTCCGTATATAATTAAATTTGCGAGGGTAGTTAAATGGTTTCCCTTCAATAGATGACGAAAGTTTGTGTGGTCACCCAAAATCCATCATCAGCATATAGATGACAGATCGTATTCAATTTGACCAGAATTAGTTTGAAAGAAAAGCTAGCTGTCTTTACGTAAATATTTTACTACTAACGCGTGTTATTTGTACTATCTAAGGTTTTGAAATAATGACGATTTTGAAATAAGTACGTTGACCTTTGATATTGTTGGGGGAGAATTCAAGGTTAATTATAAATAACGCGAGGCGTGGCGTGACGGTATGATCAAGTTTCACGTTTTAGCAGTTGAGGCGAAACTTTTATAATTTTAAAGCGTGACATAAAACAACACAAAATATGAAACTAATTATATATTTATATCATATTTATATATTGAGTTTACATAAAGCGTTATATATAAATGATAAGGTTAAAAATGTATCATTACATGTAATATTTTTCATTTAAAAAGTATACTGTAAAATTTTTTTTAGAGTTGGGTAAAAAAACGCGTTATGCCTTACGCATTAGCGCCTTTTCCCGCTTCATTTCATGCCACGGTTTAGAATAAACGCCTTGGTTTATTTTGTAACGTGGAAGTCACGCCTTAATGCCGCCACCATGACGCGCCTTTTAGAACCATGGGAGCATGTGTTCTTACGTTTCGTTAAAAAAAAAAAAGGTTCTTATGTTATATAAAACTATGGTTTTTATAAATGGTTTTTGGTTGAATAAGATAGATTAGTTGGATGATTTTATTAATAATCAAGAATAGTTAATGGTAAGTAGCAAATTATTTTATAACATGAGAAGAAAAATTACGTGGATAATAGTTTTAATAAAGACCATTTGTTTTGCTTGTATCAAGATGTATATAGTTATTTCTAGAATAGCAAGCGTCTCTCACTCAACATGAGTTATTGTAATGAGGTACCCAACATGAGGTTATTGTAATGAGGTACTATTGTAAGAGTTGTTTATAGTCGTGACAAATGTGTAGAATTTAAGATGTGTGTTAGGTTTTTATAAAAGCACATTTTTTTGTAATCAATCAATTCTAGGAGACCTTCTTAATTGTCGTGATTCTATTCGAATTCTGGGAGACCTAGATCGTTTAGAAGTTAGCGATTTAGTTCAAAAAGCTAGGATCAAGCTAGTGGGCTATAGAAGGGGATGAAAACACTAGTTTTTTTCATGCCACGCTAAAAAACTCGCTGTCAACTTACTATTAAAGGTATTCTTAATGAAGGAGAGTGGATCGAAAATCCTGATAATGTCAAAGTTGTTTTTGTGGAACACTTTTGAAATAGGTTCCAACAAACCAATAGGCTTCGATCTTTTTTGATGCCGATATGCCTAACCATCTGTCTCATGACAAAATTGAGTTTTTGGAACGTAATTTTTCTCGAGATGAAATTAAGAGGTTTGTGTGGGATTGTGGTGGTGACCGTGCCCCGGGTCCAGATGGGTTTATTTTTAAGTTTTTCACTACCATTTGGGTTCTCTTAGAAGCTGATATAATTCGTTTTTTTCAAGAGTATTTTTGTTACCTGGTTCTTCCCAAAAGGATGTAACTCTTCGTTTATAGCTTTGATCCCTAAAGCCTCCAACGCTACACTAGTTACGGTTTTCGCCCTATTAGTTTAATAGGGTGCAAATATAAAATTATTGGGAAAATTTTAGCCAACAGACTTAGTACGGTGATTGGTAGTTGCATTAGCCCAGAGCAATCTGCCTTCATCAAGGGTAGAAATATCCTAGATGGTCCTCTTATTTTAAATGAAATTATGGATTCGTATCGTAAGCGCAAGAAACAACTCATGATTTTTAAGGTTGATTTTGAGAAGCTTTCGACTCTTTGAGATGGGATTTTCTTGATTTGGTGATGGACAAGTTAGGGTTTGGTCTCAGGTGGCGTTCTTAGATCAAAGGTTGCCTTCTTAATGCTCGTACTTTAGTTTTGGTTAATGGATCTCCCACGTCTTAATTTGAGATTTCAAAGGGCCTATGGCCAGGAGATCCCTTGTGTCCTTTTCTCTTTATCTTGGCTATGGAAGTTTTGCATGCTTTTATTGGTATCTATATTGGTGCTTCCATTGGTAACGATAATATGTGTATTTTACATCTTATTTATGCAGACGATTTCACCTTTATTGGTGAATGGTCTCTCACAAACACCCATAACCTGATGTGCATTCTTCAATGTTTTTTTTTAGTCTCCTGGGTAAAAATAAATGTCCAAAAAAGCAATATGCTAGGCGTTTGTTTTTCTGATGAGGATATTCTCGATATGGCTAATGTCATAGGTTGTAGGGCTTGTAAATTTCCCATGAAGTACCACGGTGTTCTCGTGGACTATAACATGGCTAGGTGTTCTAATTGGGAGGCCATCATTCAAAAAAATTTCTCCAAGCTTTCTCATTGGAAAGCTCGTTTATTTTCTGTTGGTGGTCGCCTCTCTCTTATTAAGTCAGTTATTGGGAGTCTTCCTACGTATTTTATGTCGCTTTACTTGGTGAATGCTCCATCACTACCAGCTAGAGTCAATGCGAAACGATTTATTTATTGGTGGTGAGTTGGGTGAGAAAAAGATGACTTGGGTGAGTTGGAAAAAATGTCTTGCTAGCAAGAAGCTGGGTGGCCTCGGTATTGGAAGCATCTATGCGCTTAATGTTGGGCTTTTGTTTAAATGAATTTGGAGGTTCTTGCACAATCCTACAGATCTTTGGGCCAAAGTGATTAAGGTGATTTATGGCCACAATAGAGGTATTTTTGATGTCTTCACGCACGTTCAAGCCAAAGTCCTTGAAGTGGTATCTTATCCATGGTTAATTCTCTTAAACAGAAAGGAGTTGATATTTTTTTCTTGTATTCAGAAGTTAGGGAACAGTGGTTCAACTCGGTGTTGGGATGACATATGGTGCGGTAATCAACCTTTAAAAACACGTTTCTACGCATTTCATGCTTGACAATGACAAAGGTTGTAATGTTTCAAATAGGCTTTCTATGCATGACTGGAGTCCCATTCTTAGAAGGAATCCGAGAGGAGGTATTGAAGCTTCTTAATTTTTCAGATTTGCATATTCTTATTTGGGGGTGTTGTGTTAACATCTCAAAATGACTCTTGGCAATGGTCGCTTGATGTGTCCAAAGGATTCACAGTTGCCTCGGTTCGTTCTTTGATTGATTCCTACACCCTAGACGTTGTCCAAACTGCTACTCGTTGGAATCGTAGTATTCCTATTAAAGTTAACTTTTTTTAGAGGTTGTTGCTAAACAAACTTCCTTCTAGGGTGAATCTGGATAAGAAAGGTATTGATGTTGATTGGCTTTTATGCCCCATTTGCCATGAAGACGTTGAAACGGTTAATCACATTTTTTTCACATGTGAGATGGCTAAGGTTTTATGGGATTTGTTGGCTGGATGGTGGGATCTTAAGATTCCCTTTTGTGGTTTATTTGGAGGTTTTACAATCGGTTGGTCTTTTCTATTACTCCTCCTAAGAGGCGATGCTTTGAGATAGTATTGTTTCTCAATCATTTTTGTGGATTTCATCTAGAAATTTTAATTTTAAATTTTGTTGGGTAGGTTGGTTGCAAAGTCATTTAGATTTTATAGCTTCCTTGTAGTTTTTTTCTAGCTTTTTCTAGTTTCAATAAAACGCCGCCGTTCAGAAAAAACATGCACACTCAAGAAAAAAAAATCTTAATTAACTAGTAACGACTAAATTATTTGAAATTTAAAGAAAAAATATATTCTCGAACATTTATGCATTTTCATTAAAGCGCAATGAATAAAACAAAATGGCATATTCGCTTTCCGATCAGCCGTTGCTCCCCGTTCACTTACTACGAACTCCGGCTCACTTCTAGCTTGGATCACTTGTGGCTCGCTTATACTTAGCTCAAAACAGCCAACTCACTTCGCCTACGTAACGAAGAGAAGTAGTTTACTTGCTTATCTCGAATATGCCAACAACATTCCGTTCACTTACGCAAGACCTCGTTCTTTAAGATTTAGGATAGATCTTTCTGATGATATCCATAACACACCCTCGACATGGCCAAGGCTTTATAATTGGGTATAACTCGAAAGCCAGCTTGTGATAGATTCCTGCATACCTCTGGCAGGCATCGTAGCTCTAGCATGTGCTATGTAATATGCAAGGACCGTAGGCCAGTAGTGGCCATGTCTTTTGATCTCTCGAATTTCCCTTGGCGCACTCGATCTACCTATCATGTTTGAGTTTGATTGGTTTTCGCTCCGGCTGACCTTTCCATTTAAACACTGACAAAACCTACCTTTCAATTCTTCTTACCCTATGAGCTTTCACTTCTTGATTCAAAATAAGATATACTATTTTACATTATTATTTGATGGACAATCAGTCCCTCTAGACTAAATTATAATCCTTTCGTCTCAATATTATTGTCTTATTACTAGATGCTCAAAGTTTTAAAAAAATTATTGATGGTTGTTTTTTCTCTTTGAAATGATATCAACCCTTACACATCTCCACTACTCAATTATGCTAAAAAATCTCTTTTTTAATTAAAAGTTTTTACACTCGGTGAATATATTACACCAAAATACGTTTCAGTATAAAGGACATCTCAGCCCATTACATAGGATGTAAAACTGACATAACAAGACACAACTACTTCTATAAAAGAAGGAAAACTAATAACACTAGATTACATTAGACTCAACAAAACCACAAAATATAACCTACTATCTAATTCGACCACGAAGCTGGATATCTAATGCGTCACAAAAAGCCATTTGTTCTTCGGATAGATCATACGCATTGAATTCTTCATCTTTATAAGAATCTTCATCCAATGTCTCCTTCCATCGTTCATACAAGCTCTTGTTACTAATACCACTTCCATTTTTTGGAATTTTAGATGCCATGAAGGTCTAAGTTTCGTCATACACATCCTCCAGATCACTCTCATCATCTTCAACAATCGTTTCACTCGACTGACTAGGCTTTTTTACATTACTAGCATCTAGGCATTTAACACTTGGGCCCACATCAGGTGTAATAGTCACATTGAGATCGACCTTTTGCCCATTGCCCCTATTAACACCTAAAACTTCATCATCATCAACCGATTTAAAAGCATCAAATGGATTGATGTAACTACGTTAAAGTTAGCCACTCCCAACCTCTTCCTCATGCCACTTGTAGTAGCCTCATTCTGCTTTGATACATGTCATGAACCTGTTTATTTGTCTTAGTAAATTGAAGTTTCAAACCAATTTTAGTGACACGAAATACCTTCTAAGGAGTATTATGAAAACCATCACTTGATGTCGTACTTTGCTTGTTTAAATCGGAAACTATACATTTAGGGCATACAATGTTATCATGACCAAACATCAAACAATTTCCACACCTAGGTTGTTTCCATTCGTATTCCACTCTAACTATATGCAAAGTCTCCATGTTACCCGCCAAACTAGGAATAGCAATAATCATTTCCTCTTTTAGGATCCAATCAGCCCAGATAACGCTCAAAATGAGTATGTTTTTAGTAGCGTTATTGTTGGTTTTGTGTATGATAATCGGCTATATTTACCCATAATTTTTGCAAAAGTGCAAAAGAAGCATCTTTGTATGTGAATGTAGCCAGGTATCGCAAAAGGTGAAGAAATGAAGATTTCATGCACATTTGGATAATTCCCGAGGAAGAAAGTCAAGTAAGGAAGCTCTTGGACTCAATGATTAGGAAGCGCAATGATTTCTAAGTGTCTACAACAAATAAAGATCAAGTTTTCATCTTGGAAATCAGCATCGAAAGCAAAGAAAAAGGCGCGAATCAAGAAAAGTCAACCAAAGTCAAGATTGGGTGTACGAAAGACTCCCAACCGATCGATCAGAGCCCGCAACTGGATCGGCTGGGGGTGATGGACAAAACGCAACCGGATCGGCTGCGTCGCAACCGATCCGACTGCAAACCATGGAGTTACACTTTGGTCATTTATTGTTGCCTTAACTTCCATTAATCATTAGAGGCCGATCATTTCCAGTTAATAACTTGTTAGGGACGTTTTTAGCCTGATAGTTAAGGGTTCTTAGCTATAAAATGAACCTAGACTTAGTAGTCTAGTGTGACACAACCAAAAGAGTAATAGTTTACACCAAAGCTATTACCAACCCTTATTATTCATCCCGAAAGTCTTGTATCTGCTGTAGAACGCCCAGGAAAGTGGTGAGACAAATTCTCGTCCATTGTGTAATCATTCGGAGTTGTACGGTTAGGCTAGACGATTGGAGGCGTGTGGTTGCTATATTCCACGATTTCTAATTCTTGTAATCCAAATCTTAGGTATTCTATTGAACTTGTCATGAATTTCTATTCTCTTGAATGATTTGAATTACCTTGTTACTACTTGTGTTTTGTTATGATTGTCATGGAGTAATTCTTGAATATACTTATGTGTAAGGATGTAGGAAATTCTAGGAGTGTTCTTATATGTGATGCATGTAAATGATCTTGTTTAAATGAGTTTGTTGGAAAAACTACTAGTCTTGTTTGATTTGTTGGTAAAACATGTTTAAGAAAAAGGACCGAAATGATTTCTCTTATGTTTTATTCCAAAAAGTTAAGTGACAAACTAGTATGGGGATATGGTGATTGGCACTCACCATGTTTACTTATTGAAACAAGACTAGAAACTTTTTCATCACGAAAGGGTCAAAAGATTCGTAGGAACAAGTTTAATGAGAACCTTTTACAAACAAATGGATTTTCTAAAGAATAATCATTAGGATAAGGACCGAAAGGATTACCTATATGTTTTTGTTCTTAAAATGATTTTACAAAACATAAACCATGAGTTGGAAATCATTTGCTTATGATTTGTGCATTGCATCAAGAGTTTACACCAAGCCTTCATGAACACTCTCTATGATTGCCTATAGACTTCACACAAGTATATGTTTCTTAAATTTGATTTTTACTAAACCACAACTTTGAGGAAGCCTTGACAAGCTTTCTTGTCTCGAATATTTTAAAACAAATTAAAACGCAAATCTCTTGGGACGATCTCGACCTACCCACCTTTGCTATCGCGAACGAGTATACTTGCTCGTATGTGTTTATAGTAATTGCGGATAAATCGTGTTTATAAATATTAAAACTTGCAACAAGTGAGACACATCAAGTTTTTGGCGCCGCTGCCGGGGATTTGAGTGTTTTTTATTTGTTTTGTTTCTGTAAAATTCGTAATATTTGAGTTTAGTTCCAATTTTCAAGTGAAAAAGTAAAAAAAAAAAAAAAAAAAATATAATGGTTTTAGCACCAACCGATTCGGCTGCGCGAGCAACCGATCCGGTTGGTCGTCTCGGTAAAAATATGTTTTTTATTTTTTCTAGTTTATCTATTGTTTTGTGTTTTAGTTAATAGCTTATTTCTTGTCATTTCTGAATTTTTAGGCTAGTTTAGAAGATTGCTTATGATTGTTTTTGTCAGTTTTTAGATTTTTGGTTATATGTCATTTTTAGTTTTATTTAATTTTCTAATCAATATTGTCTTTATTAAAGTAATTGTCTAGTTAATTTTCAGTTTTAGATGTTTAGTTAGTTTTATTGATTAGTTAATATTATCTAGTTAATGAAGCTTATGCTTAATTAGTATAATTAATGATTTTAATTAGTAGGGTAATGAGTAGACACACTTATTAGAGTTTAAGTTGTAATTAATTGTCTTTAATTAGTTTTTAATTAATAAGTTTAATTAATTTTATTTCATAAAAAAAATAAAAAATAATAAAATTGGAGTTCACTCCAGCCGATCAGTTGCACCCCGTAACCAGATCAGCTGGGCAAGTTTGGGTTTGAGACATACCACCAACCGAATCAGTTGGAGGGCCAACCGATCCGGTTGGAGCTCTATGTAGAAAACTAGAAGGGGGGTTGAATAGTTTACCAATTAAAAACTTTGTTTTGAAACTTATTGAAAGATCAATTGATATTGATCTTGAGTATGTTAATGAAATATGCAAGCAATGTATAATAAGTAAATAGCGAAAGAAATGATCAAACCACAACAAGTTGTTTATAGTGGTTCGACCTACAAGGACTCTTTTTCCTTGCCCTACTCCACTCCCGAGTCTCACACTCGAGAGTTTAACTTCACTAGTCAACAAGCTCCTTTCACCGCGGAGAAAACCTTTACACTTAAACACACTATTTCCGACACTAAGCTAGATGTCGAGTTCTTTCCAAGGGTACAACTACTCCCACACACGGTGTATTTTGAGGACTAAAATACTAACCACTCACACTCACAAGATTATGATGGTTTGATACAACAATGAAGTATGGATCAATACTAGATCATACAACACTAAACAAACAAGACTTCCAACTTCTCGTTGAAGCTTGAATATGACTTGATCTTCTTTCACTACTACACATAAGGCCATAGACACCTCTTAATAGATACCGGTTTAAACAAAACTAGTTTTTATAGTTAAAAATTAGGGACCATAGGACGCATACAAACCAGTTTTCTAAAATAAACCGGTCTCTTCAATCAAAATCACACTAAAACCGGTTTTGTTACAAGAAACCAATCTCTGCAAAAAATAAAAGACAATGGTTGTTTTGAAGAGACCAGTCTCTACATTTTTAAATAATAGACACAGGTTTTTTAGATGAACACTGGTATTTTTTCCAAATTCATAACGGCTTTTTTTTTCTTCTTACAGATCTATAACTACCGGGAACCATCAGTTTACTCAAATGAAAAAAAGAATAGTAAAAATTCATTATAAGTACTAAAAAAAATCAATATATTGACTTGAATATTTAAAATTAAATATACAAATATTAATTTAGAAACTAATTCTTCTACTTTTAAATAGATATTAAGAATGAAATAACAAAAAGAAAAAGAAACTGTTGAGATTTTAATGGGTCAATCAAATCCCGACTTCTTGGCCCATTATCGTTTTAATACTCGCTTGGTTAGGTTATACACAATACAAAGAACCCTAAAATATATGGCACCTGGTGAAGTCGACAACCATTGGAGGCTATTCTCGATATGACATCTTATTACATCGATAGAGAGCAGGTGTATACATTTGTGTATGGAGCTCCGATCAGGTTGGAATGAAAAAAAGTGATGGGATCGAGTTGGTGTTCCTGCTCGGTTATAAAAATTAGATCGATCCGTGCTTGAGTAAAGGTTTCAGGTTCGTTCATTCATGGTTTACGGTTCGTGATTAGACCGAGTTTTGGTTTCATTTGTTCGTGTATGTGTGGGTACTGAGATTCGATCGCATTTCGTTGATCTATATTGCTCGTGTTCGTGTTGGTGTTCATACTCGTGTTCGATTTAGATATCGATCTATTCTCGTTTGGCATGGAGGTAATTCTTGGGCCACAATATTAAACGTATGTTATTTATAATTGTTAGCAAATCATAAGCTTAGTGATCACTTATATTACAATAGACTAATAATAAACTAGTAAACATAAACTGATTATATATGAAACATGAAAGAAATACCCAACATGTTTATTAATGTGTCACTCAAATCAATTAGTAATCAGTTAAGATAATAAACAAATAGTAGTCTAGTAATCATGTTAAATTGTGATAACAAAAACAGGGGCACTGGTATCGAACAAACGAAGAAAACGACCTTGATTGTCTATTATTGGTTAATTTATGTTTTTGGTCAAATGACTCCATGAGTCTCCTTACTAGCATTTCACCATTGATTTCGTCAACTACGAGTCCACCTGTTTCTTGTCAAATGGTAATCGCTCGATCATTCTATTTAGTGTTATATATACTACAGAACTATATTTTATTAATAAACACTAGCTGATAAAAGGTAAGTTAAAATGTGTTCCCTGTAGTGATTAATTTGATAAAGAATAAGCTATGAATACTAAGTTTTTACTACCAAATTTTGATTTACCTAAAATTATTACCATAATAATCTGGTTTTAATGAATCTGGTTTATGGGATTGACAATATGTTTGAGACAAAGAAGAAACATGTTTTAGTATTCCCAACAGATTTTGGGTTATTTGAAATATAGAGTTATTGGTTTAATCATTTTTCTTTTACATCATCAAATTTGCAGCTAATATATATATCCAACGAAGTTTCAACAAGAGTTGCCATGTGAAGTAAAATTCTAGCCGTATCATGTTCAAAGCAGGTATAATTCTTTAGGAAACGTTGTTACGATGTTTAAGTTTGTGGGTAACTCAGTTTTATCCAATTAAAACCTATTTACTGATTTGCGTTGGCAACATTTGTTGAACTGATATGAGTAGGATACTTAGCTACTCAACTCTTAAGTTATATAGGAAATGGTGAATTCGCGCAGTTGCATGTAAACTGAGTCAGTGGCATGTAAAGGTTGTTTTTACACGAGTCGTGAATGCTTATATTATTGATTTCAAAGTTATTTGGTGTGACTTACGGAGTATACGTTTATGTGATAATGCCAAGAGGTGGTAAGAAATCAATTTTTTGTATATATTCCAAATAAACTTGTTCACTTGTATGTAGATGCACTGATCTTGCAGCAACTCGTTTAGATTGGTTTGTACGAGGGAGATAGAAAATGATGCAAAAGGTATTAAACAACTAACTGAGATGCCATTGGTAATGATTTTTTTAGCTTACAAAAAATTAGTGTCGCTTTCTTATCCTAACAATTAAGTCGTTACTTATTGTTTCTGATATTTTTATTGACTTTTTATACAGGTTTGATACATTGATTTATTTGGCATTTGACAAGTTGGAGATAAATGTGGAACAAGCACATATAAAGTTGTTTTGGTGTTCTGAGTCTCCAACAAGAGATGAAATGTGGTGACACAATGTATATAGATAGTTTGTTACATTGTAGATCCTATGTGGACATAGATGCTTAAATTGCAATCATGATTGGAAAATAAAGCTACAAAAAAAATTGTTAGTAATAATGATCATTCACAAGCATTTCCAAACACTATGTAATGACACCAATATAATAAACAACATTCATTAGTTAAAATTTTTCATGAGTAAAGACCATGAAAAGAGAACACAATGATGTGTTTTTAGTACAAGAAATAAAAATGATCATAAGAAAGTAAAAAAACAAGAAAGACTAGTCTAAAACCATCCTAAAGTGATGGTGGATGGGAAAGAGCGTTGAGACGCTCAAGGATGTGGTTGAGGATGAACCTCATTTCTTCTTGGAAGTCATGGACCATAACCCGGTCCGTTTACGGTTTGGCCGTTTGCTCACAAGTTGAGCAACCATGCCTTGGAGGGTAGAATGTTTGGGAGGTTGTGGTGGTGGAATGGTGGATGTGTTGGTGGTGTTGGGGATGTTTGGAGTGGTCATGATGGATGCAAGCAAAGCATTTTGCATTTGCATTGTCTCACTTAAGTGAGAATCCACCATGCCTTTGAATTGGTGGAGGTTGTGGAGTTTCGCTTGAATCTCCTCTCTAGTGGGATTGGCATCCCACATACACTCCTTAATGTCCTCAAGATGAGGGACACCGACGGGGAAGTGGATGGTCCCCATACAAAGGACCATGAATGTCTTTGTGAATGGGGTGGAAGAAGAGGTTTAGGCCCTAATGGGGCGTTTGGGTCAAGGATGACGAGGTGACTCATGAGCAATCCGCTCAATTGTGCCAAATGATGGCAATGGTGGTGGATGATTTGGCCTAGGAGGCAAGTCATCCAAGTCCTCTAGGAAAGGATTTGGTGAAGTTGGTGGAGTTGAAAATAACTCCATAGGAACGAGAGTTGGAGACCTTGGTGGTGAAGGTGGTGAGGGTGTTTTGGATGTTTGGATGGGTGCCGGAGGAGGTGAAGTTGGTGTTTTTGTAGGTGGTGGAGTGGTGATCACAATGTGTGATTGATTTGGTGTAGCCAAGGTGAGGCTTGTATCATCTCGGATGGGAGATGAGATTGTGTGTGGAGAAGACTCGGATGAGGAGCTAATGTTAACGAAGCAACAAGGCCTAACGCTAATTCTAGCGGTCTTCTTGCAAGGTTTTGGAGAGGATTTTGTCATTTTTTACTTGGGTTTTACTTTGCTAGATAATAGTAAGAATGAAGAAGGTGTGAGGATGTAGGATCGTTATTTTTATTTTGTTAGATGATTCGGGTGGTCTTGGGAGATCAAAATACATGTTTTCCATTTTAGAGAGAGAAAGTAGAGAGAGAGGGTGTTCTTGCTAGAGGTTTACTCAAAGTATGAAATATTAGATTATGAGAGCACCACCCTTCCATGGATGGAAGGGGTATTTATAGTTACAAGTAAATCGTCCTCCCATCGGATGTGGATCGGGCATACGATGGGTAAAGACCCGTCCTTCCTCCACGGTGTTGCACTACACTATTCTACGCTACAAATTAACTAATTAACTACAAAATAACGTAAATAACGACAAGTCTACGAGCTAACTTAAGCTAGATAACATTTGGGGTGACCGACTCTTCACTAAGGAATTTTCTAATTCCTAACAATCTCCCCCTAAGGGAGGTCACCCCATGTTATACATTTTGAATCCTAGCATTCTATTCTTGTCTTTGTTCTTGAGCTCGTAGACTTCAATTCTTCATTTCAACAATCTTTGTGCTTTTGTAGCGATTCTTCAAAGTCCGCATAGTTTTGTACTTTGAGTGGAGGTCTTTGAACTGATCCACATCTTTGATGATCTTCGAGCTTTCTTTGAGATCATCACCACGGTAAATCTCGGATCACCCTTAGTTGTGTTGCCGGCATGTGAAGTTGTGACTTCGGACCGACATGCTCACACTTTTGAATCATGACATCTTTCCATCGTAGTAGCGGAAGCCTTCGGTTCATGATATTTGCGGCGTAGCGAAGCATAGTATAAAAATATCGAACCGGGTTATGTAGATATGCACGATCATGATTTCTTCAATTAAGTGTGGTTCTTTGTGAACATGCGGCTTTAGATTGACTCTCAATTCGATCATTTGCAATCGTCGGGTGTACCGCATATGACGATTAGCAATAAAGCGCCGCGAAAGTGTCTTTGATCACTTCGTTGAATTGAGGTACACGCCCACGGTTCCCGTTGATCGATACAAGCATCACTGTGATCGGTAGGATTCTAAGAATCTCCTTGACGGGGTTTCGCAATGTTTCATTTGTTCTCAAACCGAACGTCTCAAAGAAGACAACACGGAGTGAGTGAACCGGTAATTGAGATTCACCGATTGATGAAAAATTGATTTGAAAACAATCGCGTATTGCTTAAAATAAAGAGTTTTGCAATACGACGAAGGTTTTATGAGAAAGATCAATTTTCAATCAAAACACTTTTGTATTTGAAAATAGTACACAATCGACGTGCTAGTGAAAAGAAGAGATTCGCACATCGACCGGTTTTCTAAAAGTATTTTTCAATCGTAGATACTTTTGAATTTTGAAAACATAAGTACACATTCGACGTGCTAGAAAAGAAGATTTGCACATCGAACGGTTTTCCAAAAGTATTCGTCAATTCCATTCTGGACCAAGGTTGATTCAAGACCTAATCGCCCCATTGTTTCTATCTAGTTGTCACAAGTTTGATCTTACGAGAAGATCTCATGTCACCCACCAAGAGCTTGTTTGATGTTGGCTCTAGAAGGATTTCCATCTTCATAGTGAATACTTTTACATACCACTCGGATGTTACGGCAATACCACAAGGATAATCGTGGGACTCTTAATATATATACTTACTTTCCACATTGTGTGAAAAAGCAAGTCTTCAAGAATTTAGTGTCCTAACGAGATATTGTGGATGATCTCTTGGCTCTAGACTCAATAGTGCTCATTTGGTTCTGTCGGAGACTAGGGAGAGGTCTCCTTCTTCAATATCAACAATCTCTAAGAGAAAGTCGATAGATAATGTCGGTTCCCGTGAGAATGAAACAAGCCCTTTTAAGAGGAACTTGAGTGGCTTGGGAAGTTTTAGTGCATGCATCTTGGGTCCATGACGTCTTGTCTTCAATACAGTGTTACCTTAGTAACAACCAAGTAGCATATGTATTGAACCCGGTTTACGCCCTAAGGTTGAATTGATGGAGGGCTATTTCTTTTCACCCTTTTCACATTCGGTTCTTTTCATTCTTCAACCCTTCAGCGCTTACGAGACTTCATCACTAGAACCTTGTTGGGTTTATTCCATTACTAGCTCGTCTCATCCGCACTCTTCCCATATCTCACTTTTTCTCCTTTTTCATCATACCTAAA
Source organism: Chrysanthemum lavandulifolium (assembly GCA_022545495.1). Taxonomy (NCBI): domain Eukaryota; kingdom Viridiplantae; phylum Streptophyta; class Magnoliopsida; order Asterales; family Asteraceae; genus Chrysanthemum; species Chrysanthemum lavandulifolium. The sequence continues at coordinate 294,853,000 of CM040241.1, forward strand.
GACTCTACACTATCTAGTGGATTGTCCTCGGTAGATCCCTCCGGTTCTGGCGGATCGTGGGAACAAATACCTAACCTAACCATCCTTATAACACCATGCATAAAGTAAATTGGTCGGTCTTTTGGTATTGTTCATTCCTTCATGAAACCAATTGAAAAATCATTTGGAAAAACAATCAAGGTACTTGTGATACGAGATCAAAGCATTTTGTACCTTAATAGTTTTGATCATTTAGAAAACCTCCCCCTCAACATGTGCGTATGATTTAGAAATTGTTTAGCAGAAGGAGGCAAGAGGACTTTGAAATATTTTCTTTGATCACAATTTTCATAGAAAAAGCCATTTGATTTTCTTTGGTAAAATTCTCCCCCTCAATATGTGCATAGGATTTGAAATCATTTTTATCACATAGAGGCAAGAGTTCTTTTGAAGCACATCCACAATCACAAAATCCATTAAGAAAACCATTTGAAAACACAATCAAGGTACTTTATAATCTCTTTAAAAACTTTTGTACCTCGATGGTTTTGCTCCCCTCAATATGTGCTTCGAGTTTCAAAGCGCTTAGCACATATGAGAGAGCGACTGCACAACCGAATCAAAACGATCAACTTTTATCAAATTTCATTATTAAATCACAAATTCTCCCCGATCAAAAATATCAAACCCTTTGAGATTTTGGATCCCAAGTGATTTAATTAGGTTTAGAAAACATGGGAGAAAATGTGGCCTTGTTTAAATACTCATACGGTTTTGGATAAATCCTCCTCCTCAACATGTGCATTGTATATTTGAAATCGTTTGACACATGGAGGCGTGGAGTGCCTATAAAGGACTAAAACCGGTTCCATTAAAACGGATTCGAGATTTAAATCACGATCTCTCCCTTGATCAAAAATTTCAAACCAATTAGGGTTTTGGATCCCGATTGATTTAAATCATTTAGAAAGTTTTAGGGAAAGACGTGGCAAGATTTAATTTTGAAAAATGACAGAGAAGGACCAACTATAGACATTAAAGATTGTTATTGTCAGGTATGATAGTTTTTTTTTTAAACGATCTTTAAGTAAAATAAAACAGTTTCACAATCAAACAAGAACAGAAAAAATTTCATTTTGTAAGATCTTTGAGTTTTAAAGAAAATCATACCATGACATAACATTAAATCTTTAGATCACCACTTTATTTCGTACAAACGGACTTGATAGATGAAATATCGTTTGAAAATATTTAATTTAAAATCACTCTCCCCCTCAATTGATGACCGAAGTCGATAATTGAGTGACTTAGATTTTGATAAAAATGAAGTCCGGTGATTTTCAAAATTTAGTCCAATATATTTTCAAAACAACATTTTTCCATTTTCAAAACAATTTAATTCAATTAACTCAAAATTGTTTAAAATGGTATCCTGCTAAAGATTAGTTAGGTGGTTGAGAAGCTTACGTTGTTCTTTGTAGGGCTTTGAAGAAAAACCGTCGCATATGCAAGTGAGACTTCTTCTTATGTTGCATTTTGAATGCCAACTGAGGTCCAATTAAGCTCCGTTTCTTCAATCACTTAGAAGAAAACCATCTGCTGATGCAGTGAGACCTCTTACGTTGCATTTATGCCAACTCTCCATAGAAGTCCAATTAAGCTCCGTTTCTTCATTTGTCAACCCAAGAGATAGTTACCCTTTCCTTTCGGCATCCAATCATCATCAATAGTGGGATCCGGATCGGGAACATCTTTATAACCAATATACCTGCATACGTTAGTGAACACACATACAGATATATGGTGGTCGACATCACCCATAAGAGCAATCGACTAATTAAAGTCAATTCAACATAACAATCGGATCATATAAGCATGGGGTTTATGTGTTAATCAAACTCTAATCATCTAAACCTAACAATCATATCTTAAATTCCTAGTCCTTCGACATAGGCAAATATCATTTTAATTAAGCACGTAGGATAATTAAGAAAGTTAGATGATATAGATTTGAAAACATTCTCCCCTCAATCAATGACTTAAATATCCGAAAAGTTTAAAAGCTGAAGTCATTGATTGAGTTTTCAATTTTATAAAAACTACGAATCGATTGTTTTTAAAGCAACTCATTTACCACCAATTTTTGAAAACAACAAATATTTTTAAGAAGAATTTTAGACGGAAAAACATTTGTGTAGGAGCAATGATCCTTCGACATACTTTCCTTGTTATGTTTTAGGATAAGTGCACGAAATATTTGAAAATTGTTTAAGCGTAGCACTTTCCTATCTTGAAAAGCGGGTTGCTATCGAAATAATAGCAAGCCATAGTTTTAAGCACGGGTTCTGATCAAGTAAGCGCAAGCCATATTTTGAGACATGTTTAAAAAATATTTACACCTCCTGCTCGAACTTCATCTATGGTCCCGTGCCATTATTGAATGACATTTCTAAGACCGCAGATGTTATCGATACCAGAAGACATGTCTTGGAAAACATATTTTTGGAATTTTTTGAATTTTTCTGATTTTTATGGGATTTTTGAAGGTTTTATATTTTTCTATTTTCTTTTTGTTGGTTTTATATTTTTGTATTTTGTTTTGCTGGTTTTATATTTTTGTATTTTGCTTTTCTGAAAAATATATACAAAGATAGAGAAGATGATATAGTTAAAGAAGATGATGATACGAGTACCGAGATAAGGATATCGAACAGCCCCGTTGTAGAAGATAGAAGTCATCATCTCTTAAACATTCACCACCAAAGCTTTCGAGGCTCCTGAATTGAGAGAAATTGAACCATCCGAAGTGAGACTCGGCGACTTCCCCCAAACCGAAAATCCTTAAGATGAGCAGATTCGAAGCTTTATTTCAAGCTTGCTTTAGCCGATGCACAAGAAAGCACACCATTATCATAAATCCATTGCCCATTTAAGAACGATAATCGAGGATCTCCATTCGGGTTATATCATCAAGAAGAAGAACAAGAACGTTTCATCCCACTCTTTAAATACTCTTCTCAAATTTCATTTCCACTTTGAAGTCTCGACGCAATCCATTCCAAAAGGTGTCAAGAGAACAATTCCTCCAAGTAGTTGAGTTGATGCGATCGATCTCTTTGTATAATGCTCAAGAACTCTCCGAATACACATCATGAGGGTAATGAAGAACAACTCCCCAATGTTCACATCTTTCATCCACGATGAATGTGTATGAAGCTCAAGAACCAAGTACACCAATATTCAAGAACTCTCCGAATACACATCATGCCGGAAGAAACCACCTCCCCAATGTTTGTGGTAAACAATGGCTTTCTTCCCTAATGATCGTGTATGAAGCTCAAGGACCCAAAGTACACACATTCCCAAAGAGAGAACAACCGATAACATTGAAGAAGCATGCCGAATCATCGATTATCTCTGCGGGTGACAATCTCTGCGGATGTCAACACGGAATAAGTGATTATATCTACGAATCACGATTAAGCCCTCAAGTAAAACAATGAGCATCCCCAATGTAAACAATCTCTCCCCGATCATTGCGATACCATCGAAATCACCACACACTAGTGTACCTCTTTTATCTTGAAACTTTCACTAACATCACTTCCCCACGTAGATGAAATACTAACACTAAACGCCTTGATGAGTAAAACCTTGAGTTTCTCTGCGGTCATGACATTTGTTTTCCGAGATATCTTCAATCACTTAGAAGAATTAAGTTCATCAAGTTTACTCATCATGAGTCAAACCTTGAGTTTCTCTCGGTAATAACATTTGTCTTCCGGGATATCTTCAATTTCTTAGAAGTATTAAGTACATCAAGTTTACTCGCGTTTAGATGGTTGTCTCCTTCCCCTTTCTAGTTTTGATACTTGGAATCAACAACTCTTTGAATGTCCAAATACTTGAAATTTGTTGAGAAGATCGCTTGAAGTCTTTGTGAGAATCAACATCTTTGAATAATGTGAGCAAGTCTAATTGGGATTAAATTCGACATATCACATTCCCCAATTAGTGCTCTCCCTAAACCGACAATCTGTTTGATAAATGCCCGATTTAAGAAGAAGTCTTTAGATAGTTAAATGTAACTCGTCTTTAGTCTTCTAACATGTAGCGAAAATGTAGAGCAGATCAGAGACTCGACCTTCTTCAAGATTGTGCGGTTGGGAATAGATAGTTAACATCTTCAACTTATACCAAAAGCATCCCACCAAAAGCATCCCAATTAACTTACATCTTGTAAATCCCTTAACTAGAATCCTCCCAATCAAACAAGAACGAAAGATGTTCATCAAGGAAATCAAGATCAGCCATAACGAACACACAAGATGGTAACACCAAACTACCAATCACATCAAACAAGAACAGAGATTGTTCGAATCATCATGTTGATGTATACGTGAAGCATTAACCGGAAGCACTTTGTCGATAAACTCATCAATCCAAGTGAAGATGTCAACCAACGGCTCTTTAAAGAGAAAAACTCCATGTGAAGATGACCCGATAAGAAGAAGCTCGGTTCTTACATGAGTTTAGAGCCGTATGACCATTTGTATTCTCTAATATCAATCAACAATGCAAAAAATTCACACTTCTTCTCCCCCTCAAGAATTGCATACGGAGTTGCCATTCTTGATTAAATAAGTGAACATCATCCAAATGTAGTCTATTCACACTTCTCCCCCGCAAAATTAGCACAGGATGTCGCCATCGTCATTATAGTTGAGAAAGTGGAATCGAAAACAATCAACAGAGTCCAGTTCACTTGATGACCAAGCGCATGGAAAAAGTATGAAGCATGTTGATGAGAATGGTCATAATAATAAGATTTCTCTTCTTGAAGATAAAGCGCCTCGACACGTACACCTTTCTTTTCTTTAGAGTACGAGGCTGAATCAAGTGATGTACGTCATAGGAAGATTTCTCTTCGGAAGATAATGCGCACTTAAACGCATACATTTCTTTTCTTTAGAGTACGAGGCATGAACTGTTGTGTTCATACGTCATAAGAAGATTTCTCTTCTTTGGAAGATAATGCGCATCGAAGCGTACACATTTCTTTTCTTTGGAGTACGAGGCCCTGAATGAAGTGAGCAGACGTCATAATCTCTCTTTTCAGCTCTCTTAGCAAAACATGTAATCAACCCCATTATCATTCAAGAGGCTTTTGTCGTGACAGCTGATGGAGATAACCAATATGATGAATTTGACCCTGAAGTAGAATAACCCAAACTCGTGACTTAAACTTGCACATGTGTAACAAAGAGCGGTGTCGAGAATTCATGCCCCTTTGAATCTCTAAGTATGAGACATACATCACCTCCTGAAAATCCATAATTGAATGTGACACTGAGTACTACAACGTAACTCCTTAAAGTGATAGTTATCTTGTGGTGATAAGAGCCCAATTCCCCCAAGTAGTAAAAGAAAAGGTAAAAGTCACCCAACAATAACTAGATTTCCAAGTCTTTGTTTTTGATAATAAGCATCGAACAAGGATCATGAAGAATCTTCATCCAACCATCCCCGATACCTTCAGATACTAAGTACACTCGCCCGTGATGATTTACTTCAACCTCAAATAAATAATATCAATTAACGCGTTGTCACATCTTACGGTTAAGCGCTTAAAAACTAGCCTTCATTGATCTTAAACGTGAACTTTGATAATGGTTTCATCCCGACCATGATAAAAGGCACATAATCCCGTAAAACCAAGTAATAACCAAACTACCATAATAAAAATCCAAACACACATCCCATTCATGAAGTACACCCTTTTATCCCTTCTTTGAAGCAAAAACCGTAGCACCAGCATCAAGTAAGATCCAGAATTACACTTTCTCTTCTCCAAGATGGTTCCATCATTACGGGATTTTACAATTCTAAGGTTTAAACCGAGAAATAGTATCTTTCGCGGGATTTTACAAAACCAAGACAAAACCGTAAACAATGTCAGCTTGAATGTGTTACGACGACTTTGGTTTTAGAGAATATCTGTTATAGGGGAACATGCAGCGGTTCATCAACGGTCCATTATCCAACATCATCAACGTCATCAACCATCCAATCAACACTTTGGAAAACACATCAATCACGCAATCGCGGCTATTGTAATGACCACATGGAGAAGTAAACCCGATATACCAAACTTGATCATGAAGTAGAATTTCCCATTTGTTACTTAACCTTGTACTAATCCTTGTGAAGAAGAAGCGGTGTACCCAATGTACAAAACCTCTTGGCGTATCCTCAATGCGTGAGACACCGAAGTGAAAGTTACGTTGTGGGTTAACCGAGAATGAATCACAACCGTACCTAAATAGCCAAGTCTTTATCACACTCTATAAATGCCCAAACAAGTCATCTTCGCGGAAGGGTAGAAAGAAAGAAGACGAAAATAAGTAAACGTGCCCGGAAAATCTCACTTCAAATCCAAATAAGAAATACCGTCCAAACAACCCCTAGGTCAACTTTGTTCAATCATCAAGCCAAGCTGTGACCTCATATTATTTGTGAAAATGTATAAACCAAAGTATTAACCCGTATACCACATCAAATCTCAACATCAAATCACATCAACATCAAACCTCATAATTGATCACTTATAGTCCAACAAGTCACATATTCAAATCACATCGACAGATCTTTTCAATAAATCACATACCAAGTCTCAACCTCCTCAATAAATCAGCTCATCCCTATAAATTCCGCTCATCATTATCGCACCACAACTCAATCAGAGATTAAGTTTGATTCAATCACAACTCATATACCCGAGCCATTAATAAAATATGGGTCCAAGCTTATCACACAAGTTTCAACACACTACATATCATAGATAACCCATATCACTCATGAGAATAAGACCATTTATCACAAATCACAAATTACGTATTACTCATGATCGTGAATATGCACCAAAGTGAAATATTACATCCCACTATTCTAACACATTACTCGTGAATATTTCATTATACATAATTCATGACTGTGACTTAGAATGAACACATGAGGTCCACTCACGTATCACATATTATATCGTATGGCCCATCTCAAATCTTAAAACAAATATCACGGCCCATCACCAAATTGGTAGAAAAGAGATTCATAGATAGCATTTCCATGCCCACATCCTAACAAGTAAAATGTCAGCACCAGGCCTGGTCCATCAGGAATAATAACAAAAACCCGATCCAATTATAGCTCACCCTAATTATCCGGATATAAAATGCATCTAATCTCTCACTTGACCTAACATATCTCACACAAAACAAACTCCTGCGCCCCCATCTCTGTGACTCTCCTGTCACCAAACCCTAAAACTCCTCAGCTCAAGTAAATCCGCCTCCCTAATTAATCTCGGCTCCATCTCATTCCTCTCACAAAGCGACTTCAAACCCTAATGAATCTCACTAAACCAAATCATGACCTCGCCAGGGGATGGCTCGAGGTATAATTGACGCCACGGAGGATGGGTTCAAGAGAGGCATCGAGATCAATAATGAGAACCGGTAGGTCTTGAACATGATTATACCCTCTTATGTTGATTTGGTCTATAACGAAGCGAATTAAAAAGCGAGTATAACCATATTGTTATAACTCATTTCTTTGATATTCGAATATAATCAATATGTTGAGATAAGTGATGATGATGGTTCGAAAGAGTCTTGACCAGATTAAGACCGAATCAAATCTGAGATTATACTTTTTAGTTCGATAGAGTCTTGATATTTGATTAGTCTCAAAATGAATTCGAAAGGAGAATGATAACATCCTTGTTATTGTTTTACCCTTAAAAGGTTCACATATTTAAAGAAGAATATTCTTCAAAATTGGATCAATGATGATGTAGCCTTCGTTTAGATGACCTTTCAAGGTCTCATATAGCATTGCTTACAACGAAGGTACACTGAGGTCGTTTAAAATTATCCGAGTCTTGCAATTAAGTTCTGGATCTATGATGATGAAAAATAGTGTGTTGGACTTTGAATGGTCTTGATGTAGTTGAGAAGTGTCACGAATATATCTGAGATCCCATTTAATTTATTATATTTTTTTTTCAAGAGTATGAATCTGTGATGTTGTACAACTGAGATCTAAATGATGTTTGGATGAATCTGATGTTGCTTCTTCTTTACTTCTCGTTTTCTTTAATAGAAAAACTAAGGACCAATGATGTTATGGACTGAGGTCATTTGAGTTGATTGTATTTGGTATAGTGGTATATTTGTGATGTGGTCGAGGTCTTGTGGTCATGTCTTCTCATTCTTCATTTCTGTCGCAAAACCATTTTACACAAGTCACCACGACTAACTCGCCAAGGCCAAGTCGCCACGGCTAACTCGCCAAGGCCAAGTCGCCACGGCTAACTCATGAGCCAAGTCGCCACGGCTAACTTCGCCAAGGCCAAGTCGCCGAGGCTAAGTCGTAGCGACTTGTAAAGACAATCGCTATAAAAGTTCGATGCATACGGACGGGTTTGTGTTAAATCGCTAGCTAAGTCGCTAATGACTTTTTGACTCAAAAGTCAAAAGTACCACAAGGACAGTTATCACGATTCTACAAGTCGCTAGCATGAATATTCATACTTTCCGATGAGTTTTCCCGACCAGCTAACCCAGAAAACATTCATAAAAATGCAACTTTTTGACCCATTTGACCACTGTATGGACATGAAAATCTGACCATATGACTCTCAACATATTAAAACCGAAACAAATCATAAGGCTGCTTCATATGAGTGTTTAACCATGACACAAATTATCATATTCAAAGCACATGACTTTTCATATACAACAACGAGTTTACTTGTTAGCGAAACATGACTTTTAGACCAAACCCGGATACATGACCAAAACCGGATACACCAAACATGTAGAACAGTTATAAAAAATATTCCAGACACAAAAGTTCCAAAACAGTATCAACAGGAATTAAAAAATATCACACAAATCAACAAAACACAACAACCTTGGCTCTGGTACCAATTGTAGGATCGTTATTTTTATTGTGTTAGATGATTCGGGTGGTCTTGGGAGATCAAAATACATGTTTTCCATTTTAGAGAGAGAAAGTAGAGAGAGAGGGTGTTCTTGCTAGAGGTTTACTCAAAGTATGAAATATTAGATTATGATAAGCACCACCCCTTCCATGGATGGAAGGGGTATTTATAGTTACAAGTAAATCGTCCTCTATCGGATGTGGATCGGGCATCGGTGGGTAAAGACCCGTCCTTCCTCCACGGTGTTGCACTACACTATTCTACGCTACAAATTAACTAATTAACTACAAAATAACGTAAATAACGACAAGTCTACGAGCTAACTTAAGCTAGATAACATTTGGGGTGACCGACTCTTCACTAAGGAATTTTCTAATTCCTAACAGAGGATGATCATGGTAAAACCTCTCAATTTATAGAAGTGAAAAATTGTGGAGAAATGTGTTTGATTTGATGTTAAACCATTGAATAGAGGAGGTTCCTAATGATTTGGAAGTTGGTTGAATGCTAGTCATATCACCCAAGTCAATCCATACAAGAGAGATGGAGTGAAGAAGAAAAGATTTGCAATAAATGTGTTCTAGTGAGTGGAATTTCCTAACATTCAGATTACCGCAGTTTGAAGGTACCAAAATTTTGGTTCCTTCCTTTATATAAAGGGCTCCTTGGGTGGATTTTTCAAATTTTTGAATTTTGGTGGGAAATAGATTTCTTATATACCTAAGTGAATTATACTAGTTCTAATAAGAGTATACACTAGTTAAGATTGATTTATAAGTGATAGATGGTAATTTGGAATCACGAAGAGTCAAAATTGAGAAAATTACGGAGGATCCACGACACCAAAACTATACACGGACGATACCTAAAAGGGTGCCGTCACGGTCCGCTGTCTGGTGCATGACGGTGCCAAACTACATAAAGGACGGTACCAAAATTATGGTGCCGTCGATTCGTGAGTCTGAAATATGGACGAGTATGTTTTAGGTGTCGGGATATTTCGAAACTTGAAATTTTTCTCAAAAGCATTATACTAAACATTTCTAGTTAGGAAAATTAAATAACACATGTATAAACATAGTGGAGCATAGATTTTGAGCAAGGCTTATTGATTTTCACAATATAGTGAAAATGGGTAAAATTTGATAGCATACTTGTGCTATCCCCCTGCATGAGGTTGTTATCATACACCATTGTTTCAAGTTATATTATCATCCTACATAATAAAAACAACTAAATACTATCAAACATTAACGATAATGCATTGTTCCAAACACTCCTTAAAGTACCCTTATTTGTCCAACTTCTTGTAAATCTTGTTCATCATCCTACCAAGGCACTTGAACATTCCCTTAGTTTGCTTGAATTATGCTGATTCATTCTCAATCTCGGTAAGAGATGCGTAATACTCATGAGGTGGAAGATGAGAGCTTGGAAGACCATCCTCGGAGCTATTTGATGATGATGATGAAGGAGTTGGAGGTTTAGCTCTCTTGCCTTTAGTCTTAGCAACTCGAGCATCACTCAAAGGTACAAAGATGTGAGGGATGAGTTCATAGTGAAGGTGCATCCCTTTTGGGGTTGGTAGAATTGGTGCGAAGTTTCTATAGAGACGGGTGAGAAGCATCCCGTATGGAAGAGCAACCGATCCTTGAGTTGGAATATCAATCATTCTCCTAGCTATGTAGTAGGCCAAGTTGAATGGTTGTCGGGTGGACAGGTTGTAGAGCATGTGGCAAAGACAAGCGTTTATGTGATCCCTATTTCCTATGGTGCTAATGACGTTTGCTCTAAGTAACTCCTCCCATTTCTTAAACTCGGGCTTGAGTTCATTTAGCTCCATTCCATATGGATCTCGGTCTACCTCTTTTCCTTTCGGGTTACTCGGGTTGTATCGGTTTTGGGTTAAAAGGTGTTCACGGATGACATCCTTATCGGCCAAACGGGTTAGATAGGGACAAGTGCGGTCGTTGATTGCATCAAGAGCGGTGGTGACCACTTATCCGTGTAGACACAAGTTCCTCGGTTTGGAATTCCTAGTACTTTAGCAAATTAAGCTTAAGGTGATGGTGTAGTCATTTTGGTTGATTCTAAAGCTAAGACAAAATTCATCATCGTCTTCATCACTAAAGCCGGTCACACTAGCATAGAATTCTAACACAAACCTAGGACAAATTGGTTCATCAATGTCAAGAAGACAATCGAATTGAATGGCGGCTAGTTCTTCACGAAGATTGGTATGTTCAAGGAAGGATGGGTGAATGGTTCTACCTCATGGAAATACCTTGATTCTAGACCCTAAATATTTCTACTTGTTCCTTGGTAAGTCCTTTGGTTTTGTGGTGTTTGGGAATGTAGTTAAGGGTGTCTTTGTGATCATAGAATCTTGCGGCTACCATGGTTATTCCTAAGGACAACAATTAAAAAAAAAAATAGAATAAATTTTGACGTTTTTGGTTCTAGTGTGTGCCTACATGAAAACAATTTGGAGTTGCGGTTATCTCGACTCATTTTATGCACAAAAATGGTTTTAGTGGGGTGTTTGGTAAATACCATGAGATAACCCAAATGCTCCTAATTCAATGTGGCTTTATTTGAATATACCCGGGAATGCATATTAGTTATGCAATACCTTTAGTATTCAAGAGCATGCAAGTGATGAAAATTTAACGTTTCTATTTGTATTAGCAATGAAAAAAAAATATTGTTTTCCTACACGTGAGAAGCTTTTCAAAAACTTTTGGCATGGGTTGTTTGAATAAGGCCTTATATTCATTATCTATCAATTAGTGGGAAACATGATTTGTTTATGCAATATGATAATGTAGTACCTAATTTCAATGACTAGTTATGCAATTTGCTAACTGAATTCATATTTGGTATAAAGCATACATAAAACCCCATGTAATGATTTGTGATAGTTTTGTGCATAAATAAGAATCCTAGACTCGAATTAAGAGATGAAATGTAGTTAGGATACTTACAATGATGTTATCTTGATGATTAGTGAGTGGGAAGATGACAATAATGAGCTTGGTTTAAGTTTTACGTTTTGGTAAAGTGGGTTTTGAGGAAGAGGATGATTTGTATATAGCGGTTTTGTACAGAGACACCACGGACGAGACGGTACCAAAAATTTGGTTCCGTCTTTGTTGTCGTTGGTGCCGTGGCTACGATGAGTGTACAAGACAAAATTGTTTTGTTTTGATTATTCTAATGTTTTGGGCTATGTTTATCCTACATGTTTGGTTCCATTAATCCTAAACTAAGTCTAAGAAGATTAAAAGGTTCTCGTTTAAGAGGTTTAGTTAAGATGTCGGCAATGTTGTCTTCGGAGGATACTTTCTCGATTGAAATGTTTCCTTTTGAACATTGTCATGAAGAAAGTGATGATGATTTCAATGTGCTTTGTACGAGCATGTTGAGCAGGATTTTCTTGAGATCGATGGCTCCTTTGTTGTCATAAAGTATCACAATGTCGTTGAGATGAATTCCGTAGTCTCTGAGAGCTTGCTTCATCCAAAGAGCTTGTTGACATGCTTTTCCGGTGAGGCGTATTCGGCTTGATGGTTGAGATGGCTAAAGCCGTTTGTTTCTTTGCAAACCATGAGGTGAGACAATGTCTAACAAAAGTGCAAATACCACTTGTACTTTTTCTATCGACATAATCACCGGCATGATCCGAGTCGGCATACACTATGGTTTCTATACCCGTTCCTTTGGGATACCATAATCCTAAACACGTTGTTCCTTAATATATCTAAAATCCTTTTAAGGCTTCTAAGTGTGATGCCTTTGGGTTTTCTTGAAAGCGAGCACATAGACAAACACTAAACATAATGTCGGGTCTACTAGCCGTAAGATAGAGTAGGCTACCAATCATTCCTCTATATTTAGTGTTATCTCTGATTCACCTTCTTCGTCCTTGGTGAGTTTAGTGTCCAGGACATGGGTGTTTTAGTCGGTTTGGAATCTTCAAGACCAAATTTCTTAAGCATGTCTTTTATATATTTAGATTGGTTAAAGAAAATACCATCTTCTAGTTGTTTAATTTGAAGTCCTAGAAAGAAGCTTAACTCACCCATCATACTCATTTCAAACTCGTCATGCATGATTTTAGAGAAATCATCACATAGTTCTTGACAAGTTGATCCGAATATAATGTCATCAACGTATATTTGAACAATAATAATTTGTGATTCCTTTTCTTGGTAAAAGAGTATTATCTACTAATCCCATAGTATATTTGTTATCAATAAGAAAAGTCTTAAGGCAGTCGTACCAAGCTTTAGGTGCTTGTTTAAGGCGTATAATGCTTTCTTGAGTTTGAAGACATGATGTGGTTTCTCAAAGTCGGTAAAACCGGAGGTTGAGCAACATACACTTCTTCGTTAATAAACCCATTAAGGAAAGCACTTTTAACATCCATTTGAAATAATTTAAAGTCATAAGCACATGCATAAGCAAGTAATATTCTAATAGATTCAAGTCTAGCTACCGGTGCATAAGTTTCATCGTAGTCAATTCCTTCTTGTTGATTATAACCTTGTGCAACAAGCCTAGCTTTGTTTCTAGATACCACACCATTTTCGTCCATTTTGTTTCGAAAGACCCATTTTGTTCCAATTATAGTTTGATCTTTGGGTTTTGGAACTAGTTTCCAAACATCATTTCTAACGAATTGGTTTAATTCTTCTTGCATAGCAATTACCCATGATTCATCTTTTATTGCTTCATTTATGGTTTTTGGTTCAATGGTGGATACAAAACAAAAATAATTACTTTGATTTTGGGCTTGTGACCTTAAGGTTCTTTGATTAAGTTGTCCTATGACCTTTTCTAATGAATGACTTTTAGATTCTTTGATGTTGACAATTTCCTTATTTGATGGTTCATCTTCCTTGTTATTATTAATTTGACTTTCTATTATTTGACTTTCAACTAAGTCATCATCTACCAAAGGTGATGTCTTAGAGGGAGGTGGACTTTCGTCAAATGTTATGTTCAACGATTCCTCGACTATCATTGTTTCTTTATTTAGGACAATGTAAGCTTTACTAGTTTGAGAGTAACCAAGAAATACACCTTCATGAGACTTTGGGTTAAACTTGGTGAGATAATCCTTAGTATTAAGAATAAAGCATTTACAACCAAAGACTCTAAAATATCCTAATGTTGGCTTTTTACCTTTATAAAGTTCATATGGTGTTTTGTTTAGGAAATGACGTATTAAGACTCTATTTAAAATATATGTAGAAGTGTCATGGCGTTACACCAAAACTTTTGAGAATGTTTTGTTCATTAAGCATTGTTCTACTCATTTCTTGAATTGTTCTATTTTTCGTTCTCTACTCCATTTGATTGAGGTGTTAAGTGGGCGGAAAAGTTATGTGTTATACCATTTGTATCACAAAAGTTTCCAAATTGAGTTTCGTTGTCAAATTCACGACCATGATCCGTTCGGATCGACACAATTTGACACCTAGAAGATTTTGAATTTTCTTGCTAAGTATTTCAAATTTATCAAAAGCTTCATTTTTGTTTTCAAAAATAACGTCCAAGTAAACCTTGAGTAATCATCTACTATGACCAAAGTGTATAAGTTGCCTCCATAGCTTCTTATAGCGGATGGTCCAAACAAGTCCATATGTAACAATTCTAGACACTTAGATGTGGACACCATATTTTTAGATTTGTGACTACTATGTGTTTGTTTACCAATTTTGCAAGCGTCGCAAAAATGTTGGTCATATTTTAGTTTTGGTAAATTCTAACCAACTCTTTTGAAGATAGGTTTTGTATAAGTCTCATATTAAGCGTGACCTAAGCGTCTATGCCAAAGAGATGAGCTATCGTCTAATGTTGTTAAGCAAAGTTTGTCATTATATGTTTTATCTATTTTCATAGCGTATATGTTATTTTCCTAACTCCTTTAGCTATGGTGATACCATCTTTTAGTATTTTACTACCATTTTCATCAAATAGTACTTTATACTTTTATCACATAGTTGGCTAATACTAAGTAGATTAAATCTAACCTATCCACATGAGCAACATTTTCAATAGTTAGGGAGTTATGAGCAATCGTACCTTTGCCAATGATTTTGCTTTTGAGATTGCTACCAAAGTGACATTACCTCCGTCATACTCTTGGTATGATGAGAAGAGACTTTTGCCCGTCATGTGTCGTGAGCATCCACTATCTTTTATCCATTCATCGGGTTCCAATCCAACTTTCAAGCATACCTAAAAAGCAAATAACTCAAGCATTTGGTCCCCGATATCTCATGGGTCCGTTTGGGTTAAACATACCATTTATTTGATTCATGTATGGAAATGATGGGTAAGAGTTCCATGGCATGTAATCTGGAGTTTGATATGGTCTAGGAAAACTTTGATTCCAACCGTTGTGTTGGTAGTTAGGTTGAACGTTGTGGTTGCTCTTAGGAAAGGCGTTTGGCAAAAGAAGTTTTATATCGTTGTTGAGTAGTTTTTGATCTAAATTCATTTTAACAAGTCCTACTCGATATAATAGCATTTTTAGTTTAACATTATCATTGGTTTTCTTTGTTACTTTAACAAATTCGATGCAGTCCGTGTGCGAACATTACATTTAGTTGAAGTACCAGCGGTACCATTTTGCTGTGGACGGAACCCTTATTTTGGTTCCGTCGGTCCGTCTTTATCTTCGACAATTTTGACAGAATGTTAGTCCTTTTCGACCGTTTTGTTTTGACTCTTTAGAATTAATACTTCATTAAAACCTAGCCCATTCATGTCTCACGGTGTTTTATGGATTTTAACTATTTCATCGGCAAGGCGATGTTTTTGTTAAACCTTTTAAACTTAGAATTATTTTCTATTAGAACTTCTTGTGTGAGCTTTAGTTTTCTATTTCAAGATTAAGCTCTTGACATGATTTACAATCAACGTCATTTGCTTTTCCTTTTTCAAGTCGTTTTGCTTTTCTTTCAACTCATATACTTCATTTTCCAAAAATTCCTTTTGGTTTTAGAAATTTATTTTAGTTATGATTTTTAGACTTAGCTCACACAATTGATTATATTGTTTTTGCAAGGTGTCATCATCTATAGAAGAATAAGAAGAGTCGGAAAGTACCTCATTTGACTCATGTGCCATTGGGCGATCTCTTCCTTGCTTGATTCTTCATCGTCTTCACTATCACTCCAAGCACCACTTACAAAAGCTCGTTGAGTTTTGCTTTTAGGTGGCTTGGGACATTCTCTATAAGATGACTTGCATCACCACATCTAAAACACTTTCTTTCACCTTTACTCTTCTTATCATCCCGATCTTTCGGAATGGCTTCATTTTTCTTCTCGAGGTTGTCTTACAAACTTTCCTCTTGTAAGATATTAGTTTTCACATACACATCAAACCATAACAACAAGGTGGCGTATAAGTGGAATTCTAGAGAGAAAGTTAGAGGTTTAGGGAACTTTAGTGAGAGAAAGAAAATTCTTATTATGAGCTCCAACTCTACCTTGGAAGGTAGAGTATTTATAGTCTTACAATAAAGCGCCACACACAGGGTGTGGATCGGGCATACGGTGGGTAAAGACCCGTCCGTCCTCCAGCGTGTTGCTTAACTAAATACTACTTAACTTAAATGAACTACGACTACGAGCTTTCTAACGATTACATATACTTGAGGTGACCGACTCTTTAATACACAGAATTTCTAATTCCTAACAATCTCCCTAAGGAGGTCACCTCAATCATGTACAAAAGTTACATTGAATACAACCGGATATTTCATTAAAATAGTTATTGCATTCTTGATGTAGTACTTTGCTCTGAAGCTCGTAGACATTAATTCTTCGATTGCATGTTTGGATAGTCCAAGTGGAGGTCTTTCTTGATCCACGTGATAAAATTTTGAGCCGACATATGAGATCATCACTAACAAAATCTACGAGACATCCATTGTGGTGTTGGTATTATGTGATGATGTGACTTTCGGACCGACATGCTCACATTACGGATCATGACATCTTCTTATCGAGTAGCGAAGCTTTTGTTGATTCATGATATTGGCGGTGTAGCGAAGCATGGAGTGAAAAATATCGAGTCATTGATGCCTTAGTCATGCTTTCTTTCGAGATGAATGTGTAGAGTGAGCATGCGACTATGAATTGACCGCTTCATTACGATCACCGCAAGCGTAGGGAGTACACGCATAAAACATTTAGCAATAAAGCGCGAAAGTGTCTTTGATCACTTCGTTGAATTGAGTACACGCCCACGGTTCCCGTTGATCGATACAAATCTTGCTGTGATAAGGTATAATTCGAAGAATTTCCTTGACGGGTTTTGCGTTGCTCTAATTGTTCTCAAACCGGGCGTCTCAAAGAAGACAACACGGAGTGAGTGAACCGGTGAATAAGATTCAACGATTGATGAAATGAGATTTGAAAAACAATCGTGTATTGCTCAATAGAAATTGTTTTGCAATACAACGAAGGTTTTAGTGAAAATCAAGTATCAATCATAAACGCCTTTGATTTGAAATATTTGTACACAGTCTAAGTGCTAAATAAAAGAGTTTTTAAGCACAAAGACCGGTTTTCAAAGGTATCCGTCAATCCATAACTGAACCAAGATTGATTCAAGAATTGAATCGCCCCATTATTCTGTTCGGTTGTCGCATGGTTGATCTAATGATTAGATCTCACATGCCACCTACGAGAGCTTGTTTGATGTTGGCTTGAAGGCTTTCCATCTTCATTGTGAATATGTAATCATATCACTCATATGTTACAGCAATACCACAAGGATAATCGTGGGACTCAAGATATAATCTCTCTTTCCACATTGTGTGAAAAGAGAGTCTTCATTATAAGTGTCCTAATGAGATTTATTGATGATCTCGAGGCTCTAGACTCAATTTGTGCATAATTTGGATCCTATATCGGAGACTAGGAGATGGTCTCCTTCTTCAATATCAACAATCTCTAAGAGAAAGTCGATAGATTATGTCGGTTCCCGTGAGAATGAAACAAGCCCTTTTAAGAGGAACTTGAGTAGCTTGGGAAGTTTAGCGCGGTGCATCTTTGGGTCCATGATGTCTTGTCTTCAATACCGGTGTTACCTTAGTAAACACCGGTAGCATATG
Source organism: Chrysanthemum lavandulifolium (assembly GCA_022545495.1). NCBI lineage: Eukaryota > Viridiplantae > Streptophyta > Magnoliopsida > Asterales > Asteraceae > Chrysanthemum > Chrysanthemum lavandulifolium. The sequence goes on from CM040241.1 coordinate 294,871,119, forward strand.
TATTGAACCGGTTTACGCCCTAAGGTTGAATTATTGGAGGCTATTTCTTTTCACCCTTTTCATATTCATTTCTTTTCATTCTTCAACCCCTTGATTGCTTACCGAGACTTCATAACTAGAACCTTGTTGGGTTTATTCGATTACTAGCTACTGTCTCGATCCGCACTCTTCCCATATTCCCATTTTTCTCCTTTTTTCAACATACCTAAGGACTTCTACACTATCTAGTGGATTGTCCTGGGTAGATCCCTCCGGTTACGGCGGATTATGGGAACAAATACCTAACCTTATCATCCTTATATCACCATACATAAAGTAAAGTTGGTGGTCTTTTGGTATTGTTCATCGCCATATAGAACCAATTGAAAACCATTTGAAAATCAATCCGGATACTTATGATATATTATCAAAGCATTTTGTACTGAATTGTTTTGATAATTTTAGAACGAGAACTCCCCCTCAACATGTGCATCAAGTATTTGAAATTGTTTTGCACACGGAGGCAAGAGAAAGAATTAACTTCTTTGATTACCGTTTTCTAAAAGATATCAACATCACTTCCCAAATCAAATCAAGTAGATAGAGCATTTTGGGGAAGGATGAGGTTTTCATAATTTTGCTCCCCCTCAATATGTGCTTCTAGGTTTGAAAAGAGTTTTACACATACTAGAGGGAACCTGCACATTGAGAAAAATGATTACGTTTCAACTCATTTTGGTTTACGATAGATGCTCCCCCTCAACATGTGCATGAAAAATTAAAATCGTTTGGCACATGTGGGAAGGAGGGCTTGTACATCCTTATAAAACCATTTACCGATTTATCAGTATAGATCCAATTTAAATCACAAATTCTCCCCCGATCACAAATATCAAATAATTTGAGATTTGTGATCTCTAATAATTAAATTGATTTTGAAAGCTCTTAAGGAGAATTGTGACTTGATTAAAAAATTTTAACTGATATGGATCGGATATTAAGACTTTAAACTCCATTGTTTGAACATGCATGATTATCTTTTGAAAAATAATTGAATGACAAATAACATTTTAATTTAATTGAAATCATTCTCCCCCTCAATCAATGACATAGGTTGTTGATTGAGAGATAGATATTTTGACAAATAAGTTTGGATGATTATCAAAAATAGAGTCCAAGTTATTTATCAAAACAATCTGTTTTCAGCCGATAACTGTTTATAGAATCAGAGCATGAAATTTTGAAAAACATGAAAAAGCATGGCTCTGTTCTTTCTTTGAAAAGTGGGTTACTATACGAAATGACAATAAACCATTTTTCTCTTTCTCTAATTATTATTATTATTATTATTATTATCATTTTTATTTTTTAAGAATTGAACAACATCTAAAGTCCGTGTCATTATTTGAATAATGACAAAGACCGTAGATATTGTCGAACCGAGAAAAACATAACAAATTGACAATATTTTTGAAGATTTTTGAATTTTTGATTTTTATGGATTTTGAAGGTTTTATATTTTTCTATTTGATTTTGAAGGTTTTATAATTTTGTATTTTGGTTTTAGAATAGATGTATACAAGAGATAGATGAAGATAGACCTTTACTCCTCGTCTTCCTCACGAAGGCGTTTGAGTGTTACGGTTGAAGGCTTTTCAATCCAAGGCGTGGAAGAATAAACTCAAAGCGTTCTCTTGGAAGAGCTTTGGTAAAGATGTCGCTAGCGATATTCGGACCTCACAAAATAGAGTTTCACCACACCTTTTCCACTTTTCACGATGAAATGATGTCGAATGTCGATATGCTTTGCTCTTGAGTGTTGAGCGTTGTTGCATGAGAGAGCAATAACACTTTATTATCACGATCTGGAGGATTTTGTTGAATTCAAAGCCATAGTCGGATAATTGAGATCTCATCCATAAGATTTGAGCACAACAAGATGACATGGCTATGTATTCGACCTCTGTAGAGGAAATAGAAGTACTCATTTGCTTCTTTGAAGACCACTCACAAGCTTATCACCCAAAAGCGAGCACCTCGGATGTACTTGACGAGTATCTTGACACCTGCATGATCATCATCGCATAGGTTTGTTAGTGACATGCCGGTGTCCTTGGTACCAAAGACCCATATTGATGGTTCCTTGGAATACCGAAGACCCGTTTAAGCGCTTCAAGGTGCTTTTTAGTAGGCTTAGCACGGTATCTAGCACACATGCAAGCAATGAACAAGATGTACGGTCTACTAGGCTGTGAGGTACATCGGGATCCAATCATACTACGATATTTTGTTTGGTCAATCATGATCCACGAGTGGTCCTCATCTAGTTTGGTTCGATCAATCATGGGAGTGTCAGCGAGGTCACTTGAATCAAATCCAAATTTCTTTAAGATCTCGGTTGCATATTTAGATTGATTTATGAAAATGCCTCCGGGACTTTGCGAAATTTGTAATCCTAAGAAAAATGACATTTGTCCCATCATTGACATTTGAAATTTTGAACTCATTTGATTTGAAAACGATCACATTCCATTGGGTGCATCGAGGCAAAATAATATCATCAACATAAATTTGAACATGAATTAAATGTTTGCGACTTCACGGTGAACAATGTTGGATCAATGCTCCTTTGCTAAATCCGGTTGATAGAAGAAACTTTGTGATGTATCATACCATGCCCTTGGAGCTTGCTTTAAACCGTAAAGGGCCTTCTTCAAGCGATAAGCGTGAGTAGGATGCTCTTGATTTACAAATCCTTGGGTTGGTGGCGTGAGCGACTTCTTTAAGATCTCCGTTCGAAATGCCGTCTTTACATCCATCGATAAACTACCATGTTCTTACTAGCGGCATTAGCGAAAGATTACGATTGCCTCGATTCGAGTAAGCGGAGCAAAAGATTCTTCAAAGTCAATACCCTCCTCTTGGCGGTATCCTTTAGCAACTAATCGAGCCTTGTTCTTCAACACATCACCATGCTCATCAAGTTTCACTTTGAAGATCCATTTAAGAGCAATAATCATAGCACGATCTGGGCGGTACTAACTCCCATACATCAAGTCGATCAAACTCATGAATTTCATCTTGCATGGCATTGAACCACTATCTTCATTCATGGCGGTTTTAACATCTTTTGGTTCGATCTTAGATAGTATGGAGTTGAAGAAGCACCATAAGGCATCGGTAGCAAGTTGTTTCGTGTTGATACGGGACGAGAGGATTTCCAATGATGTTGTCTAGTGGATGATCATGAGTCCATTTTCTAAGGTGTTCATGTGGCGGTTGTTGAGGGGCCGAGGTAGCGATTCGATGTCTCACGAAGAAGATGGTTACGATGATGATTCGAGGAGCAAATATGTTTTCAAATGGAGCATCTTGAGGAGTAGCAAAGGATTAACTTCATCATTGATGCGAAGCAGTTCCATGATGTACATTTGAAGAATGATGATTTGTTGATGAGGCGAAGGATCGTGATGGCGCTTCTTGACTTAAAGATATTGAGGCGAGGATTGACTTCATTCACGGGAATATGAGCACCTCTGTTGTGGGATTGACACCTCATTAGTACTTGGATCATAAAGTTCATCAAACATAGGATCAAACAATTTCTTTAAATCATCTTGGATGGAGGTACATATGGAGTTTCTTGAGAAGAGTTTGGAACAAGGATGAACCAATGGGATTGTTTTGAAGTGCGGGTCTGGCTGGATTGTCCAGGAGCCATTTGACAGTCGACTCATCAAGCGTAACGTGAATTGTTTCCATGATATTTCGGGTTCTTTTGTTGTAGATTCGGTATCCCTTTTGTTTGGTGCATATCCTACAAATACTCCAATGTCCTTTAGCTCTAAGTTTGCCTAAGTCTTGACCCTCATTAGTTGGATAGCATAATGCACCAAACACACGAAGGAAAGAGATTAGGTTTTCTGTTGTGGACAAGTTCATATGGAGTTTTCCATGAGCGGTGTGAATCGAGGAGCGATTTTGTGTGTAGCATGCGGTGGCAATAGCTTGACCCGGAGAAACATTGGAACCTTTGAGTAAATCGGCATTGTTCTAGCGGCTTCTACAAGAGTTCGATTTAGTCTTTCAACTACACCGTTACGTTGAGGAGTTCGTGGAACACTTCTTTGATGGTGATTCAACGCTTTCATAAAATTCACTAAGTTGTTTGTTGACAAACTCGGTTCCATTATGCATTACGATAATTACGGCGGTTTTGTTAAGTCGAACTGCATTTGTTTGATGAGTTTGATGATGATATCGGAGTTTCATCCTTTGTCCTTAAGAACTTGACCCGGTGAATCTAGGTAATCATCAACCACAACTAACACATATTTCTTCCCAAAGATATTACGCACCTCATTGGTCGCATAAATCCATATGAATCATATGAAGAACTTACGTGACGAGTTAGTAGGTTTGGGTTTATGGGCATACTTCTTGCTTTTCCCAATTGACATCTTGAACAAAGATGATCCTTTTCGTACTTGAGTCTAGGTAAACCTACAACTAAGTCCTTTACGGTGAGATCATTGATGGTGCGAAGTTCGGTGATTGAGGCAGCGATGCCATAACCATGACTTTGTTTTAGAAGCCTTTGTGACAAGCAAATTGGAGAAGACTTCATCATATCTTCGATAGAGATGGTGTATAGATTTGAACCACGTGATCCTCTTAAAGTTCCTTACCATCAAGTTCTCTAACAAAGCGGTATGTTTTAGAAGGCTACTTCTAGATCGAATCGCGAATTGACCAACGAGAGAACAAGTTGTGACCAAGACCTTCTACATAGTAAACCACGGAGATGACACTTTTGCCAACAACATAGTCTCCATAACCCATGATAGCACCGAAATGATCATTCCGAATCTAAGCGTCCGATGAATTTGCTCACGAAGTTCATGAGCCGTGACCGGTCGCCGATCATATGCTTGGAGCGACTGAGTCCGGTACCCGAGCGATTTGAGCGATCTGCGGTTGAACACGAGACAAGAATGGATAAGCGGATAATTGGGATCCCATGCAAGAATGGGTTCCATTTGGTTAGTAACAATGGTTGGAACACCTACATCGAAATAGAAGCATTCATATCGAGAAAATAAGGCAATGGAATCATTGTGAATAGATGCGATACTAGTGTACGTATTAGCCACATTCACGGTGTGCTCACTTCTTAAGGAATAGTTCTACGGTGAGGCATCCATTTTCTAGTGGGCATTGTCGATTAGTCTTATGACCAACGGGTAACCAATAATAGCCTATCTTACTAAATGTTCTTCTGTGGGTTTCCTTTGTTTTCTAACTTTCTTTCGTTTTGCCTTTTAGCCTTCTTAGCATGAATTTTAGCATTAACAATATTAGCTGGACAATTAACATCCTTAGGCAAAACATTAACACCACATTCATGATTAGAAGCGAGTTCAAGCGGACATCAATACAAGGTTTGCAAATAGTATCGAATTGAATTAATTACGATGCGCCTATGGCTAATACTAGAATCAACACGATTCGTTTTATTCGGTTCAAACTTAAAGTTCCTAGATTGTTCTTCTACTCTTTTCGGTGCACATTCTTAGCTTGCGAGGTCCTATCATTCCTTGTATTGTCTTGAGACTTTGACTGCTCCTTTAGTGTCATGATTACTCTGTAGAGGAATGGGAACATTAGTTGGTTTTACTATTCTTTGCATCACTGTTTAGATGTCTTTGGGATCTGAACTACATGTAGGCACACTAAGGTTCACTTTCTTAAAACTAGAAGTCTTTGGGAGTTGTACTCCTAGAAGGCACACTTGAGTTCTCTTTCATAGCATTGCGGATCGGAATCGAACTACTTAAAGGCACACTAAGGTTCACATTCAAGACATTGGGCATTGAACATGGAATCAAAGGATTAACTCTCTCACCTAAGGACTTTGGGCATATTGTGATCAAGCATTCTAGGATTTCTTGAGATCGTTTGGCATATAAGCATGCATGTCCAATTGCATTATCATGAGGTTTCTCTAACTTATCCTCTTCAACAATCTCACGAGACATTCTAGGCAATCCTTAAGGGATGAGAAGTATGTTTGAGCAACAAGTTTGTTGTTCACGAGATGAGGAGGACATATTTCTGAGACAAAGCATATTTATTACAAGAGTGAACCTTTGATACACCATTCTCCCCATTGGTCATTGGCATTTTCCCTTTTACGACTCTTGATTCTCAATTTCCTTTTGCAATGAAGCTATTTGTTCGTTATTTTTATTCTGAGTGACCTTTATTGATTCAAATAACTCATTGAAATGACGTTTAACCTTTTCATTTTCTTCTAGAAAACTTTCGTTTTCCTTTTGTAATGCATTTACTAGGTTTTGAAGATGAAACGTTTGATAATTCGAGAATCTAAAGGAGGAGGCATTTGGGAGCTGTCATATTGTTCGTTTGACCCTTTAATTGAGAGATTTGGGCTTTCAACTTTACGATCGTGTTGCAATGAGCTTGAATCATTCATCACGTTTGTTAATTTGAAAAGCGCATCAAACTCGGAGCATCGAGGATGTCTTGATATTTGAAGTTTTGACATTTTCTTTAAGATGTTGATATTTTAGTTGTAAATTAAAATGCTCAACTTCTAGTTTAGAAAAATGTTTAACCAAATTGTCGTGATCATCGGTTCAATTTTCTCGTTTAGTTGAATTAGTTTTTCAAGCTCAATGACACGATCATAGGAGACTTTCGGGGCAACCGATAATTCATGAAATTTGGAAGCATTAATAGAACAATTTGTAGCGATGAAAAACACATCTTGAGCAATACATTGAAATCGGGTTCTCATTTAGTGTATGCAAGTTCTTCCTCTCAATCTCATTATATTTTAGTGCTCGCTCATAGTCACTAACTTCAACTATCATTGCATCAAATTCCTTTTCCATTCCCTTAATATCGGTTTCTATCCCTTTTAAGACTCTCAAAGTGATCTTTTAGAAGTTTAAAGAAAGGCATGACCTCGGTTAAATAACATTCTTTCATTTGCTCAAAACCCTTTCTCCTTGATTATACCGATGGGTGTGATCCTTTTCTTGCAAGTTTTCTCAAAATCAACAAATAGTTGAAATATAACATATTGGCTAATTAAGGTCTTGCTTTTAGTGGCAATTGTTCTAGGAACAAGATGCATTGGTGTATTAGGAGGATACACAGTCGATCTAGGCATTTTCAAAGGGAGGGTTTGTTTCAACAATATTTTCGACTTTACGCTTATCTAAATCCATTTTCGAGAAAACTTGTTGGAGTCAACAATGTCGAGGCTTAAACATGTTCAAGGAAATCCGGTCTTCCTTCTTGTAATCATGGGGTGTGATCTTTATTTTCTTCTCTTTACATTTAGGATCATCTAATTTCTTGTTCATCTTTTCCTAGTGACTTCATCGATTTCTTATCTTCCTCGGTGCACTCAAGCGCAACTAGGTTTTGTCTAGGTTTAAGGATTTCATTGCCATCATAAAGAACCTTATGAGCATTTCTAGCCTTTTAATGACCTCTGGATTTGGTTCCTCAACAAGGGAATGCTATGCTTATCGCTTAAGACTCTATGCTTAGTGATCATGTGAAGCGATCGAATGGTGTTTCCTTGTATGTACAACTTGTTTTCAAGTTTGTTTTCAAAGTTTTCATATTAGAAAAATCTTTCAAGAGTTTTGATTCCTTTGCATTAAATTCTTGCTTAAGCATTTTCACATTTTCTTGAAGTTCTTGTTTTGCTTTGCGGTTTTAGAAAGCTTTTCATGCAAGGAATTTAACTCTTGTTTTAATACTTCTTCTCTAAAATTACTTTTCTAATGATTATGCGCACTTGGTCATCCATTTCACGCTCACGAGAGGTCAACTCAAATTTTGCACGTTGTTCATAGATAGCAACACGTTCTTTATAGGCATTTAGTTGAAATTATAGAATCATCGAGGGCACATGCGGTGTATTCATCAAGAACATAGTCATTGTTGATTGCGGAAGATGCATCACTTGGTACAACTTCACTTTCACTTTGTTTCACATATTGATCATATGGGACAATATTGATATTACCCATATTTTCAACATTTGATTCAATAGTTTGATTGATTGTACTTTGTCATGCATCTGTTGCACATCGACATCATCGTATAGTTTTAATACCTCGAGATGAGTTTGTCTTTGGATGAGCCGACTTGTGGTGAAGAAGAGACCTTGGGAGAAACCATTGGAGAAATGCTAGCCATAAAAATTGTGTGTGCGATGGGTCCATCATCCACATCAGTCGTATGCATCACAATCGGCGACTTGAAAGGCATTTTGATGATTGTGACCTATCTCTGAATAAATTTGCTCATCCACATCGCATCATAGGTCTTGGCATTGCCTCGACAAGAAACAACAATTCCTCTTCATCAAAGCGGCACCATTATCACGAGCTTGTACAAGCGACATCTTATCTCGAAGTAATCGGCATTACGTGGGCGCTTTGGAGATGTGCGGTTCCTTGCAATGTGTCCTCACCACCACGGTTATAACATTTGATCGGCTTAGCTTGACCTTGATTACCATTCCTTCCTCGATTCGATTACCAACATAACCTCTACCGGCTCCACCTCTTCCACGATCATCTTGTCTTTCTGAGCTGGTTGCTGCGATCCTCCCATCTTTAACGATAGCTTGATTGTGTGGGTTAGATCTTTGTTACGAGGTTGTTGTTGGTTTGTGGGAGAGAATTCATGTTTTGACTAATCGGAAGAGCTAGTTGGTTAATGATGTTACCAGCGTGTGCATCGGCATCGACTTGTTTGAACATAGGATCGGGAATGAGTTTGTGATTACCATTACCCATGGGTATGACTTGTGAGGCTTTGGTTGTGATTCCGATGTTTGAGTAGAAAGCGGTTGAGTCATTAGGCGAGCTTGTCTCTCCACGGTTGGTTTTGAGCGATTAAGAATCATTTTTCAAACATAGCATGTCTCTCATTACGAAGGAGGAAGGCATAGAGTTGCTCATAGTTTGTATTCTTCAATCCTTTAGTGAGCTTCACGGAGGTGACAAACTTGTGCCATTCGGGATTCATGTTGTTCACAAATTTTGAGTTCGGTGAATGTTAGGCATAGTCATTCGATGTTCCTCATATCATTCACCAACTTATGAAATCTCATAGTACTCATAGACACTCTCATCGGTTTCATCTTGAAGTGTTCAAATTAGTCATAGAGTTGTGATTCTCTGTCTTCCATAGTTAATTCGAACACGAGAGAAGCATCTTGACATTATCCCATCTTGCCTTTGCTTGGTGTTGTGATTGATCGACTTGTAGATGTCTTTAGGAAGACCTTGAAGAACAATGTTAGAAGCCACGATATCGACATCGAATCTCTTTTCTCCTTATCATCAAGCTCATCATACATCTTTAGTGCATCCATTCCGTAAATCGAGTTCCATCTTGACGAGTTATCAAGTACATCTCTAGTCGTCTCAACTCGATACGGTCCTCATCAATGGATTTGAGAATGTTGACACCATTTTCCTTTCAAGGCAGTACAATCGATTCGTTGAGCCCAAGAATCATAGTCGATTACATCGAGCATGGGTGGGCGAGTGTCGATCCATTTTGCTTGAACATCCTGCAGTGATGGATATGATAGTAGGAGCGTTGGTAGACATGTTAACAGTTTATACGGGTTTTATAACTCTATGATTAAACCGGAAATAGATTCTTTCACGGGTTTTACTAAATCAAAAGAAAACCGTAAAAAATCACCCAAGTCGCTAGAAGATAATGCACCAAGTCGCTAACACCTAATTAGCTATACCACCAAGTCGCTAAAGTCCCAAGTCGCTAAACAAAGGCAAGTCGCTAAGTAGTAACTCGCTAAGCCTCAAGTCGCTAGCAAAATTTTGGCGACAATTAAGCTAGACAAGTCGCTAAAGATTCAAGTCGCTAAAGAGCAACTCGCTCTTGACCAAGTCGCTAACACCAAGTCGCTACCCGTGGTGGAGGTCCACTACTTGTCTTTGTTAGTCGCTAGGCCTAAGTCGCTAGCTCCAAAGCGTAACTCGCTACAAAATTGCAAAGCAAGTCGCTACTAAGAAACAACTCCGTAGGTCAAGTCGCTAGCATGAAAAACAACATAAACATCACTTTTCAATCCAAAACAACCCAACCAAGATGATTCAAGCTTACCAAATGAAAACCTAAACACTTGTGATGATTCTAAACATAAAAGTACTAACAAAATCCAAGCTTTAACACAAGAAATCAACCAAATGATGCACAAACCACTAAACTTTTCAAACTCAAAACCACCTAAAACCACTAGAAATCCAAAGATGTGCAAGATATGATCTAACCATGGCTCTTGATACCAATTGTAAGATATTAGTTTTCACATACACATCAAACCATAACAACAAGGTGGCGTATAAGTGGAATTTTAGAGAGAAAGTTAGAGGTTTAGGGAACTTTAGTGAGAGAAAGAAAATTCTTATTATGAGCTCCAACTCTCTACCTTGGAAGGTAGAGTATTTATAATCTTACAATAAGCGCCACACAGCGGGTGTGGATCGGGCATACAGTGGGTAAAGACCCGTCCTGTCCTCCACGGTGTTACTTAACTAAATACTACTTAACTTAAATGAACTACGACTACGAGCTTTCTAACGATTACATATACTTGAGGTGACCGACTCTTTAATACCGGAATTTCTAATTCCTAACATTCATATTGTTGAACAAGAAGATCAATTTTGTTATCCTTGACTTGTGAATTACCTTGATGTGTAACAATTAAAGATTCCCAAATGTCTTTGGCGGTTTCACACATAAAAATTCTTTCATATTCTTTTCTAGGTAAAGCATTATAAAGCATCATTTTAGCTTCATTGTTTTTAGCAACTAATTTCTTTTTGTTCATCAACGGAAATATCCTTTGTTGTAGAACTAAAATCTCCTTTAACAATAACAAACCAAAGATCTATATCTTTTGATTTTACATATGTTTCAAACGGTTTTTCAATAGATAAATCCATTGGTTTCAAAGAGTGGTGGTCTTTGCATAGATTGCCCTTCTTTAAAGTTTTGGAATCCATGAATCGTTTCAAGTTTATAAAAAACAAGTTGTTTTAGAAATTCTTGAGCAACGAGGCTCTGGTGCCAATTGTAGAAAACTAGAAGGGGGGTTGAATAGTTTACCAATTAAAAACTTTGTTTTGAAACTTATTGAAAGATTAATTGATATTGATCTTGATTATGTTAATGAAATATGCAAGCAATGTATAATAAGTAAATAGGGAAATAAATGATCAAACCACAACAAGTTGTTTATAGTGGTTCGGCCTATAAGGACTCTTTTTCCTTGCCTTACTCCACTCCCCGAGTCTCACACTCGAGTGTTTAACTTCACTAGTCAACAAGCTCCTTTCACCGGCGGAGAAAACCTTTACACTTAACACACTATTTCCGACACTAAGCTAGATGTCGAGTTCTTTCCAAGGTACAACTACTCCCACACACGGTGTATTTTGAGGACTAAAATACTAACCACTCACACTCACAAGATTATGATGGTTTGATACAACAATGAAGTATGGATCAATACTAGATCATACAACACTAAACAAACAAGACTTCTAACTTCTCGTTGAAGCTTGAATATGACTTGATCTTCTTTGCTACAAAGAGATCACTAATATGATATGAAACCGAGTTAGAAAGGTTAGAGAGAAGATATGTATGAGAGTATGTTAGAGAGGATGAAGAAACTACTTGGCTTGGCATTGCTATTTATAGCCAAAATGGACGGGGCGTCCGGGGACCGGAACCCTTAAAGGGTTCATGGTGTCTAAATTGGTACCGTGGGGTTCGACGACCAAGATATCAAATCATGCTAAAGTTAACTATATCTAAGTGAGATTGTGCAAGATATGAAGAGTACAAATCCACACAAAATATCTAATGAAATCTTCCAATGATTTCCATGATGCATATCATGATGTCATATGTTGTATTTCTATTTTTAGAAATATGCAAGTGCTTAAGTAGTGTTTGGTTTTAAGAACCTAACACATTCTAAAAACTACTATCATACATAATGATTAGAGTCATATCAAGATGTCACTAATCACAAATGTAAATGCTTGAATGATGAATATATTGTTTGAGAAAGCTTGTTTTAATATCTATTAAACTTGACAAGCTTTAAGCTTTTATAAATTAAATTTACTTTTGTTATTAACAAAACTTAGGCAAAGATCAAAAAATGTAAATAACGTTTAATGTCGATATTTGTATTAACAATCTCCCCCTTTTTGTTGAGGACAAAATATAAATTTTATTTTTATAAAAGATACAAGGTTTGTGCAAGAGTTATAAAAATATTAGTTTTAGAACTTGAAAAGAGAATGATAATGCAAGTGTATGATGTTTGACTTTTTATGAAAGTCAAAGAATTCACTAGTTGATGCATGATGTTGACTTTTGAGAAAGTCAAAGTATGCGATTGACTTTATCTGTTTGACTTTTGAGGAAAGTCAAAGTATGCGATTGACTTCTTGGAAAAGTCAAAATATAAATAAAATCAAGTTCTATATTTTCTCCCTTTTGTCTCAACAAAAGAAGAGGCGATCTTGAATGTAATGAGCGAGCCATTATCTCCCCATGATCAAAGCTCCCCTAAATTGGGTGCTTTAATGGGAAGATTCATGGATTGTGAAAATAAAGCTACAAAAAATTGTTAGTAATAATGATCATTCACAAGCATTTCCAAACACTATGTAATGACACCAATATAATAAACAACATTCATTAGTTAAAATTTTCATGAGTAAAGAACATGAAAAGAGAACACAATGATGTGTTTTAGTACAAGAAATAAAATGATCCTAAGAAAGTAAAAACAAGAAAGACTAGTCTAAAACCATCCTAAAGTGATGGTGGATGGGAAAAAGCGTTGAGGCGCTCAAGGATGTGGTTGAGGATGAACCTCATTTCTTCTTGGAAGTCATGGACCATAACCCGGTCCGTTCTACAGTTTAGCCCGTTTGCTCACAAGTTGAGCAACCATGCCTTGGAGGGTAGAATGTTTGGGGAGGTTGTGGTGGTGGAATGGTGGATGTGTTGGTGGTGTTGGGGATGTTTGGAGTGGTCATGATGGATGCAAGCAAAGCATTTTGCATTTGCATTGTCTCACTTAAGAGAGAATCCACCATGCCTTTGAATTGGTGGAGGTTGTGGAGTTCCGCTTGAATCTCCTCTCTAGTGGGATTGGCATCCCACATACACTCCTTATGCAAGTGCTTAAGTAGTGTTTGGTTTTAAGAACCTAACACATTCTAAAAACTACTATCATACATAATGATTAGAGTCATATCAAGATGTCACTAATCACAAATGTAAATGCTTGAATGATGAATATATTGTTTGAGAAAGCTTGTTTTAATATCTATTAAACTTGACAAGCTTTAAGCTTTTATAAATTAAATTTACTTTTGTCATTAACAAAACTTAGGCAAAGATCAAAAAATATAAATAACATTTAATGACGATATTTGTATTAACACTCTCGATAACAATTTTTCTAGTTTCTAAATTTCAAGTTTTAGCTTGTGTTTTTAGTCTTAATAAGTGTCTTTACTTGTCTAGAATGTATTTCTGTAGTTTGTTTTGATTTTAACTAACTCTAACGCTAATAATTTGTATGATTTGTTTTTAGTTTTGTTTTGTTTTGTTAGATAGTTTGTTATGGATAGTTTGAGTGGAATTTCCGAGTATCTACGAAACTTGGATGAAATGTTTAAGGATACCGGTAACTCATTGGAGAAGATTGGGAATTTCTTGGAAGAAAGTTAGAAAGAGTTGGCTATTGATTCGGAAATTTTGGAAGAAGTTGGAGAAAACAAGGTTCAAGTTCCTAAAAAGAATAGGGTCGTGATTTTCACGCAAGCCCCTCTCACGGGGTACGATTCACCATTTATGAGGTTTGGGACACCGTGTAGTGTTGAAAGGGTGAGCGCGTAGAATGCTCAATTGAACATGGCTTATGGGGACAACTATATTGTGGAGAAGGTCCTTGACTAAATTGGCCACGTTCGTTTGGACTATGAAGCTTATGGGAGGAAAATTGTTAAGAATCTTTGGATCAATATCAATGGTCATATTTTCGAGGCCGATTTTGTAGTTTTGGAAGAAGGGAACGCGGATGAACCGGACGTATGCTTTGGACGAGATTTCCTTGTGACAACTAAATGTCAATTGGATTTTGCTCTAGGTGAGATGATAATCAACATTACCGATTTGGAGGAAGAGAAGGAAGTGAATGAAATGCTTGCGGAATTGTGTGCAAACATAGAGAAGGAGAATGTGGAGATTGTGAAAATGGGAAAGGCTAGTAGGAAGAAGACCTCATCAAATAAACTAACTCCCACTACCTCTACAAACAACAAGACCCAAGATTACACACCATCACCACCAAATTCACCAAACACCTTCAAACCCTTAACTCAAGAGCAAAATGAAGCCATCCTAGCAAACCTTGAACAAAAATTCCTTGAACTTAACGAGAAGAAACGGTGATTGAAGTGTTACAAGATTATGTTCTTTACCGCAAAAAGCTAGATGCGGTTATGTTGGCTAGAGCACGGTTGGAAGATAAAGATCTTTCGGATGAGGATAGGATAGGATCTTATTTTGGGGTATGCCACGGAAGAGAGTGACCGGGTAACCGTTTGCCTATAAAATTAACGGGACCACTCTAGTTTATGCTTTAGCGGATACGGGATCAGCGTCAACGTTATGCCTTATCCACTATTCAAGACTTTGGGACTAAGCAAACCTCAACCAAATCATTCTAAGCTAACCATGGCGGACAACTCTCAAGCTAAGGCTATGGGGGAAGTGAAAAATGTGAGGGTGTAAATTGGCTACCAACCTTATTTGGCCGATTTCCTAGTCTTGGATATACCGGTTGACAAAAGTCTACCTCTCTTACTTGGAAGATCTTTCCTACGCACATGTGGAGCGATAATAGATATGGGGAGGGGGACTATGACAATCGACGATGGGATCTCAAAGCAAACTTATTATCCTAAGCCTAGGGGTAAAGTGTTAGAATCTATGGAGGATTTGGAACTCTTTGATGGGGAAGATGATTTAACTTGCTTCGAAGTTGGGCGTGATGCCCAAGGAAATCATATGTATGGGCCGCTTGCCCCACCATATTTTGATCTTGATGATGAAATGGAACGTGCACTTGTTATGGATGCCTTCTACAACCCATTTAAGAACATCCTTGTGTACAAAAAGCTCACGGCTTTCTTAGGATCTCTACCCGTACAATTGAAAATTTTGGAATGAGGACCCGAAGGGTCGAGTGTATACAAAAGAGAAGAGGGAGATGGGGAATGGCATGTAAAATTTGATATACTATGCCTGAATGGAAGGAGATTTATTAGAAAGTTCAAAACTCATGAGACATATCGTGAGTTGACCGGAAAATTCCAAAGTGAGGATATTTTGAGGCATGAATATTTTGAGGAGTGATAAGGAGAAGAACATCGCAACAATAATAACAAGCATTTGTTTGCTTGATTTTCATCTTTTGATGAAATTTTATTTTATGCACTTAGGGATTTTGATTTCATTTAGTTTTTATTTTTCTTATTATTATGGTTTGAAGTTACTTTAATCAATTCATTTTGAATTTTAGTTTAAGTTTATGATGATAAGTATGATGATTTAGTCTTTAAGTTAGATGTTGTTGAAATTTGCAAATGGTTGGATGAATGTTGTGTGCATCTTTAATCTGATTTTTGAGTAAACAATTTTTTCTTGGAAGGTAAAATGCCCAAGTAAAGTTAAAAAGGTTAAATTCTGCAAAAATGCAAACTGAAACGGTTGTGTCCATGACTGAATCGGTTGAATGCAAGTATAAGTACCTAAAATTCATTTTTCAAGAAAAACACACACACACACACACACACACACTAATCCTCCATCTGGGTTTCACAAAATTCGACCACTAAGAAGTTGTTTGAAGATTGTAAGAGTTTTAGAAGATCATCATGGCACCTAAACAAGTAAGCATCTGCAATCAATTAACTTAATTAGGGTTTAATTTGAGTATTTGGTTCGAATTGCAAATTAGGTCACCAATTTGGGGGTTTTTGATGGGATTCAAATTAAGGTGTAATCTTTTAGAATTAAGTGGGTAATTGATATAGGAATGCATTGCAAAAAGAATTGTAGTGATTGATTCAACATGGAATGAGTATTAGATGATTTAATTTTCAGATTCAATTAGGTTGTGCCATTGAATCAGATTAAGTTGCAATTGATGATTCCTAGTTGTTAGATGATGCATTTTCAGTGAATTTTAGATGCCACATTGTTGTTAGAACAAGTAATTGATGAATTGAAGTTAAGCTTTTAAGTTTTAAGCATGATGAACAAGTGATGATTGTAAGTTTTGAATGCGAATTAAGAGCAATTTGAGGTTGTGGAAATCATTGGTGATGTTAAAATGCAGTTTATGAGTGAATTGGAATTGGAAAAATCCAGTGGGAAATCATTTAGAAGGTCGTATACGAGCGAGCGAACCGATTAATTGCGTAGCGCAACGAGCAGTTCTATCAAAATCGGGGAGGAGCGGTCGGTGCCCTCGACCAATCGGGTTCCATGTTCTGATGTGGAAAAATGCAAAATTTGAACTAGACCCTAGAGGCTTCTATAAACCTTATCTATGGTTCTAACACTCTTATATTGACTAATATTTGTGATTTCTACAGAGAAATGTTGTAGGTTGTTCGAGTTCGACGCAGATTCCACCGAACCCGATCGTGACCAAGTATTGCCAAAGGAATGCAAGGAAGAAGGTTACGTATAGCTTGAAAGCTGAAGGGAATGCAAACTTGAAGTTTAAAGATCTTACCAATGAGGAGAAACATGCTTTTAGGGAACGTTTGTCAAAGTTGCAAAACAGAACTGTTTCGGTTCCTAGGTTGATAGATTAGGATTTGTTTAATGAATATGAGTGTGAGAATGAGTTGCGGGGTATGATGCGAATGTCTTATGTCTATCCGATTGATGGAGATTCGTTTGACGATTTTTCATGAGAGAGAGCTTTTAGCATTAATGAAGAAGTTTATCGTGAATGGTGTATGGAGTTCTTTTCGACAATGTACTTTGAAAGGAAGGTCAATGTTTGAAACATCGTGAATGAAGTTTGTGTTTGGTTTAGGCTTTGTGGGCAGGATCACACATATACTTTTCCGGTTTTTGTTGTTGCTCTTGGATTGTATGAACCGGATGAGGTTAGTCGTTGTTCGAAGCTCATTTCTCAAGGCTTAGGAGATTTGAGAAAGATTACCCTAGTGTTCACGCGTATTGGAATTGCGTGGGAGATCCTTCTTGTACTCGTAGGAATTCTGCAACCCTTAGGAGTCCATTGATGAGAGTGCTACATAATTTGTTAGTATGGGGGCCGTTTCACAGAATTGGGAGCCGGGACAAATGCCAAAAGCCGGACTTGTGGATTATGATTTTGTTGGAAGAGACCAAGGATGGGAATGCGGCTTGGCTCATAGCCGAGTATTTGTCTAGGAAAGCTCCGGGTATCAAAGGTAATAGCAACATATGTGGAGGTCATTATGTGACGAGGTTGGCAAAGAATCTTGGGTATTACAATAGCAATGAGTTGGCTAAGTGTGGAGAGCCACAGGTTAGTGAGATATGGGATGCAATGAGTTTTGGAAAAGCTTTTAATAGGAGGACAAAGACTTTGGGAGCATGGATTGAACCACCACCACCACAGCAGCCGGGCAATGTCCCAATGGGCAATGTACTGATGGGTAACGTGCAAATGGGTACGACTAGTAGTTTTGACTCAGGTTGGGGAGATTGGAACCGGCATTTGAATGAGATTGAGTGCACGGATATTTGGAGAGATTCGATGATGTTGAGGAACAACTACATTAATGATTATTCGATTCCGTTCTTTAAACACATGGCTCAAGAAGCCAATTATGAGTTGCCTCCCTACAACCCACCAAATTTTCCACCATATCCTTTCCCTTACACCTCGTATCCTGGACCGTATCCGTACCCATATCCTGGCTATGCACCATTTCCCGACCCAGTGTCTGAATATGGTAGATTACCCGAGGTCGGAGGATCTAGCTATGATGTTGGAGGATCTTCATTGGGAGCTAGAGGAAAGAAGAAGAAGAGGAGAGTTCGTTCGGAGTTTGTGGACGAGCACTATGAGTCCGAAAGTGATGACGATGATGATGATGATGAAATTGATGAGATGAGTGAGGATGACGAATGATCGTGGATCATTCTTTGGATTGTGATTTCAAAAACAATGCTTATGTGTGTCGAACATTATTTTCTCTATCTCTATCTCTTAACTATTTCTTTAGGATTATTATCATACTTTCTTTATTTTTATTTTTAAGTATCGTTTGGACTGTTTGTAGTTTGTTTGTTTGTTTGTTTTGTGTGTTGTGTATATTTTGCAGTTTTGTTTGCAGGATGGATGTGACGGAAGCTTATTGTTGGTCAATATTTGGAGTTGGATAACTCACATGCGTGCCTGTGACCCAATATGCGTATTGCATAGTCTATCCCGTGGTATCTTTTTGACTATTTTTTTCCCATTTTCTTTACTTTGAAGTTCATTTTATTACATTGAGGACAATACAAAACTTAAGTATGGGGGAGGGAAAAAAATAGGAAAAATGATACGATTTTTTAATTTTTTAATCTTATTTTTGATTTTTTTTAAGGAAGTTTTTGGATTCAAGTAGTTAGTAGAAAATCGCCCATGATTGTCTAGTTGTTTTTGCACGTTATTAAGATATATTAAAAAAAACAACTTGGGTATTTCAATAGTAAAATGAGATTTTTGAAATTTTTTGATTTGGACCAAATTACGAAAGTAATTCATTTTGGATTTGATAGCATTTTCTAGTGCGCATTGTAGCCTTTTTCCACTAAATTGTGAGGATTCTTTTTGTATAAAACATATATTTTTGTTTTATATTTTGCTATGAGTGTGCCGGTGATTATATCGATTCTAGAACTTGTACTTCTTATGCATTACGGTTAAAATCACTCTCGAGTGATAAAAATATGTTCAAATGATAAGAGGCAATCGTAGGATTTAACCCAAATGGCCTTCCATTTTACATCTAATGTTTTTTTGCTAACCACATCGGTTAGTTAACCACTTAATATGGACCCATTTGTTAGTGCTCATTTTTAGCACAAGATACCCTTAGTTACACCCTTCGAGCCAATCTTTTCATTTTTGTTAAATCAAGAAAAATACAAAAATATTTTACACCTTAAACCTTAGCCAACCCATGTCAATGTCTATTGGTTTGTTGCTAGTTGTTAGGAGTCTTGGATTGTTTTTTATGATTATGAAGAAGCTACACTTTGTCATTTGTGTGTACCATTCTCCAACAAAGATGAAAGAGACGTCTTTCTCATTTGTATTTTTTGTGGTGTACGCTTATACTAAGTGTAGAGGAGTAGTTACAAAAAAAAAAAAAAAAATTATGTTTATAGCCAATGTGCTATATGGAGTATATTGATTAGCCAATGAGCTAAATTGAGTTATATATGTTTGGAGATCGATATGTGAAGAAAAGGAGATTATAATCATTTTGGGATTGTGGTTAGATGTGATGGCTAGCAACATGGAGGTTTAGACTTGACTTTATTTTTCTTTTAAGGGGAATTACATACATTCTCACATACACACCAATATTTACATATTTCCCAAATACAAGTTTTAATGCATGATGTACAAGCCTATTAAAGCAAGGTTTGGGGAAATATGTAAATAGTAGAGTGTATGTGGGGATGTATGTAAATGCCCCTTCTTTTAAAACCAATTTCATAAACTATCCCATGCCTTATTCATACCATTTATAAACCCAAAGCCTTAGCATTATAACCCGAATAAAAGCCCTCTTTGATGAATTTATTTTATTTGTCTTGATACTTGTACAAGCATATGGTAAAAAGCATTGATCATGACTATGCATTGAGTGATTTACATATACTCACCAATATATGAGTGTTGAGTGAATTCCTAAAATTATTCGTGAGGTGTTTAGTTATGTTATCTAAAGTCATTTGGTTCATTTTAAAATTTTCACATATTAAAAGCAAATTAACAATTATTTCTCTTGAGATGATTGTTAGATTTTAGGAACCACGGTATCGAGACTAATGAAATCGATTTTCATAAATGCTAGACCTACTCGAGGGCGAGTAGAATTTAAGTATGGGGGAATTTGATAACGCTCAAAATGAGTATGTTTTTAGTAGCGTTATTGTTGGTTTTGTGTATGATAATCGGCTATATTTACTCATAATTGTTGCAAAAGTGCAAAAGAAGCATATTTGTATGTGAATGTAGCCAGGTATCGCAAAAGGTGAAGAAATGAAGACTTCATGCACATTTGGATAATTCCCGAGGAAGAAAGTCAAGTAAGGAAGCTCTTGGACTCAATGATTAGGAAGCGCAATGATTTCTCAGTGTCTACAACAAATAAAGATCAAGTTTCGTCTTGAAAATCAGCATCGAAAGCAAAGAAAAAGGCGCGAATCAAGAAAAGTCAACCAAAGTCAAGATTGGGTGTACGAAAGACTCCCAACCGATCGGTCGGAGCCCGCAACCGGATCGGCTGGGGTGATGAACAAAACGCAACCGGATCGGCTGCGTCGCAACCGATCCGGCTGCAAACCCTGGAGTTACACTTTGGTCATTTATTGTTGCCTTAACTTCCATTAATCATTAGAGGCCGATCATTTCCAGTTAATAACTTGTTAGGGACGTTTTTAGCCTGATAGTTAAGGGTTCTTAGCTATAAAATGAACCTAGACTTAGTAGTCTAGTGTGACACAACCAAAAGAGTAATAGTTTACACCAAAGCTATTACCAACCCATATTATTCATCCCGAAAGTCTTGTATCTGCTGTATAACGCCCAGGAAAGTGGTGATAAGATCGTTTATAAGCTCAACTAGGGATCAATAACAAAGACTAATAACATGCACAACGGAATAAACTTAATCAATTCTTTATTATTGAACAAGGTTTTCATAACCATAAACTAACTAACTAACTATAGACGTTTATAGGAACACGTCTACTAACTAAACTAATAACCTAGGCGTTTACAAGACTATACGCCTAGGACATACACACACCCCTTTAAGTGTCTTCATTATGGAAGACTTAATTCAAACCTACACCCCATGTCCTCTTTATATACTAGAGGATTAGGGTTTACAAAATACTACAAAGGACTAATAAATAAAACTTCTTTTGCAAGCAAGTCCTTCCATCTTTTTGTAGGTTTCCTTCTTGTCGTATTAGGTCCCTCATGTTTTTTCTTTTGTCTTATCAACTCAAGCGTATAATTCCCAACAATCTTCCCTAGTTGATAATGACAAAACCATTCTTGAAACGAACTTCCACAGACAGTAGAAAAATTGAGATCGAGGATCTCACCATGAATGAAACAAGTATGTATTCCTTTGTCTTCCCTTAATCCATGCCATGTCACTCAAACATCTCTTAGCCTTTTGTTATTATCCAAATAGGGAGCGTATGCATATAAAGATCTTGACCACCACGAACCAATATCATACTTCCAATCGAAGCCGTCAATGTTTGAATTGCCCTCCATGAAGAACACCAAAATGCTTACTAAAATGAATCCAAAAGCGATGAAAACTCCAACTAGCGGTAGTAATAATGATCAACGATAGTAAAAATCAAACACTTGCCCTTGAGTGGTGCATGAACATCAAATGATTCTTCAAATCTGTAAGCTCCTTGTATTGATCACTTGTGAAGAAAACCAAATATAACAAACTTGATAAAGAAGTAAAATAACCCAAACTTGTGTCTTATGTCTTGAACTATAGATGACATCGAACGTATACAACCTATGTATGGGGAGACCGCAATCCCTTGACGATAATCACTGAGCACAATAACGTCACTCCTTTAAGTGTTATGTCAATTATTTGTCATAAACATTGAAGCACGAACAAGTTACCTTTAAAGTAGCTATGATCCTTTTAAGATATAATAAAACACGTATCCAAGTAATTCCACTTCACCTTCAAAGAATTGATAAATAATCGTCTTCGTAATCAATTATGCAATAAATCCAAATCCGAGCCTTTTAAAACCTTTAAGAACAAATTCCAAATTTTCTTGTGTGTGTGAACCAAAATCTCAATCTGTGTGTGTCGCCAAAAATCCATAACAATTATTATGCTCAAGTTCCCCTCAATACCAAAACAAGCCTATTATATTAGAGACCCATGATCTCACCATAAAAAATAGACCAATAATACTCCACTGATGACAATTGAATCTTCACCAATGTCGAACAAGTAGTAGCGACACTTTAAAACAACAGCGATACTTTCAACTTATACGGGCGAGTAGTACTTTTACAAGAACGAGCGGTACTTTCAAGGAGGCAGTACTTTCAAGGATAAGCAAAGATACTTTGAGCAATTTAGGGTTTCGACAGTACTTTGAGTAAGCAATGATACTTTGAGTAAGCAGTGAGACTTTTTCGTGACCATATTCGACGACTTGTAACTTTTTATAAAAGCTCGGATCGGCGATCCTACGGTGGAAAGTTAGATGGCTATATAGAGAACGTCCACCTAACATTTCGTCACGATCCAACGGTTAACTAAAAGTTATGATCGTTTCAAAGCAGTCTTTGTAGTAACCTTACGGAATTTTTTGGTTTGACAAACTTCAACGACTTATAACTTTTGATTAAGAGCTCTAATTGATAATCCCTTTGGTGAAACTTTAGACGGATATATGGAGATGCACCAGAAAAAATTGTAGCTTGATCCAACGGTTCACTAAAAAGTTATGCCCTCTTGAAAACAGCCCTGCAGAAAGATACGAAAATTTGTAACAACTTCGAATTTTGCATATTTTCTCCGAAAAACCTTGTAGATCCCTATATCAAGAGCTCCCCGCTCTGATACCAATTGATAAGATCGTTTATAAGCTCAGCTAGGGATCAATAACAAAGACTAATAACATGCACAGCGGAATAAACTTAATCAATTCTTTGTTATTGAACAAGGTTTTCATAACCATAAACTAACTAACTAACTATAGACGTTTATAGGAACACGTCTATTAACTAAACTAATAACCTAGGCATTTACAAGACTATACGCCTAGGACACACACACACACCTTTAAGTGTCTACATTATGGAAGACTTAATTCAAACCTACACCCCATGGCCTCTTTATATACTAGAGGATTAGGGTTTACAAAATACTACAAAGGACTAATAAATAAAACTTCTTTTGCAAGCAAGTCCTTCCATCTTTTTGTAGGTTTCCTTCTTGTCGTATTAAGTCCCTCTTGTTTCATTCTTTTTGTCTTATCAACTGAAACGTATAATTCCCAACAAGTGGTGAGACAAATTCTCATCCATTGTGTAATCATTCAGAGTTGTACGGTTAGGCTAGACGATTGGAGGCGTGTGGTTGCTATATTCCACGATTTCTAATTCTTGTAATCCAAAGCTTAGGTATTCTATCAAACTTGTCATGAATTTCTATTCTCTTGAATTATTTGAATTACCTTGTTACTACTTGTGTTTTGTTATGATTTTCATGGAGTAATTCTTGAATATACTTGTGTGTAAGGATGTATGAAATTGTAGGAGTGTTGTTATATGTGATGCATGTAAATAATCTTGTTTAAATGAGTTTGTTGGAAAAACTACTAGTCTTGTTTAATTTGTCGGTAAAACATGTTTAAGAAAAAGGACCGAAATGATTTCTCTTATGTTTTATTGAAACAAGACTAGAAACGTTTTCATCACGAAAGGGTCGAAAGATTCGTAGGAACAAGTTTAATGAGAACCTTTTACAAGCAAATGGATTTTCTAAAGAATAATCATTAGGATAAGGACCGAAAGGATTACCTATATGTTTTTGTTCTTAAAATGATTTTACAAAACCTAAACCATGGGTTGGAAATCATTTGCTTATGATTGTGCATTGCATCAAGAGTTTACACCTGATGAGTGTCTAAATACTCATCATTTTTGTACAATCTAAACTGCAAAATCATCGAAAACACTCGAAACACATCAAAATGATCAAAATATCACAAATCAGTGTTTTATGTGTTTTAAATGCAAAAATATCAAAATCGGATGAAAAATGATTCAAGTTTGCAAAATTGGCGATTTTAGTCCCCAAGTTTTAAAAGTTGTCAAATCTAGTCCACGGAATTCAAAAATATGGAATTATATCATTCAAGGTCCTTGAAGTATTCTAAGTTATCAAAAATGATCCTTGAATGATTCTTTGGTCAATTGGCAAGAAAGGTCCCTAAACTTTGGAAAATTGCAAAATTAGTCCTTGGACCTTTTAAAATGGAATTTATGCAAAAAGGATCCTTGTTCTATCAAAGTTTGTCAAAATTGGTCCTTGTGAGAGCATTGGAAAGTTCAAGTTCAGTCCCTCAAGTTTGGAGAAGTTGCATTTTTGGTCCTTGTTATTATAGCTAAACCAAACGGACACCATTTTTAATATAAAGCCCAAATCCAATCCATAGCCCAACATATCCAAGCCCAAACAGTTGACCCTTGCACCCCTTGACCTTGAGCTAGGTCAAAACCAAAAGACCCAGCCAAACCCAATTTTGAACCCCTGGTATAATTAAAACTCCGGTCATTGAAGTCGAACCCACCCTTACGCTTAAATACAGTCTTGTAGCTCCTCTCTTCAACTTCGTAAACCAAAACCAGAGCGGTTTTCCAAGACTTTCTTCAACCCCCCTTACCTTGTCCCTCCACTCCACTAACACCCAAACTCTCTTAATGACTCAACCCTTTGATTAATGATAAAACACCTTTGAAGAAATTGGCGCCAAAAGCACAAGTGGGCGGTTTTGATGAGTTAGATTGATCCAATGGCTGGAATTTGGTGGGAAGCAATCAGAGACATGTGGGGATGCTAAAAAGTCTATAAAGAGAGAGAGAGATACAATGTATCAAATATCGAGTGTAATCTTAAAATTTCTAAGTCGTTTTAGCTTAACTTTCATTTTCAGTGTATGTTTTAATATTAAAACTCTGTATTTCAAGTTCTTATGTCATAATAAAGCTTTTGTGAAACCTCAATTCAAGTATCAAGTTAAATTTCAGTTTATGCAATTTTCAATTTCAAAAATCTCATACTATGAAAGTGTTGTTTTTAGTTGTTAGTATGGACTGATTTGGTAAATATAAGCTCCCAGAAAGCTCATTCAAGCTTTTAGAAACATTTAAAACAAGTTTAGAAGTTAAAGTCAAAAATCACCAAAAATACCAATTAAATAGTTTAAAAATCAAAAATCCCTTGGAAATGATGTACACAGCTGGAGCAGGGTAAATCATGGATGGCCTTGGGTTAGAAGCTTAGTGGTAAGCTAATAGGGGTGTCCTTGGTCCTTGATCTCAGTTTTCAGTTGGAAAGCTCTTGTAAGCCTTTTTTGTCTATTTTGCATTTCACTGTGGTATTTGTTAATTAGCTTAAATTTCTGTTTCTCTGTGTTATTTAGTCTTAGTTAAGTGTGTTTAAGCCTTAAAATCAGTCACTTGTTCTTTTTAATTTGTAGTTTACAAAAATTTAGTTTTAACAGTTAAAGTTGCATTATCATCAAGTCTTAGTTTTATGTTGTTATCATTATTGGTTTAAGCTTATTTAGTCTTATTTAATAATAATACAAGGTCTAAATTTGAGATTTGCTTTGTAAAGTTTCAAAACAGTCACATAAGGTCTGTTTAGATTTGCTTGCTTAAACTGTATCAGGTCTTGTTTGTGTTGTTGTTTATGCTTGCTTTGTGTCACATAAGTGACTTATATCTCATATCAGTCATAGAAACCAGTTCTTGTTCTTGAAAAAGTCAAAATTGCTTTTGATCTAATCTTTGGTGCTCACTGTTGGATTTTTATGGATCATACTAATGATTTTGTGTTAGAAAGTTGTTAGTGTTGCTTAATTTAGTCTTAACAAACCTTTTAACAACATATTCAGTGCATAGAATCAAATCAAAGTTCACTTTGGTCAAACTCTTAGTGCAAACCAAAAAGTCAAATTTCCAATTTGGTTGTTTTTGAATAAAAAAGATATTTTCATTGTGTGTTCATTAGTAAGAATCAGCTTATAAGCTTTTGTATTATCAAAGTTTGGTTGCTAAACAAAATTAGAAAATATTAGTTCTCTGTAAATCATTTGTTTAAGTGCTTAACTATTGGCTTATATTGAGTACCATGTCTGTGTACATGCCACATGCATGATTGGTTGGACCAACTTGAAAAGCTTACGAGCTTGTTTGTTGGTCTTGTCTTGTGATTTTTGGTTCTTTGGGTAGCCAACCTAGCCACCTTGAGAACCCTAGTTTAGCTTTTCAATTTGAAGCTTAATAGGTAGGGCTGCTCTAAGCTTAAACTTTGTCCCATTTTCTGTTTTTCACCACAAATAGCAAAGTGCTTATCTGCTTATTTCTATCTTAGCAATGTGCTTATCTGTGTGTTTTAGCTTCATTTGAGTAGCATTAGTCTACTTGTATCTATTTTAAGCTTTTGTTTCAGCTGGTGACCCTGTTTGAGCTTATTTCTCCAAAACAAGCTCATTAAGCATCTGTTGGACCATAAGCTTGTCAAAACAGCTTAATTGTGACTTCTAAATTTTTGTCTTTGTTAAAGTTTCATAATATCAGTATTAAAGTAGTTTTCAAAAAGAAAATCGAGAAAAGGTCAATTAAAAATCGGTGATAGTGTTTATTTAATAGATTTTAGCTTTTGATTTTCTTTTCGACTTATTAATAAGCAAATCATGTTTTCTATTTTCTTAGTTTTCTGTCATCATATAGTATTTTTAGAAAAAGTTTCATATTTTTCTCTATCTTTTAGTATTTATTATAATTTTAAATAGTTAAAAATAGTAATTAATTAGTAATAAATAATTAAAAAGCATAAAAATATCTTTTCAGTTTTAAAATTAGTTTTATCATATTTTAGATTTTCAAAGTTAAAATTTTATTTTTCAAGTTTATTTTATATTTTCTAGTAATTAAGTGTATTTTAAATAGTTATTAATTAGTAATAATTAAATAAAAGTGTGAAAAATATATTTTAATTTTAAAATTAGTTTTATAGTATTTTAGATTTTCTGAATCATTAGTATATTTTTCTAGCCTTATTTTGTATTTTCTTCTATTTTAGAGTATTTATTAAATAGTTAAAATAGTTTTTAATTAATAATAATTAATTAAATAGTGTTAAAAATAATTTTCTTTTTCTAATAATTTTCTTTTATTTTTAGGATTCTAAAAATGTTATTTTCATATTTTTAGGTCTTTTATTTCTTAGATTTCACTTTTTATTTTGTACGTGTACGTAGTTTTTAAACTTACGTTTACGTTTTTCTTATCTGATTGTTGTGCTTTCCAATTCTGTATTCCATTCCATTCCAATCAACCAGTAGTGTAGTATTTCTAATCAAAACCTTTACTGATTACTATCCTTAGTGATCATTCTATCCTCTGAGTTTGTTTTGACACACCATTGAGTCTCCGTGGGACTAAACGACCCGGGAATTCACTATATTCTCCAGGACTTCATTGTATTTGTGCTCCAGGTGTTTTAAGTCTGTTACGGTTGGCCATTCACAAGTGGCTGGCTTGTGTGATTAGACTTGACGGTTTAGGACCAGATCAAATTTTGGCGCATTGCGGGAGAGCATTAAGCGTGTGTTTAGCCATTTTCGAGACCCATTTTGCACATAACCCATCATTTGTAAAAGTTTTTGTAAAGTTATAAGAAAATCAAAAGTTCATTAACACTTTTCCTAAAGTGTTAAAAACATAAAAAAATATAAAACAACAAAACAATCGTGGCGTTTTTATCTTGTATTGTCTTTAAGGTGATTCTTAAAACAATACGATTTGGTTAAACGAGACGATACCAAAATATTGTCAAAAGTTTTAAACCCATCAGCACAAATCTTACCTCGTCTTTTAGTGGTACTTAATATATACATAAAAATCAACCACATAAATCAAGGCGATGCACTACCTGGCGGGGTGCGACCATAATAAGTTCCGAACATCGATTTAAAACTTGCCTTTGTGTCACTTGTGATTTGGTGTACCTTTTCAAAGAAGCCATTTCATTTGTGATTATTGGTTAAGTTCACTTGTGTTTTGCCTCATTTGTTTTGAAAATTGATTTTTATACTTAGTGCATCGCACTCGTTCTTCCGATTCTACAAGTCCACTTTCGAACTTGGAAACATTCCTCGTGAGCGTAGAGGCGTTCGGCTCCTTCACCGTGGTCGAGGCGTCTACCACCACCACCTCAGCCGAAATGGCGGAAGACAAACCCATGAATGAGCTTCTCCAAGCACCCATCGAGGGTTACGGAGATGCCATTGTTGTTCCGACCATCGTGGCGAAACTTTCGAGCTCAAACCGGGTTACTTAATCTTGTAACCCAAAGCCAATTCTATGGTTTTGGCGGGATGATCCTCATGCACACATTCGATGGTTTAACAAGATTGCATCTACCATCAAGTATAAGAATGTCCCATGAAGCTATCAAGCTTCTACATTCCCATTTTCTCTAGAGGACAAGCCGGAATTGGCTTGAGAAACAACCTCTCGTTCTATAGAGACATGGGAAGATCTAGTCACCAAGCTCGTTAACGAGTTCTATCCTCCATCCCGAACCACAAGTCTTAAGAATGAGATAATGAAATTTTCTCGAGATTTGATGAATCATTCGGGAGGCATGGGATCGTTACAAAGAGTTGCTTCATGAGTGTCCGCATCACGGTTTTACCGAATTAATGCAAATGGATAATTTCTATAATGGTCTCAATCGGACCAATCAAGACTTTTAAATGCCTCGGCGGGAGGTAATTTCTGAGCAAGACCAAAAGAGGCCTTGCAAATCATTGAGAATAAATCTCAGTCCGTCCTTTCGAGCAAAGACATATCGGTCTCATGTTGGACCTTCTTCTTCATCCCGTGAGTACATCTAGCACCGATGCTAAGATTGACAAACTCACGAGACATTGTTCGAGCTTTGGTTCTTGCTAACCAAAGAAAGTCACCTTCACTCGAGACACCAACACATCTTTGAAGTGAAGAAAGTCGAGAGTTGTGTTACTTGTGGTGGTCCTCATGCTTACTACAATTGTCTTCGCCACCGATGGTAGTCCTTTTGAAGCCAATGCTCTAGCCGGTAGTTCACGGCAAGGAGGTAATCAATACCGTCCTCAAAATGAACCACACTACCGTGCTAACACTAATCGAGCACCACCGGTTTCAACCGAATCATAACATGCAAAACCGAATCGAACCAACCAAGAATGAACCAAGGTTATCAAAACCAAGGTAATTTCTATCTGGACCCAATCAAGGTTTCCAACATCAAGGAACCTTCATCAAAACAATTTCAATCGGGGAATCAATTTCATGGAATAAGAATCCTAATCAAGGAATTTTGGCTATAATCAAAACATACTGACCTCAAGTTATCCTCCAGCTCCTCCGTCATTGCTCCTCCGGGACCATCATCGATGAGTTCTTGAAGCAATTCATGAAGTCCCAAGATGAAATGAACAGGTTGTTGGTCGGTCGGATCGGCGATCTTAAGAAGTCTTTAAATGATCAACCCTCGGGCTCGGAAAACTTCCGAGCAACACGATCGTAACCGAGGCGATGCAAAGCGATCACAACCGAAGTGGTGTTTCATATGATGGACTGCTTGTTCCTACTACCTCTTCTTCCTCTTCTTTCCGAAGGTAGTGGAAAGTGAACCTCAAAACACAATGGACCTCGACTCCAATGCCCCTCCTCCTGTGGCATTGAGTCAAGTTACCAAGGAAACTACGGACAAGGTGCATTATTCTAGCCCACGGCAGTCACGACACGTCCTACCTTGGTAATCCAACCTCAGTGGTCCGAAACCCAAGTCAAATCAAGGAGTTGTTTTGAACCTCCTGTAGCTCTGTTGAGAATCAATCCAAATCTTCTATTCCTTACCCATCACGTTTGAATGAGCAAAAGCTCGTGAAAAAGCTAGTCATCGGATGGATAAATTTTCCAAATTTTCCAAGAGTTACACTTTGACATAAGCTGCGGATCTTTGTCATCTTGATGCCCAAGTTCGCATCGACTCTCAAACACATGTTAAGCAATAAGGAAAAGTTGTTTGAAATGGCAAAAACTCCTCTTAACGAGAAGCGCTGCAGTTATCTGAAAAGCTTCGGAAAAACTTGGAGATCCCGGAAATTTCTCCTACCTTGTGTATTCGAGGAATGGTTGAATCTTTGCCTTAGCGAGATCTTGGTGCAAGCATAAACCTTATGCCTTATTCGATGTGGAAGAAACTTTCTCTTCCGAACTTACTCCTACATGCATGACTCTCGAGCTTGCGATCGTTTCCATATCCGTCCTCTTGGCATTGCAGGGGCGTATTTGTGAAAGTAGGAAAGTTCCATTTTCCGGTGACTTCGTGGTTGTTGATTTTGATGCGATCATCGGGTTCCTCTCATTGTTGGTCGAGGATTCACGAGCGGGCGTGCTCTCATTGATGTATTTGAGCGGAAATCACATTGCGTGTTGGTAATGAAGCCGTCACCTTTAACCTTGATCAAACTTGAGGTACTCCGCAAACTATGATTACGATCGGTTAACCGAATAGATATCATTGATATTGCTTCGAAGAGTACTCTCGAAGTTCTTGGTTATTCTCATAATTACGTGAGTGGGGATTCCACCACATCTTCCCAACCTATCATAGCCAATTCTACCCCTTCTCTCACTCCGTTTGAAGGCGACTTCATCTTAGATGAGATTGAAGCATACTTGGCTAGTGATTACATTCCATGGGAAATTGATCACGCTCCAATTGACATTGAGGGGACATACTTCTTATTGAGAAGTTGCTTAATGATGATCCATCATCAACCCTCACCCTAGTGATTCAATCCCGGATGAGATTAATCAAAATGATATTAATCGGAGGAGATATTTTCTTGAGAAATTGTTAAATCTGGACACTTCTCCTCCTCTCCCTCCCATCAAACTTCATAACAAGGAAGTCAAGTCGGTTGAGAAAAGCGAAGAATTTCACGAGGTTGAGCTTAAGGACTTACCTCCTCATCTCGAGTATGCATTTCTAGAAGGTGATGATAAATTACCGTCATTATTGCTCGAGATTTGAGTAAAGATGAAAAAGTGCTCTCATAAAAATCTTGAAGTCACACAACAAGCAATTGCTTGGAAACTCTCCGACATCAAAGGTATAAACCACGAGTTTTGTACTCATAAAATCTTGATGGAGGATGACTTTAAACCGACATTCCAACATCGAGGCGAGTGAATCCAAAATCCATGATGTTATCAAGCAGGAGGTTATCAAACTTCTTGATGCGAGATTGATTTACCCGATCTCGTACAGTCCTTGGGTTAGCCCAATTCATTGTGTTCAAAAAGGGTGGCATTCTTGTTGTCACAAATGAAGATAACGAGTTAATTCCAACTCGATTGGTTACGAGATGGCGTGTGTGCATTGACTATCGTAAGTTAAATGGCGCCACCCGTAAAGACCATTTTCCTCTACCCTTCATGGACCGGATGCTTGAGAGATTAGCGAGGAATGAATACTATTGCTTCCTTGATGGTTTCTCGGGTTACTTCAGATCCCTATTGATCCACGGGATCAGAGAAGACCACATTCACCGCCCATACGGAACTTTTGCCTACTGCACGTATGCCTTTTGGCTTATGTAATGCTCACGCACGTTCCAACGATGTATGATGGCCATTTTCCACGACATGATCGGGAAACAATGGAGGTGTTTATGGATGACTTCTCGGTCATTGGAGATTCTTTTCAATCATGTCTCTCCC
This sequence comes from Chrysanthemum lavandulifolium, assembly GCA_022545495.1. Lineage (NCBI taxonomy): Eukaryota > Viridiplantae > Streptophyta > Magnoliopsida > Asterales > Asteraceae > Chrysanthemum > Chrysanthemum lavandulifolium. Next base: position 294,903,091 of record CM040241.1, read on the forward strand.
ATTTAGATAAAATTCTTCAAAGGTGTGAAGACACCAATCTTTGTCTAAAGCGGGAGAAAAGTCACTTATGGTCAAAGAAGGCATAGTCCTTGGCCATAAGATTTCAAAGAACGGGATTGAGGTTGATAGAGCAAAGTTGATGTTATTGCTAAGTGCCTCATCCTACTACCGTCAAAGGTATTAGGAGTTGTTTAGGTCATGCGGTTTCTATCGTAGATTCATACAAGATTTTTCTAAAATCGCCTGACCTATGACCCATCTTCTTGAAAAGGATGCTCCTTTTATCTTCTCACCCGCGTGCATAGAAGCTTTTGAAACATTGAAGAAAAAGCTTCTGAAGCACCATTCTCGTTGCTCCATTTGGGACTTGCCTTTTGAGCTCATGTGCGATGCAAGTGATTTTGCTATCGGTGCGGTCCTAGGGCAACGAAGAAATAAGCATTTTCGGCCTATTCACTACGCAAGTAAAACTATGACCAAGCTCAAACTCATTACACCACCACGGAAAAGAGCTATTAGCCGTGGTGTATGCATTTGAGAAGTTTCGACCATACTTAATCTTGACCAAATGCGTAGTGTATACGGATCACTCGGCTCTTAAATATCTCTTTGCAAAACAAGATGCAAAGCCGAGATTGCTTCGTTGGATTCTCCTCCTCCGTGAATTTGATATCATTATACGTGATAAAAAGGAGGTGAGAATCTAGTGGCGATCATCTCGTCGATTAGAAAACCCTCACCAAGATGTTTTGAGAAAAGGAAATAAATGAAACATTTCCTCTCGAGACACTCAATGCGGTTTCTTTTCGTGGAAATTCTACCACCCCATGGTTTCTTGACTTTGCAAATTACCATGCGGGTAACTTCATTAATGAAAGGGATGTCGACCCAGAAGAACAAATTCTTCAAAGATGTTAAACATTATTTACGGGACGACCCTTCTTATTCAAAATTTGTGCGGATCAAGTCATCCGACGGTGTGTTTATGGACGAGGAAGCTATTGATATTCTCACGACTTGCCATGATGGACCACAGGGGCCATCATAGTCAAACTACACCGCCAAAAGGTGTTTGATTCCGGATTCTATTGGCCCACTATCTATAAGGATGCCCACGATTTTGTCAAAACACGCGGACGCTTGTCAACGTCATGGAAATATATCTCAAAGGAATGAAATGCCACAAAATGCCATTCAAGTTTGTGAGATATTTGACATATAGGGTATTGATTTTATGGGGCTATTTCCATCTTCTCGTGGTAACAAGTACATACTCGTGGTATTGACTATCTGTCAAAATGGGTTGAAGCAAAGCTTTACCCACCAATGATGCCCGAGTTGTTGTGAAATTTTGAAATCTCTCTTTGCGGGTTTGGAACTCCGAGGCGATAATCGGTGATCGTGGTACACATTTTTAATGACCAATTTGATCGTGTCATGCAAAGTATGGTGTTACCCATCGTCTCTCTGCATACCACCCCAAAAAGTGGGCGGTGGAAGTTTCCAACCGTGGTATTAAAGAATCCTTGAAAGGACGATGGCGAAAATCGTGCATCACGGTCGGATAATTTGGATGGACGACTCTGGGCCGTCCGTACAACTTACAAAACACCCATCGGTGTACTCCATATAAGTTGGTGTGCGGAAGGCATGTCATCTTCCGATTGAGTTAGAGCACAAGGCATCTGGGCCTTAAAACATGCCAATTTCGATATTCGAGACATTTGGTGATCATAGAAAAGTTCAAATGAATGAACTAAATGAACTTCGTGATCAAGCTTACGAGAACTCTTTGATCTACAAGCAAAGACAAAGAAGATTCATGACTCAAAATCAAGAACCGCGTTTTCAACGTTGGTGATCGAGTCCTTCTTTTCAACTCAAGATTGAAGATTTTCTCGGGAAAGCTCAAGTCCGTTGGTGCGGTCCATTCACTATCGCTAAGGTTTATCCTTATGGTACCGTTGAGTTATCTCAACCCGATGGTCCTAATTTTAAAGTGAATGGTCATCGAGTGAAGCATTATTTTGGAGAGGACATTCCTTCTGTGGTTGTCCCAGATTTACAAACTTTCCCCATAAACCAATGAATGCGGGGATCGAGTCAAGCTAGTGACTCGGGAATCAAAAACTTTAGCACACACCATATGGGTTTTCACCCATATTTCTGTCTTCTTACCTCTTTCTACCACCCTAGTGTGGGGGAGTTTTCCCCACACTGTTGTATATAAAATCAAGTTCTCTTAAAAAAAAAATAATAAAATAAAAATAAAATAAAAAAATAAAAATAAAAATCTTCTAAATAATGGCGTAGTATTTCCCTCTTACGTTCTCGGTTTCGGCATAACCGCGGTACTTTGAATATTGAGGGCAATATTCATTCTAAGTGTGGGGAGAATTCTCACGAATTTCATATATTATCTACCCAATTCCCGTTTTGGCCAAAATTTTTTGGAGTAAGTGTTCTACACTTACTCATTCGATTATCGATCCGCCTTGTCTAATAGACAAAAGGATTGGCTAATCTAGAGCAAGCGGCTCTTGGTAAAGATTTCTCAAATCCGTTTATATGGCTTGCAATTTGCCCAAAATTGTATGGTTCTCATTCACCATATCCTAAAAAGTGAAGAGTTGGCTAGCCCGCAAGGTTATGGCTTGTGGTAAAGCGATGGAAAATCCATAATTGGTATTCACTCACCAAAGATAATTCGATAATTTATCTAAGAGTTGGCTAGTCCGGAAGGTGCGGCACGGTAAAGACAAATCAAATCCGTTCTGACTTATGATTTGCTCAAAATCATTTGGTTATCGATGTACCAAGGTTCTTACTTGAACTGAAACATTTGACTACTCCGTAGTGATGGCTTTTGGTAAAGAGTTTTCAAATCCATTAAGTTTTCTCAAATCATTGCTAGGGACTAGCAATATCTCGATATGGATTGATGAGTGTCTAAATACTCATCATTTTTGTACAATCTAAGCTGCAAAATCATCGAAAACACTCGAAACACATCAAAATGATCAAAATATCACAAATCAGTGTTTTATGTGTTTTAAATGCAAAATATCAAAATCGGATGAAAATGATTCAAGTTTGCAAAATTGGCGGTTTAGTCCCCAAGTTTTAAAGTTGTCAAATCTAGTCCACGGAATTCAAAATATGGAATTATATCATTCAAGGTCCTTGAAGTATTCTAAGTTATCAAAAATGATCCTTGAATGATTCTTTGGTCAATTGGCAAGAAAGGTCCCTAAACTTTGGAAAATTGCAAAATTAGTCCTTGGACCTTTTAAAATGGAATTTATGCAAAAAGGATCCTTGTTCTATCAAAGTTTGTCAAAATTGGTCCTTGTGAGAGCACTAGAAAAAGTTCAAGTTTAGTCCCTCAAGTTTGGAGAAGTTGCATTTTTGGTCCTTGTTATTATAGCTAAACCAAACGGACACCATTTTTAATATAAAGCCCAAATCCAATCCATAGCCCAACATATCCAAGCCCAAACAGTTGACCCTTGCACCCCTTGACCTTGAGCTAGGTCAAACCAAAAGACCCCGCCAAACCCAATTTTGAACCCCCGGTATTATTAAAACTCCGGTCAATGAAGTCAAACCCACCCTTACGCGCTTAAATACTGTCTTGTAGCTCCTCCTCTTCAACTTCAGAAACCAAAACCAGGCAGTTTTCAAGACTTTCTTCACCCCCTTACCTTGTCCCTCCACCTCCACTAACACCCAAACTCTCTTAATTGACTCAACCCACCCCAATTAATGATAAAACACCTTTGAAGAAATTGGCGCCAAAAGCACAAGTGGACGGTTTTGATGAGTTAGATTGATCCAATGGTGGAATTTGGTGGGAAGCAATCGAGACATGTGGGATGCTAAAAAGTCTATAAAGAGAGAGAGAGATGCAATGTATCAAATATCGAGTGTAATCTTAAAATTTCTAAGTCGTTTTTGCTTAACTTTCATTTTCAGTGTATGTTTTAATATTAAAACTCTGTATTTCAAGTTCTTATGTCATAATAAAGCTTTTGTGAAACCTCAATTCAAGTATCAAGTTAAATTTCAGTTTATGCAATTTTCATTTTCTTTTTTGGGTAAAGGGTTAATTCTTTGGTAAAGTATATTACGCCAAAAACATTGAAGTACAAAGGATGAGGTGAATCCTCATCTCATCCTTGGGACACTTACAGACTCTTCTATAGGAATGCACATCATTCCTATAGCGACAATATAAGTGTGACATACCACACTTATAACTAAACATCGACTACAATGATAAAAGAATAAAACAACATGCACTTCAAGTAAAAATACTTGAATCTTCAAATCACCATAGTAGTCCAAACTTCCGGTCGTCCAAATATACAATATCATGGTCCTCAATCAATCATCGTCCACAAGTTTCACACAGCAGTTGGTGGGGACTCAAAACCACGGATAGAGCAAAGAAGCTCGAACTCGCTCAAAGGTGTATGTTGAGATGCAAAGCAGAACACCAATAAGAAACCCAACAAATACGTATAAAACCAACGACATCAACTCCATGATCATGTAATCGCAAAAGAGTCGGTTCACAAATTTCGCACAACGATTGATGGAAGACTCTAAAACCACGGATAAAGCGACAAGCATAAAACTCGCTCCAAAAGTGTGCGTTGAAATGCTAAACCAACAACCCCAATGTGATACCGAGCATAGTAAAAGAACCGGGTTCAAAGAACCGAGTTCAAAGAACCACTTCCATAGTGAGCACCACATCTTCAATGTCATCATTGCTTGACCCATGAGTGACACCAACTTCCGGTACAACCGTAGCAAAACACGTCAAGAGTTGTATCTCCAATCAATCGACACCCCTAGAGCATTTATCCCGGGAATACCACTCATCAACACGAAGGATTCGTCCTCGTCATATACAACTAGTAGCGAGAACGAACAATCACCATAGACAAAAATAGGGTTAAGAAACCTAACGACGACCACCATATGATCCGATTGATGACCCAATCATAACCAACGTCCTTCTCTCCCATAACCCACTTACAAACAACACTTGAACCACGAAGGACTTACAACACCAATAAAGATGTACCCAAAACCACGATAGACAGACCAGCAGACCTATGCACATAGAATGAAACGAGACCCTAATACAGGGAATCGAATGGAATGAAACCAAAGTGCAGCAACATAATGTAATCGATCTTATATAGGTAAAGTTGATTAAAACCAATCAAGATGTTAAGGGATAATAAGGATCGATTAAACCACAACCGACTTTAGATAGGCAATTTGAAAGTCGCTACAATGAATCGATCCAAACAATGTAAAACGAAACCTAAAAAATAAAAACCGATTAGGAACCTAACCAAGTTAAACAATAACAACCTACAAAGATTTGGAGGAGTTAATTATGAAAATCGATTAAAGGGATTTAGGGTTTCGGAAAGCGAAAATAAAACCCTAATAAGAAACGATTCAAAAGAATCGGATGTATGATCGATTAGGGTTTAAAAGTAGGCAGCGATTGTCAATTTATGTGCGAAAACAAAGCGTGACACACCCTCCCGGATACTAGCATCAATCAAACACCGATTGCATATTATAAGAATAATAGAGGCGGTTTTGATGATGGTTTAATCAGATCGGAGGTACTGATCAAAAACCCTAATTGCATATTTAATTGGTATTTTTGGTGATTTAGTTGTTAAATGATGTATTACCAATTAAATAGTTTAAAAATCAAAAATCCCTTGGAAATGATGTACACAGCTGGAGCAGGGTAAATCATGGATGGCCTTGGGTTAGAAGCTTAGTGGTAAACTAATAGGGGTGTCCATTGGTCCTTGATCTCAGTTTTCAGTTGGAAAGCTCTTGTAAGCCTTTTTTGTCTATTTTGCATTTCACTGTGGTATTTGTTAATTAGCTTAAATTTCTGTTTCTCTGTGTTATTTAGTCTTAGTTAAGTGTGTTTAAGCCTTAAAATCAGTCACTTGTTCTTTTTAATTTGTAGTTTACAAAAATTTAGTTTTAACAGTTAAAGTTGCATTATCATCAAGTCTTAGTTTTATGTTGTTATCATTATTGGTTTAAGCTTATTTAGTCTTATTTAATAATAATACAAGGTCTAAATTTGAGATTTGCTTTGTAAAGTTTCAAAACAGTCACATAAGGTTTGTTTGGATTTGCTTGCTTAAACTGTATCAGGTCTTGTTTGTGTTGTTGTTTATGCTTGCTTTGTGTCACATAAGTGACTTATATCTCATATCAGTCATAGAAACCAGTTCTTGTTCTTGAAAAAGTCAAAATTGCTTTTGATCTAATCTTTGGTGCTCACTGTTGGATTTTTATGGATCATACTAATGATTTTGTGTTAGAAAGTTGTTAGTGTTGCTTAATTTAGTCTTAACAAACCTTTTAACAACATATTCAGTGCATAGAATCAAATCAAAGTTCACTTTGGTCAAACTCTTAGTGCAAACCAAAAAGTCAAATTCCCAATTTGGTCGTTTTTGAATAAAAAAGATATTTTCATTGTGTGTTCATTAGTAAGAATCAGCTTATAAGCTTTTGGATTATCAAATTTTGGTTGCTAAACAAAATTAGAAAAATATTAGTTCTCTGTAAATCAGCTGTTTAAGTGCTTAACTATTGGCTTATATTGAGTACCATGTCTGCGTACATGCCACTGTGCTGCATTGGTTGGACCAACTTGAAAAGCTTGCCTGAGCTTGTTTGTTGGTCTTGTCTTGTGATTTTGGTTCTTTGGGTAGCCAACCTAGCCACCTTGAGAACCCTAGTTTAGCTTTTCAATTTGAAGCTTAATAGGTAGAAATTGCTCTAAGCTTAAACTTTGTCCCATTTTCTGTTTTCACCACAAATAGCAAAGTGCTTATCGCTTATTTCTATCTTAGCAATGTGCTTATCTGTGTGTTTTAGCTTCATTTGAGTAGCATTAGTCTACTTGTATCTATTTTAAGCTTTTGTTTCAGCTGGTGACCCTGTTTGAGCTTATTTCTCCAAAACAAGCTCATTAAGCATCTGTTGGACCATAAGCTTGTCAAAACAGCTTAATTGTGACTTGTAAAATTTTTGTCTTTGTTAAAGTTTCATAATATCAGTATTAAAGTAGTTTTCAAAAAGAAAATCCAGAAAAAGGTCAATTAAAAATCAGTGATAGTGTTTATTTAATAGATTTTAGCTTTTTGATTTTTCTTTTCAGCTTATTAATAAGCAAATCATGTTTTTCTATTTTTCTTAGTTTTCTGTCATCATATAGTATTTTTAGAAAAAGTTTCATATTTTTCTCTATCTTTTTAGTATTTATTATAATTTTAAATAGTTAAAAATAGTAATTAATTAGTAATAAATAATTAAAAAGCATAAAAAATATCTTTTCAGTTTTAAAATTAGTTTTATCATATTTTAGATTTTTCAAAGTTAAAATTTTATTTTTCCAAGTTTATTTTATATTTTCTAGTAATTAAGTGTATTTTAAATAGTTATTAATTAGTAATAATTAAATAAAAAGTGTGAAAATATATTTTTAATTTTAAATTTAGTTTTATAGTATTTTAGATTTTCTGAATCATAAGTATATTTTTCTAGCCTTATTCTGTATTTTCTTCTATTTTAGAGTATTTATTAAATAGTTAAAATAGTTTTTAATTAATAATAATTAATTAAATAGTGTTAAAAATAATTTTCTTTTTCTAATAATTTTCTTTTATTTTTAGGATTCTAAAATGTTATTTTCATATTTTAGGTCTTTTATTTCTTAGATTTCACTTTTTATTTTGTGCGTGTACGTAGTTTTTAAACTTACGTTTACGCTTTTTCTTATCGATTGTTGTGCTTTCCAATTACATATTCCATTCCATTCCAATCAATCAAGAGTGTAGTATTTCTAATCAAAACCTTCTTGATTACTATCCTTAGTGATCATTCTATCCTCTGAGTTTGTTTTGACACACCATTGAGTCTCAGTGGGACTAAACGACCCGGAATTCACTATATTCTCCAGGACTTCATTGTATTTGTGCTCGGTGTTTTAAGTCTGTTACGGTTGGCCATTCACAAGTGGCTGGCTTGTGTGATTAGACTTGACGGTTTAGGACCAGATCAAATTTTGGCGCGGCTGCTGGGGAGGCTTTAGCGTGTGTTTAGCCAACACCAAGCCTTCATGAACACTCTATGATTTCCTATAGACTTCACACAAGTATATGTTTCTTAAATTTGATTTTTACTAAACCACAACTTTGAGGAAGCTTTGACAAGCTTTCTTGTCTCGAATATTTTTAAACAAATTAAAAAGCAAATCTCTTGGGACGATCTCGACTTACCCACCTTTGCTATCGCGAACGAGTATACTTGCTCGTATGTGTCTATAGTAATTGTCGGATAAATCGTGTTTATAAATATTAAAACTTGAAACACGTGAGACACATCAAGCCCTAATATCAATTAAGGTACGTTCATAGTTTAATCGCCCCCATGATTGCATACGCATTGAACTAGTATAGGAATCAAACATGATACGAGTAGCCATAGCACTTAATCCATCTTCAGTTAAGTTCGCAATAGGAATATTGTGTAATTTGATCCCACAGGGACTGGACAAAAGTCCTCTTTCAACAAGCAAGCATCGGGTGTCCATTCCTTCCAAATAATTGGAACTGTTTGAATAAACCAAGTATTGTTTTTCAATACCCCCTTTAATCCGTCAACCGATGAAAATTTTAAAAAGAATGTGCCATTCGAGTTCATCATGGCTTTCTTAATAGCAAATTTATTCCATGAATTCTTAACGTAGTTCTCGACAACAGGAAATGCTACGTTTTTAAAAAAAGAACCATATAGGTTGTTTTCTAACTGAGAGTAAACTTCCAAAACGGAGGATATTAGAACTTTAAATTCCGCCTTATCATTAAGCGGTTTACCAGTATCCAATACTGTAAAGTTAACCATACGTTTGGTATTCTCAAAACCTACTAAACTCACAAACAAAACTTGAGTAGGTTGTGTAACATCAGGTTGCGAAAAACTTACGTCAGTTGGTTCATTGCATTCTATCCATAATTTGTGTTAGGAATTTCATTCGAACCAGTAACACCAAACATATCCACCTGTTAAACAACCGTTTAAAAAGGACCAACAACTCCCCTGTTTTGTGATGCTTCCTCATGAGATAGTCTACTAGGTTTTAATGGTTTCTCATCATCTCCCAATAGCACTAGTTTACCATCTAACATTTGGTTTTCGATTTCACAGATCTTTTCATTTAAAGATATCGAATCATTTTGCCTTCCAAGTACTTCTGATAAGGTTGGGAATATTCCAAAACCTGTATCATTTTTCCCAGAAGACACAACAGTCTCTTTAATACCAACAACATTCACAGTCAATGTACTTTTCTCCTTAGTCGCGTCCTTTTTGCGTCTACTCTCTCTCCCCTTGAATCCAAAAATCCACTTTTCATATTAACACCATGAACGAAACAAGTAACCACATAAGACCACAAATATGAACAAATCGAATCAAACCCTATTCGACACTATGGTAATTAGCAATCTAATATAGTGGTCGATCACGACCACCCTACAATCGATTCGAGAGTTTTCTTTAGGATTTAATAAACGATTAAACGAATTAAGGATAGGAACGAATTTTGTTTTAGGATTTTTTTGGTCGCTAGAGGTGGAGGTTGAGAGATATTAAAAATAAAAAATAAAAAATCTCCACTACTTAATATTGGAGTTTGTGATGTAAATTTCTAATGAAGGGTAATATTGAAAATTACATACATTATACCGATCTATTTATGAAAAGATACATACCGAAAAATGAATGATGTGCTACTCCCCCTGAAATTATAGTTCCTATTTCATTTTGGGAAGATTTGACTGATGAACAATTAGCTATTTGTGATGCATCTGATATAAAGGTTCGTAGTCATACTAGACGTTCTTAGTTTATAGAGTTGTTTTTCATAAGTCTTGGTTCATCATACTTACTGTAGGGTTGGTTTGAAGCACAAATAGTGCACTTGTTTTCCCGTTTATGTAACGATCTGGGGTGTGGGATTCACTCACATCCTATTGACTTGAATGTTTTTTGGTGTAATAAAATTTACCGGGTGTATGAAACACCTTTTTACCCAAAAATAATATTCTTATTTTTGTGTCAACTAATCAAAGAGAGCTTAGTGAGTGATGATGATCTTTGATTGGTTGAAAGTGTGTAGTAGTTATACTTTTCTTTATATATATATATATATATATATATATATATATATATATATATATATATATATATATATATTTTAAGGATAATAGTTGTGAGGCTGAAGGAGTATAATTTTAAGATGGAGTGAGTAGTACATGCATCAAAAAGGTTTCTTTTTGGTAAAAAGAGTTACTCCAGTAAAATATTATTACTCCAAAAGATAATTTAGTACAACGGATGTGGGTGAGTCCCACACCTTAGCCCAAAAAGGCAACCAAAAGCGCCTACAGTGCTTAACACCTAAACTAGCATAAAAAATGACATGTCATACTTATGCAAAATAAGAAGAACAACCTATCTAAGATAACCATGGAGACTAGTGTCATATGCATTAAAAAACTTTAATTGTGCATCGGCGAGACCACAATCATCAAACTCATCATCATTATAAGGGTTTTGTAATAGGTGTGTTCCATCCACTGCTCCAATAAGCTCTTCATGCCCACTCCACTACTACTCTTAGAACAGTCAAATGCCATAAAACTTTTGGTTTCATTGTAGTCCTCAAGAACATTGTTAATACAAATATCGTCATTAAACGTTATTTATATTTTTGATCTTTACCTAAGTTTTGTTAATGACAAAAGTAAATTTAATTTTTATAAAGCTTAAAGCTTGTCAAGTTTAATAGATATTAAAACAAGTTTTTTCTTCATCACTCAAGCATTATGTTTTGGTTTTTAAAAAAAAAAACATTACATATGTATTTACATTTTAACATATTTATAAAAATAGAAAAACAAACACATGACATCATGTGGTGCATCATTAAAATCCTTAGAAGATTTCACTAGATACTTTGTGTAGATTTAGGCTCTACATATCTTACACAATCTTGGATAGATATGGTTGACTTTGGTAATATTTTGAGATCTTTTGCCGGACCTCGTGGCACCAAATATTAACACGGGCGGAACCTTTTGAGGGTTCCGTGGTCCGTGGTGCTTGCGATGTTTTGGCTATAAATAGCAAAGCCAAACCAAGTTGTTTTTCATCCCTTTCTATCATATTCTCATACATTCCTTCTCTAACATTTCGACTCGGTTTCATATCATATTAGTGATCTCTTTTGTAGCAAAGAAGATCAAGATACATTCAAGCTTCAACAAGAAGTTGGAAGTCTTGTTTGTTTGTTGTTGTATGATCTTGTGTTGATTCATACATCATTGTTGTACCAAACCATCATAATCTTGTTAGCGTGAGTGGTTAGTATTTTAGTCCTTAAAATACATTGTGTGTGGGAGTGGTTGTACCAGTGAAAAGAACTCGACATCTAGCTTAGTGTCGAATAGTGTGTGTTAAGTGTAAAGGTTTCTCCCTCACGAAAGGAGCTTGTTGACTAGCGAAGTTAAATTCTCGAGTTTGAGACTCGGGGGAGTGGAGTAGGTCAAGGAAAAAGACGAACCACTATAAACAACTTGTTGTGGTTTGATTGTTTCTTTCCTTATCTACTTTACATATTGTTGATTACTATTCACTAACATATCTAAGTCATTATTTCAAAACATTATTCATGCTTCATCACTATTTATCGAATTACCAACTTTTTTCCATCTTTATCGTAAACTAGGTTTCCACGTGTCCTCCATCAAGTATCAAATTACCACTAGATGCTACGAGAGAACCTTCATCCAAATAATGGTTTAGCACTTGGTTGAAATTCATGAATTATCATATCATCGAACAACAAAAGCATTTCATATAGATCTTTTGTAGGTTGTTTAGAAGTTTAGTCTCACATTTCATTGTTCATGCTTCATCATTATCATCGTAAACTAGGTTTAGTATCAAATTGCATAATGGTTTAGGTGAATTTGCATATTCGAGGACATTTAAACTAAGTTTAGTCTACATTTCATTAACATCGTCATCATATTTTCATATTAAATATAATCGTTATCGTTATCGTAATTAATTATTTTGAACAATTGATCCGTTACTTCCAAAATTATCCCGATATATTTTATACTCATATTAAGTTTATAAAATAATATTATGAGTTTACCAGTGTTTTAAATTTATTTTGTATATAAATTGTTATATTTATATAATTACGACGGTTTTCTTAAATACTACACGATTATTATTATTTCACTTAAATTTTGCAAGAAATGTATTTTTATAATTTTTATGACCTCAATATATTTTATCTTGACCCGTGAAAATTTATTTTTAACTAACGCTACCCTATATACTCAAATGTGACTACAACTTATCATTTATCTTCATTTAACTTACTAAACATTACATTATATATAATAAAAAAATGTATTAAGAATGACTAACACCCTTGTCGACACAAGGGTGAGTCATTGAGATTTTGCAAATATCTACTCAAGTTGTATGTATTATACTAATATCACAAACACAATTCACTTCATTATTGCAAAGTAAAAAGATCAAAGCCATTTGTTTCCTCTCTTCTCTCTCAAAACCGGCAACCAAAGAAACCAAGGAAGATCATCATAAAAATTTTCAAGACAAGGTTTTAACACACTAGTATCACTCTTTGTTTAAGGTTTTGCAATATAAACCTTGGGTGATTAGGAAAAATCCTTTGTTCTCATAAACCTCATCAAGTTACTAGTAAGCATTCATATTCATCATAATATTTCATATTCATTGTTTTGGTCATTTCATTTTATTTGAGAAAACATGCAAGTCTCATGAGGTTTATACCACTTTTTCATTGATTTTAAGAGTTATGTATATATAAGTCATCCTATAACTACTCCTTGTTATATATTATTTTGGTGATGTCTAGGAACCCATGACACCCTAAGAAGGTGTATGGTAGGATTAGAATAGCTTCGGAGTTGTTTTGAATGGGTTAGAATAGGTTTGGCGAGAAAAACTCATTTCGACAAGTTTGCAAAAGGGTCTGTCCTTATTTTGAAATCTGGAAAATCCGACAGTAGATAAAAATTTTGGCCTATATATTTAGAAAATATACTTTAAAACGAAAACGTGGCGCTTGAACGGATTAAACGGAGCTATAACGAAGAAGTTATGAATTTTTCAAGTTGGCGACGAAAACTATAATTTTTCGAAATTTCAAGATGTATTGTTTATTTTGTACGAGTCAAAAATGAAACTTAGGTGTTATAAATTATGTCGACTTGTCAAAAATATGTTAGTATACTTTGATACAAAGCTAAGGACCTTTAAAACGTAGAAAGCGGACTTGTAACGAGTAAATTACACGCGATAAACCAAGTTGCCGTAACTTTATTCTATTAGCAAAATTAATATATTTTCTATTAAACACATACTACGGCAACGAGGGACCATGTTGAGGGTCGTTTTTAACAATGACGGAGTACTTTTTATAAAATGATGTCTTCTAGTAAAAGTAAGTTCGCCTAGCCTATTTTCCAAAATGTCCAACCGTTCATCGAGCGGAGTTGTAACGAATAAAATATAGTCACTTAAAATTTGCGAAAACCATCTTTAAACTATACTTTGGACTAAGGTACTATACTTAACCTCTATTTTTCTTTATGTTCGAGATCTCTAGGATGGAAACTTAAACACTAAAACTTTGAGATAATGAAACGAGCTTCCAAAACCGTTGAGTTTGTTTCCTAACACTCGGCGTGCACCATTTTACGACTAGTTTTTAGAGGCCGTTTAGTCACTTTCATGAAAATGTCAACGACATTATTTTACTGATTTAAAAGTTATAATCTCTTAATAAATCACTAAATGATTATCGTCGGATATCATTTCAACGTAAATACATGTAAGGTAATTTAAAAATGGTCAAGACGTTATAAGAATTATTTTTCGACGATAAGTATTATTTTCAAAAATTCACAAGTGGTATAGATATCATACGAATTGCATGCATAACATTACATCATAACTTATTATATATCATATCATTCATAATAGGTCAAGTTTAGAGATTCACGCTACATTTCGGTGTACTCACTTTTGCCATCGCATCATTGTACCAAGTGAGTTTTCATAGCCCCATTTTCAATTGTTTTGGGGGAGATACATGCTTAACTATTTTCATAAGTACATTAGATTTTAAGGATAACTTCTATCATGATCACCATCGTTTCAAAACCGAATGTTGTACTATATCAATCTTGTTTATGTGCTATAGTTCTACGTCGTATAATGTTCTAAATCGCTTGACTCTCGATACATTGAGTCATGTACTATTGATTATGTGCTATAGTTCTACGTCAGATAATGTTCTAAATCGGTTCTCGATACATTGAGTCAAGTACTATTGATTATGTGCTATTGTTCTACGTCGAGTTAGGTACTATTGTGAATTTATTTGACATCATGTGCTTGAACATAAACTATACATATTTTGGCAATGGGTTGTGAACACACGGGTTGCATGTTTTGTATGGGCGGAACTTGGGCGAGTGGATTTACAATGCCTTTTTTGCATAAACGATTTTGAAAGGCTTTACATTTCAACACAAACTCTATGAACTCACTCAACCTTTGTGTTGACACTTTTAGCATGTTTTATCTCAGGTATCTAAGGCATTCACTTCATGGCATGCATGTGGACTTATCATAGAGTCGCGATGACGACGCGTCTCACATGGGATTTATACACTTTATAAACATCGTTTGACTGTACTAAACTTATTTTCCGCACAAGTTGATTTCAATTGGGACCTATACTTTGTAAACTCTGATTATTTTATTAAATCAAGCGATGTATTTTCCAAACGACACTTTAGGTCGCTCAATATTGTGATTGTGATGCTATGACAATCAATCCCGAGAATTCCATTCGGCGCAAAATGTAATTTGGGGTGTGACAGATTGGCATCGAGCTTGATTATAGAGAACTAGGTTGCATCATTGACCCTAGACTATAACTACATCATCATAGCATCTCATCATTTCATCATAAGTGCATATTCACTTTACATGCGGTTTATACGTACATTTTCGAGTTATTTACTTTCATTTCAAATTGATTGTCACATGGATGCCTTTAAATACCCATCCCATTATCCTTTCCTCATACTCTAAATGGAGAATGCCTTGTCATTCCCTATCACAATTTTAATATCAGCTGATTCATCACCGATAACGTCGAATGCCGAGACAAAACCTTTAAGTAGGGCGAAGTCACTCTCACTCCTTTGTTTCACCACTAACACGTCGAGTTACATGTTATTCACACATTAAGTCACTAAACCATCATACATTTGAAGTACTTACAACATCTCATAACCCACCTTTTGGGAACCCGTCGATCATTTTGAAAAATAACCTCAAATTTATTATCTCATATCACATCTCTTTAGAGCGCTTATTTTTAACATAGGACTTTGCTACATCTCACCTTTCCTCTTATTTTGAAGAAGTTATGGCGCCGAAGAAAGCCACACCTGAATTGACTCAAGCGGCTATGCAAAAGTTTGTGAGGGATAGTATAGCCAATGCATTAAGGACTGAAAGGGCAACAGGATGGCGGCCGCCGAGGTCGCTGCATCGCCAAGCCACTAGACTTGCCAATCTTCGCCGAGGTCGCAGCCACCGCCTTGAAGCCGCTAGACTCGCCATCGTTACCGAGGCCGCAGCTAATCTTGAAGCCGCCAGCTTGCTAATGCCGCCATGGCGCAGCATCCGAAGCTACTAGAATTGCGAGGAAGTCAAGCCGCTAGACTTCTTCTTCGCTTGCAAGAATTGCAGGAGGTCCGGGGTTAGAAGTTGTTCGTATAAGGATTTTAAAAGTGGAGATCCCACTAAGTTCAAGGGTCTTGAAGGGCAACCGCCATGGTTCGATGGTTCGAGAAAATGGAGTTTGTGTTTTGTTATGTAATTGCCCGAGGATAGCAAGGTTAAGTTTGCTACGAGTACACTACTTGATGGGGCAATGTCTTGGTGGAACTCGTATGCTCACCAATGGGAATGGAAAATGCTTTCAAGCTCACTTGGGAGCAATTCAAAGGTTTGTAAGAAGTATTGTCCGCGTCACGGAAGTGAAAAAGTTGGAGACCGAATTTTATGAACCGGTAACTATTGGGTATGACATTGATACTTACATTCGAAGGTTTCAAGAATTGGCGCGTTATGTCCGTCTATGGTTTCGGACAACGAGAAGCTACTGGAGGCTTTCATTGGGGACTTCCGAGATTATTCAAGGTGACGTGATTTCTTTTGATCCGCAAACGATTGAAGAATCTATTCGAATATCTCAAAGCTCATGGCACGAGTTTTGAAAAAGGAAACATTACCAACACCAACCGTAACAACAATACCAACAACCGCACCAACTACAACAATAACCAAAACAACAACAACAACGACGATAACCAAATCAACAACAACAAAAGGAAATGGGAAAATGACCAAGGAGGTTATAATAACGACAACCAAAACCGTAACACTAACCATCACCAACAACTGAATAGAAGACAAGAAGTCGCCAGGGTCTATGTTGCTGCACCAACAAAGGGAAGAGCTTATACTGGAAACTTACCACGATGCCACCAATGCACGCTACATCATAATGGTCCATGTGGTATATGCTTTAGTTGTCACAAAGTGGGACACCTTGCTAAGGACTGCAAGGGCAAGGCCATAGTTACATGTTACGGATGCGGGGAGCAAGGACACTATCGGAATCAATGTCCTCGAAACCAAGGTCAACAAGTTGAAGGTGCTCATGGGAATGCATACATGTTACAAGGAGGAGAAGCTCGTCATGGTCTCAACAACGGAAGATCAAGAAGTTCGGAAACTAACATTCTTAATTTTTCCTTATGTACTATGTCGTACTAAGTTTATGTCTTCTATCGCATTCGGATCTTATGACTTAAGATGTACTAATTTTGATAAACCACTCGTTGTAAAATATTCTCATCTATCGTACTTTATTTTCTTTCCGATTTGTTATCACTTACGAGAATTTTAATTCCTTTTACTTTAACTACCAATTTTAACGACACGGCTTAAACTTTGTAAACATTGAGAGTTATAACAACTAAACCGAAGCGTCACATTATCGTTCCTTAATTATACATAGCCTAGCTAACTATGTCTAATTCGGAGGGATCATGTTATGTTGGGAGCGATTATTTATAAATCTTAGTGCAAGCAAAATTATCACATATTCCAAAGTCAAAGTGTTACTCATGGAGATTTATCCAACATTTTCTACTATGATGTTCTATATACCCTCAATCATCGATAACCGTAACGACACTTCCTCTCATCTTCTCTCCTCGATATTCATCACAAACTCAAAATTCGATAGACTAACACGAACTGAATTCAGGGACTGAATTCCTTTTTGGATGGGCGAATGTGACAACTCGTACTTTCAGGTCATTATTTCAAAACATTGTTCATGCTTCATCATTTATCTTTTATCGTAAACTAGGTTTACGAGTATCAAATTCGCGTAACCTTAATGGTTTAGCTGTGAATTCATGATCATATCATCGAGGACATTTCATGTAGACTAAGTTTAGTCTACATTTCATTAACATCATTGTCATCATATTAGTTCATGCATGGTTTTGCATTTTACGTTAAACGTATAATCTCATATTAAATAAACGTTATCGCGTAATTAATTATTTTGAACAATTGATCCGTTACTTCCAAAAATTATCCCGATATATTTTATACTCATATTAAGTTTATAAAATAATATTATGAGTTTACGCAGTGTTTTAAATTTATTTTGTATATAAATTGTTATATTTATATAATTACGACGGTTTTCTTAAATTCTACACGATTATTATTATTTCACTCAAATTTTGCAAGAAATGTATTTTTATAATTTTATGACCTCAATATATTTTATCTTGACCCGTTAAAATTTATTTTTAACTAACGCTACCCTATATACTCAAATGTGACTACAATTATAATTTATCTTCACTTAACTTACTACTTTATCACATTATACTATAATAAAAAAATGTATTAAGAAATGACTAACACCCTTGTCGACAAACAGGGGTGAGTCATTGAGATTTTGGCAAATATCTACTCAATTGTATGTATTATACTAATATCACATACACAATTCACTTCATTATTGCAAAGTAAAAGATCAAACCATTTGTTTCTCTCTCTCTCTCAAACCGCAACCAAGGACCAAGGAAGATCATCATAAAAATTTTCAAGACAAGGTTTTAACACACTAGTATCACTTTTGTTTAAGGTTTTGCAATATAAACCTTGGGTGATTAGGAAAATCCTTTGTTCTCATAAACCTCATCAAGTTACTAGTAAGCATTCATATTCATCATAATATTTCATATTCATTGTTTTGGTCATTTCATTTTATTTGAGAAAACATGCAAGTCTCATGAGGTTTATACCACTTTTTCATTGATTTTAAGAGTTATGTATATATAAGTCATCCTATAATTACTCCTTGTTATATATTATTTTTGGTGATGTCTAGGAACCCATGACACCCTAAGAAGGTGTATGGTAGGATTAGAATAGCTTCGGAGTTGTTTTGAATGGGTTAGAATAGGTTTGGCGCGAGAAAAACTCATTTCGACAAGTTTTAAAAAGGGTCTGTCCTTATTTTAAAAATCTGGAAAATCCGACAGAGATAAAAATTTTGGCCTAGATATTTAGAAAATATACTTTAAAACGAAACGTGGCGCTTGAACGGATTAAAACGGAGCTATAACGAAGAAGTTATGAATTTTTCAAGTTGGCGACGAAAACTATAATTTTCTGGAAATTTCAGCATGTATTGTTTATTTTGTACGAGTCAAAAATGAAACTTAGGTGTTATAAATTATGTCGACTTGTCAAAAATATGTTAGTATACTTTGATACAAAGCTAAGGACCTTTAAAACGTAGAAAGCGGACTTGTAACGAGTAAATTACACGCGATAAACCAAGTTGCCGTAACTTTATTCTATTAGCAAAATTAATATATTTTCTATTAAACACATACTACGACAACGAGGACCATGTTGAGGGTCGTTTTAACAATGACGGAGTACTTTTTATAAAATGATGTCTTCTAGTAAAAGTAAGTTCGCCTAGCCTATTTTCCAAAATGTCCAACCGTTCATCGAGCGGAGTTGTAACGAATAAAATATAGTCACTTAAAATTTGCCGAAAACCATCTTTAAACTATACTTTGGACTAAGGTACTATACTTAACCTCTATTTTTCTTTATGTTCGAGATCTCTAGGATGGAAACTTAAACACTAAAACTTTGAGATAATGAAACGAGTTTCCAAAAACCGTTGAGTTTGTTTCCTAACACTCGACGTGCACCATTTTACGACTAGTTTTTAGAGGCCGTTTTAGTCACTTTCATGAAAATGTCAACGACATTATTTTACTGATTTAAAAGTTATAATCTCTTAATAAATCACTAAATGATTATCGTCGGATATCATTTCAACATAAATACATGTAAAGTAATTTAAAAATGGTCAAGACGTTATAAGAATTATTTTTCGACGATAAGTATTATTTTCAAAATTCACAAGTGGTATAGATATCATCCGAATTGCATGCATAACATTACATCATAACTTATTATGTATCATATCATTCATAATAGGTCAAGTTTAGTGATTCACGCTACATTTCGGTGTACTCACTTTTGCCATCGCATCATTGTACAAAGTGAGTTTTTATAGCCCCATTTTCAATTGTTTTGGACAATTTTGGGGGAGATACATGCTTAACTATTTTTCATAAGTACATTAGATTTTTAAGGATAACTTCTATCATGATCACCATCGTTTCAAAACCGAATGTTGTACTATATCAATTGTTCTTGTTTGAGTGCTATAGTTCTACGTCAGATAATGTTCTAAATCGGTTGACTCATCGATACATTGAGTCATGTACTATTGATTATGTGCTATAGTTCTACGTCAGATAATGTTCTAAATCGGTTGACTCATCGATACATTGAGTCAAGTACTATTGATTATGTGCTATTGTTCTACGTCGAGTTAGGTACTATTGTGAATTTATTTGACATCATGTGCTTGAACATAAACTATACACATTTTGGCAATGGGTTGTGAACACACAGTTGCAAGTTTTGTATGGGCGGAACTTGGAACCGAGTGGATTTACAATGCCTTTCTTTGCATAAACGATTTTGAAAGGCTTTACATTTCAACACAAACTCTATGAACTCACTCAACCTTTGTGTTGACACTTTTGGCATGTTTTATCTCGTATCTAAGGTATCTAAGGCATTCACTTCATGGCATGCATGATTTCAATTGGACTTTGTATCATAGAGTCGACACTTTAGGTGACGATGCTATGCGTGAATTCCATTCCGTGCATGGGATTTATGCACTTTAAAAACATCGTTATCTTTTGATCTTGTACTAAACTTATTTTCCGCACAACTTGATTTCATTTGGGACCTATACTTTGTAAACTCGATTCATTTTATTAAATCAAACGATGTATTTTCCAAACGACACTTTAGGTCGATTTCAATATAACTATGAATCCAAACACATGATTGTGATGCTATGACAAATCAAAATCCCCGTGAATTCCATTCCCATCGGTCGCAAAACGACCGAGTAATTTGGGGTGTGACTTATGGAGACTAGGGTGCTCATCGGTCGAAAACCGGACGGCGACCGAGACCGGACCGAGGTGGACCGAGACCGAATCCGCAAAAATTTTAGACATTGAGACCGAGAGAATGTGTTCGGTCCGGAGTCCCGGACTCAAATCGGTCCCGGTCGGTCCGGTCCAACAAGGCTAAGATTCGGTTTCGGTCCGGACCGGACCGGACCGAGACCGAATCCGGTCGAGACCGACCGTCCGGTCCATTCCGGTCGGTCGGTTCAAGGTTCGGTCCGGTCCGTCCGGTCCGTCCCGTCCATTTGCTCACCCCTAATGGAGACCATTTGTTAAGAAAGATGAGGATTTCACGAATCATCCAAGGTCCATCCCATGGAATAGACTCAACATCTTTTATAAACGAGAACTTGAAAAAGAAAAAAACCATTCGCATTCATCGTAACATTCTGAATTCCAAATTTTCCCCAATTGTTATGCACGAACCATTCAACTACAGGAAATGCAAGTCTTTTATTAATAAAATTTCCATAAAGCGAATTTTTCATCCTCTCATTCACCTCTAATACCGAATCTTTAGGTAAACCCACATCATAATCAACATCCTTATGTATCGTTTCTTCAATAAACCGAAAGTTAGCTTTAGTAGAATATGGAAGGCTGATTTTAGAAGTAGAAGGCATATAAGCACAACCAACACCACTCATTGCCTCTTAAAAACTCTTACACGTAACCATAACATTAAGCATAGCCTCATCACTCATAGTCTCGTCACTCCCATTAACATTCATCAGGTTAATATCATTCCCACTAGAAGTATTCTCTTTTGAATTACCGTTAGTATCAAAACCAGTCTCTTGAGATGTTGGAAGATCATTAGTAACATTGTCGTTCGAATGCATCTTCTTCAAAGGAGTAGAGGACGACACCACATTAGTCACCGAAGGTTTAGCGGTATCCCATCCTCACCCACCAACACAAGTTTTCCATATAGTAATTACTTTTTATTCATGAATTTTCTCACTAATTTGATCGGCCAAACTAGTAGCTTTTGCTTTTTCTTGTCACCGCCCTCTCCCAAATCCAAAAACCCACTTTTCACCACTGAACCATGCACATACAAATAGCAAGAAGCACAAGAAAACGTTTATCTTCTAAAACGTAGAAAGCCTAATAAAAATTAGAGTTTAGAACGAAACAATGCATAATCTTACCCAACCTCCGTGATTGTATCGTTAATGATATTACATGTGTGTATAGACGTCAGTGATTGTCTTGATTATATTGTAATTTAGTAAATGTAACAATGAGGCGTCACGAATCCCTAATAAACGAAACTGGTAAAGCAAACCTCAAAAAACCCTTAAATCGTTGAGAATCTAAATCGCAAATCAAAACAAGACAAAAACGGTTTGAATATATGATAAAATCGAAGAATGAATCCTTAAAGTAAAGCTTTGATGAAACGAAGGAATAAAAAACGATTTAAGGATTTTAGGGAATCTATTCGGCAATTTCATCAAAAACCATACGAAGGCATGCATCAATGTTATTATGGTCATTCACGTCATAAATAAAAAACTATACGAAGGCATACGTGCGTCATAGCATCAAATTGGCTTTACATCAGTTACGGAGTATTTTATATGCTTTCAAAAAATAGAGTAAATTGCATAAACAATCCTTGTGATTTGTTTAAATTGCAGATTCAGTTTTTATTTTTTTGAAAATGCAAGTGCAGTCCTTGTGAAAAACTTTTAGTGTAAATATAATTCTTGACTCCAAGTGAAAATGACTAAAATATCCTTTGTGTTATGATTGGAAGAGAAAAGTATTTTAGTCATTTCATTTTAAACGAGGGACTTTATTCACACAAAAAGTTTATCACATAGACTACATGAGCACTTTCAAAAAAGTAAAGACTCAATATGGAATTTGGACAAGCCACACCACAAGGACGGTTTCCTAATTTACTCTAAATAATAATTAACATTGTTTAGCCCTATATATTTGTTATATTCATGTTATGGGTTGGTACTTCTTGTAATTAGATCTCAAGCGAACAAATATTGCAATGGAGTCATCCTCTTGGCCAGGGAGTTTACCATGCAGTCGTCTCAAAGCCATTCAAGAGCTTACACGCGGGCAACAATTAACCAATAAGCTCCGAGAAATGCTTGGGCAGCAAGAAAAGATCGAGTCTGATCTTAAGTTAGTTGACGGTGTGGTGGCTGAGATCATGGGGATGTTTGATAACACCCTTTCAATGTTGAACTCTTATACATTTAACGAGAAACCTCGTATTCAAACTCATGATATGAGATTCCAAAGTAGTGTGGATGATCAACAGTCCCATGATGCAGGTCAAAGTGTAAAGAGTGTAAGATCAGTGAAGAATAGAAGAGGATGTTACAAAAGAGGGTATGAATTATATTCAATAATTTTCTACATGACAACATACATGTATAAACAGATAATATATTATACTTAACATATGTATTTGTATTTGATCTATGTTTTATTTACATACAAATTTGTACTTTAAAATGTTAACCATGCGTGATGCTAAGTTGCTAATATTTATAAGCTTGTTTGGGATATGCAGAAGAACCTCATCAACGTCTTCAAAAGTAACTTCTACTTTGATCGACGACGGATATGCTTGGAGAAAGTACGGCCAGAAACCGATTCTTAATGCAAAGTACCAAAGGTAAACTTTTCGATTTAGCTTAAACCTTTTAGTAAGGAGTAAGTCCTATTGTATGGATAAGTTCTAGTTAAAATGATACCCTTTTGAATAAATCTAAAAAACACGGATAGATTCAACCTCATATAATATATGTTACCTATTTTGATTAAGTATGTTAAGGACAACAAACACTTCATTAATTTTATTGTAGCAATTTGTGGCTTAATGACGATCGTGGTTCACCTATAATAGTTTCTTAATATTTCAATCTATAAGTGGGTGAGTTAATTAAGAGTATTAATTAGCCCTTCTCAATTGTTGAAGTTAGTAGATTTAAAACAACATATAGGTTACAACAGTACATACTACCCTAGATTTTGTTAACACATGTTATGCTAATTATAGTTTCTTGGTGGGTTATAGGAACTATTTTAGGTGCACTCACAAGGGTGAGCAAGGGTGTCAAGCAACCAAACAAGTGCAAAAGACTGATGATAAGCCACCAAAGTATGTGACAGCCTACAATGGACACCATACTTGCAAGAATTTACAAACAGCCTTTCACATCGTATTGGACGCTCCAAACCATAGGGATAATTTGTTCCTTCTAAATTTTGAAACAAGTACGCCTACTGAGAACAAAGAAGCTAACCCTTGTTTGATCTCAATGAAACAAACACCAAAGGAGGATCTTCCTTATTTATGTATGGAAAACGAACAAGCTTCTTCGTGTAATAATTACACACCATGGGATCCGATCACAGAACTCTCACAAGTTTCATTTGAACCCGTGTCTATTATCCCATCTGGGTTCGATCATGTGGATATGATTTCTTCAGAGACATTTTCGTATACATGTAGCACAGATTGCTATAAGATAGACCATATGATTGGAAGCAATGATTTTGGAGAGTTACTTTATGAATTCTGTCAGTAGTAGCAACTTAGTTTTGATTTTGGATATATATCTCTTCAACATATAGATAATAAGATAAATGTAATCTTGTTTTTGGCAATAAATTTATTTATGTTTTGCCTCAATATATCTTATTCATATGTATCATATGTGTCTAGGTGATTTGGCATTTCCGAAATAAAACTTACTTCGACATAATACCACCGAGAAAATATGTCCTTCTTGGAGAAGTCATGACTTTATCCCACACATGGATAACGTATAGGACTTGGAGGTTCGTCCGATATGGATTGATGGATCCGATTTCTGCTTGTAATACAGTGTTTTAATCTTTTAAATCTCGAGCTCCTTGCTTGATCCGTAATAAAATCGGCGTTAAGAAAATATTGTATCATATATTATGTCAACTACAACATCCTAACACATTTCAGTTTTCAAAAACTCAAATTAACTACTTTAATGGCTATATATTAACAAGTCTAGCTTCTTAACTATGGGAAAACATCTAGTGAAAAGTTTAAATTGACACAAACGTAAAAGATTACAGAACAGCTAGGATTCAGAAACCATGTATAGAACTTTTAGTTTTATTCTAAAACAAAATGTGCTTAAACTATTACACGACTAATTAATTTCGCAGATGTGGATTGATGCTGTAATAGACATGTTTTATTAACAAGATGCAAGTCGACATAATTTGTTAATACAAGTGGTTTGGTTTCAACTTGACAACATGTAATTGCAAGTAGTCAAGTGGTTGCTAGTTGACAACTTATATATAGATAACATTCAATAGTAAGTGACATTAGTATAGTCGAACGTGTTTATAAAGATGATACGGTCATCACATGGCTTTGTTCATGTGATAAATTGTACTTCGAAAATTAAATTGTGGAGAACACCAATTTTTGAATCGGTCGCCTAGGTTTTACAGCATCATATATAAAACCTAAGCAGAAGAAAAAGCATACCTTTTGTCATGGTCGCAGCAATAGACAGCAATATTTCTGTTTTCTTCTCTTCTATAAATGTGTTTATCTGCAGCCGCAAGAGATCTTACAATAAAATATAGTGTCCACGCTACATGAAAATTATCACTAGTGACACGTAGAAAAAAAAGTGTCATTACAAGTACAAAAAGTTCCACGAAAACACAAAAAGTGTCACTGAAAGCAAAAACGGAGTCACTAGAGTTTTTAAGTGTTTCTTCTACACATAAAAATGTAAATAAAGATGGAGACGGTATATATAATGACAAAAGAGACAGTGGGTACATATAACCCAAAATTATAATCTTATGCTTGCTCTTTCTAAAACCTTTCAATAAATTCAAACTTAGTGACAGTTTTTTATGTCACAAGTGGCTGTAACTAAATGTAACTAATCTCCTTGTTTTCCTTCAAATTATTCAATACAAGAAACACATTTAAGTGCAATGTAGAGCATCTACACGATCTCCAACGACCATAAGGTTACTAATTTCATTTTGTTGCGCATCAACCACTGTATACTCTAAGCACATCAATTAATCAAGAAGTTGTTAAACATTTTTATTTTATTTTATTTATTTATTATTTTTTTTTCAAGGTTTCAAAAATCACGAATTGGTAGTCGGATGGTCAACTTCTTTGTACCTTGTCATTGGTCTGGACGGGATTAATCAGTGATTAATCAGATTGGCATTTTCGACAAGTTTACGTTATTTCGGCAAGATTTTGGTATTTCCTAAGAAGATTTTTCTTAAAAGCATCTTGTAATATATATATATATATATATATATATATATATATATATATATATATATATATATATATAGGGAAGGGTTATTTTCGTAACCAAATAATTTATGAGAATCATGAGAACCAATCCTGGCCTTCCTTTTTTTTGATCTATGGTGTAGGATTCACATGGCATTTTGGTAAATAATTGGAAGTTATTTTCTGCATTTTAATTAATTATGGGGACATTTTCGGTATTTTGTCTTCTCATTTATGTTGTAACTGCTTTCTCGGGGAAGTATGTTAATAACTTCCCCCCAACTTGCTCACTCACTAGTTCTCTGAGATCAAATTGAATTCCTAAAAACCCGCTTGACATATCAAATCAATTAAAAACACAATCTTATCCTTTGATAGTATTTTTAAAACCCCCAATTATTAGGGTTTTGTTCATATCAATCAAAGAAGGTGCGGCGGTTAAAAAAAACACACACAATTGTTATTTGTTTCTGGGAAAAATGACAGGTATCGTTCTTTGTATTTTTTCTTTGTTTTGATTGTGTTATTTACATTGTTTCGTTCTATACGTATGTTTAATTTTAAGAAAAAAATGAATGATCATACTGCATGTGTGTTTTTGGTCGAAATGTTTTACATGTGTAGTTATTTTTTATTCTTTTGTTTTAGGTTAAATCGATATGATTTACATGTGTTTTTTTGTTAATGTTTAATCTTTAGTTATAAACTAATAATGTTTTAATTAATCTTTGTTTTGTTTCATATTAATCATTTTTTTTATTTTAGTTTTATGTTGGTTAAATCGATGATTTAATTAATGTTGGAGGAACCGTGAGAATGTAAATCGATGATACGGTTGGAAACTACATGTGATATTGGTTTTGAGTTGATTTTTCGTAAACATGTTAATTGATGTAAACAATTAATCTTTGCAAAACATGTGGGATTGTGTTATGTAAACTGTGGAATAATGTATCTTTGAATGTTAATTAACAGTTTTGTTTTGTTTTATATTAAATGATGTTGTTATGAGAATGTTTGTTTGTGTTAGAATAATTACCTTAGAATGTATAGAGTGTAAGCGGAACATTGGTCAAAACAACATGTAAACATGGGACGCTGGGATTATGGGTCTGTAAACATTGTTAGAATGTATATAGTGGATGTGTGTATGAGAATGTTTGTTTGTGTTAGAATGTGTTTATGTTAGAATGATATGGGTCAAAAAAACATGTTGGAGGGATTACCTGTGAGAATGTATATACTGGATGATACGGTTGGACACAACCTGTTGGATATATGGTTTTTGAGTTGATTATGGGTATGTAAACATGTGTGTTATGATGATGTATTCAATCATTTGTGGGTAATGGGTTTGTAAAACATGTGGGGATTGTGGGTGTGTAAACATGTATTCACGTGTGGATTATAGGAGTGTAAACATCTTTGAATCAGTGGTCTGTAAACATTGGTCAAAACAACAGGTTAATGGCTATTAAAAATGTAGGATGTGTTTATGTTAGAATGTATATAGTGGATGTGTGTATGAGAATGTTTGTTTGTGTTAGAATGTGTTTATGTTAGAATGAATAGAGTGGTCTGTAAACATTGGTCAAAACAACAGATTCGGTATACAGACGTTTATAACTTTATAGACAGTGTTGTAATCCATGGCAAAGTTGTTACTTGACATATGTGTGTGGAAAGTAACACATGTATGTTTAAATAAGACATTCATGGTTAAATAATACATGTGTGTATAAAACTGTATATGGTGTTGTAGTTCATGACAAGGTTGTTAAGCTCGGGTTCAACATATGTTTAAATAAGACATTCATGGTTAAATAATACATGTGTGTCTATAACTGTATATATGCTGTTGTAGTTCATGACAAGGTTGTTAAGTGACACATGTGTGTATATAACTGTATATGGTGTTGTAGTTCATGACAACGAATGTATGTTTAAATAACACATGTATGTATGTAACGTAATAAGTAACACATGTATGTGTATAACTTTGTAAACAAGACATGTATGTATATAAATTTAGAAAATGGTGTAGTAACTCATTACAAATGCACGCTGTTAAGTAAACAATAATTACAACGTTGTTATACTTTATATATATTGTCTGATATATACTGAATTTCAGATTACATATAATCTATTGTATACCGTACTGTTAACGATCCGAACGTTTGTATGTGTTACAGATCTGCGGAGAAGTTACCGAAGAAAACATAACAGAAGCGTGGTTGAAGAAAATACAATTGATGATCCGATTGACGCCGACGTGGAAAATAGCAATGACGACTTCGAAGCTCAGGTTCAACCAAACCAGGGGAGTCCTGCGAGCGTTGGTATGACACCCAAAAGTGTTTGGCATTACACTTAAAATATAACAGCTTATGTTTAATTGTATATGTTTTTTGTTGAATAGCATCACCTGTGAGATGGAGAAGAAGCATGCTACTAGCAAGAGTTGGGAGTAGTAGCCCTGAGGACAAAGGTATTACTATAGTTGTTTGTAACACAATAAAAAAACCTATCCAAAGACGAATAACATTTGTGTTTAAAGTGATATTAATTTATTTTCTAATGACATATGTAGTGGAAGCTGGTAGGAAAGGGATCAAGCGAACTGCTGCTAATGTTGTGAGAAAACCGATTAAGAAGACAAAAGGTATTGATACACATATCTGTGTTTTTGTCTTTATTGTGGACTAGTGTTTATATTAACGAAGAAAATACGTTATATTTGTTGCAGTTGGTGTGATCAATGAAGCTGATGTAGCCGGACCATCAGAAGTTGTGTCAAAACCGATTAAGAAGACAAAAGGTATTGATACACATATCTGTGTTTTTGTCTTTATTGTGGACTAGTGTTTATATTAACGAAGAAAATACGTTATATTTGTTGCAGTTGGTGTGATCAATGAAGCTGATGTAGCCGGACCATCAGAAGTTGTGCCAAAAGTTAAGTCCAATAGGATAGAAACATCAGGGAAAAAACAGGCCGTAGATATATCGACAACACTTAGAACACGGTCTAGCCCACGCCCATTTTATTTAGCTGTAGCAACACTTAAGCCTAACCAACAAGCATGTATCGATAGACTTGGATTTGGAAACTTACTTGAATTCAAAGTGGATGGTATACCTGCAAAGTTAGGATTCTATGTGGTAAAAAACTTTGATGGTGAAAAGATGGAAATTAAGCTGGCTAAAGGTGCTCTTAGAGTAGATTGTGAAACAATAAGCCAAATGCTAGGTTTGAAAAATGAGGGGGTCAATATACTGGATGTTGAAGTGTCGGATAATGGGGTAATGATAGAGGCATGGAAGAATCAGTATGCATGTGATGAAGGGAAAATAACACCTACTGTTGTTAGGAAAATGATACGAAGTAGTAAGGTTGTAGACCTTAACTTTAAGCTGAATTTCATAGTGCTATTCGCAAATGTTATCGGTAGTTGTGCAAAAACAGGGTGCTGTGATTTAGAAGTGTTAAAACATATCAGCCCAAACACCGATTTCAGTAAAGTTAACTGGTGTCAGTTCTTACTTGATAGTCTTCCAAACTGCAAAGATGGATGGAAGCCAAAAGTGAAGAACAACTACTTTTGCGGCCCACTTACATTGTTAACGGTAATAGATAATACATATATTCTTTATTATATTAACTTGAACCTGTATAGTATCCTAACTTATTATACCTGATGACACAGATGATTTACGTTGATGGAACAAAATGTGAGTCGTTGCCAATTGCTCGCAAAAGGCCGCCAACAAGTAAATGGTCAATGGACCTTTTGCAAGAGAGGGAAACGGCAGAGTTAGACACTGGTGGATGTGGACTGGGAGAGTTAGAACTATCATATGAGGAGGAAGAAGACGATGGCTACCCGGAAGATTTAGAGGTACTTTCTTAAAATGTGCACTATACACATGTACATAGTTGTAAAAATGAAAGCTGATGGTATTTTTATGTTACATTTATACACATTCATACATTTAAACACATGTATTATATTGATATAATATTTATCAAATGACAACAAAGTAAACATATAAACACATGTATTGTATTGAATGTAAAGTGTATATGATTTGCAAATGTATATGATTATTAAATGCATGTAAATACATATGGTGGTTTTAAAACTTTCAAAATACAGTGAACCATTTATTCATGTTAATTATACATGGTGTAGTTTAAATACGCATATATTTTATATGAGATTTGATTATATCATTTGTGAAATTTATACGTGGATATGAACATTATATGCAGGGGTTTGTCTGGAAGCTTGGTAAGTATATTGAGACAATGAGAAAAGCTGGATCATGTTTTGAGAAAAACATATGCTTGGGTTTGGTGGTATTCCCGGATAGTGAGGAATTAAAAGCTTTAGAAATAGAGTATATGGAGGTATTGCGTAAGTTGGATAAGGTGAATCATGGAAAAGGTGTGAACAGGGAAGGGACATCTGGAGGAATGGGTCCTAAATCTAATGTAGATGCTGGCACGCCTAACGTGGCAAGTGGTAGTGGGAATCTGACTGGTGGTGGGTGGTTTGATACACCAGAAGCTACGTTAGGTATGCAAACACAGGCGTTAGTTATAGCTAGTGTTGATAAGGCTGCAGATGAGCATAGGAAGGGGAAGGGTGTGGCGTGGGATGAGATGCCGTCATTTAACCTGAACATCACACAAACTTGTGAGGAACTGAAAGCTGAAGCTGAAGCAGCAAAAAAGAGAACAAGAACTAAATCAAAGGCAGTCGCAGCGGTTCCAGTTAGTTTTGTTAGGCCAAAAGTTGGTGAACAAGGTTTAGTTAAACAACGTGGAAAAAGGGAGCAATTACCTAGTGCACAAATGAAATCGCCGTTTTGTGCTAGAGTCATCAATTCAATTGCGTTAGATGCCTGAGAGAGAAGAAGGTGTGGAAGCTAATGTTTGAGATGTCTGGAAATCCTGAGTAAGTACCAAATAATTCATTTGTTGCACAATTTATTTGAACATAAAAAAAAAATGATCAAGCTTCTTTTAAAAAATATATATGTGTATATAAATTTAATGGGATGTACAACACATGTATTTATTGTTTATATATAATGTGATACATGTGTTTATTTTCATGTTGACATTTTTTATAACAACGTTATATAACCAATGTGAATTATGTACAACACATGTATTTATGTTTATATATATTACTCTTGTGAATTATTTAAAACACATATATACTTATACAGCATGTGAATACTGTATGTAACACATGAGGATTTTTATATATTACATGTGTACTTATATGTCAATTATTATTTTCTTCCCTTGTTAGTGAAATACTATTCAGAACAAAGTCTGGTCACAGTTCAAGTCGATTGATGTTGGAGAGTTTAGGTCAGTCGCAGCATGTGGTGCCAAATGTGATTAACGCATGGTCAGAGATATTGAATGTTGGTGAACGTACAAGAGGACCAAATTCACCACTTCGGTATTTTATGCCTACTTTTATGGTGGTAAGTATCTGTGTATAAAATATAAAGTATTATGGATGTTGTGAGTATGTGGTATAATGGATGAAAATGTTATTAATGTACAAAGTTAATGTTTTTTTATAAACAGAACGAAGGGTTCATTAATGTGCTATATAGTGCGGATGAACGGATGCAGATGTTCACTCATTATGTTGATAAGGCACTTGCAAAAGATGGCAAACCAAAGACGTTCAAAGGAGTTGAACTTGTAAGTATTACAGTTTAATTTGCAGTATATGTATTTTATGTAATTGCCACAATACACATGTATATGTCGTGGTCAACTTACACACATGTATGCATCAAATTAATACATGCTTGTGTGAGCTGTAATTGTGTGAACTGTATAGTAAAACTGTTTCATGAATTGTCGTATAGTAAATATGTATCGTGGTGAATTTACACACATGTATGTATGTTAAGTAAGTATGTAATGTAGATACTAAATGCGAATATGTATAGAGGTATGTTAA
The DNA here is from genome assembly GCA_022545495.1 of Chrysanthemum lavandulifolium. Classification (NCBI taxonomy): domain Eukaryota; kingdom Viridiplantae; phylum Streptophyta; class Magnoliopsida; order Asterales; family Asteraceae; genus Chrysanthemum; species Chrysanthemum lavandulifolium. The sequence continues at coordinate 294,935,283 of CM040241.1, forward strand.
ATATGTATGTAGTATGTTAATGTAGACACTAAATGGGAATTGTATCATGTAATATAGCTAATATACAATTTTTCTGAATTACTTAAATTAAATATGTATCATGTTTAATTTATACACATGTTTTTTGCGTATGCCATACAAAATACAGGTGTTTATTCCTGTGTCGAATGGTGAACACAATTTTCTCATGATATTCAATTTAAAGAAAGGTGGTGTGTGGATGTTGGATAGCAAGGGTAGTAAAAATGTTTGTTCGAAAAAGGGTAAGAAAACACCGCCGGCTAGGCAAATGGTAGACGGTGAAGAAAGAGTATCGGATGATAGCGTGGCTATTATAATGGTAAGTGTAGTTAATTCCATATATATACAAAGATTAACATCATATATTACGTATAAGTTCATTTGTATAATCTTTTTTTTTTTTTTTTTTGATAAAACACGACAAGTGGACTTTGGCCGATACCTGACAGAAGCTGGACATCCAAAAGCAATGGATATATTCACCATCCAAATGCAAATCCCGATTCTGAGTTGGCGAACAGAGTCGAAGGTCCCAAACTCTGGAGTGGTGGTTATGCGTCATATGGAAACCTACTTGGGAGAACCAATGGAAAGGTATGATTGTGGTTTGTCAAGTGATGCGCGTAAGCAGATAGCGCAAGTTAACAAGTTAAGGTCAAAGTATCTTGCAAAATTACTACTATCCGGATGGAATGTGATGCTTGGTAATGTCTTAAGTATGATTGCTGGTATCTAAAAGCCCATTGCAGTTGAAGGAAAAAAACTGACATTTTGGTAACTAGTTAGTTTTGGGTTGGTTAAGTATGATGACTTGGTAATAATTTTAGTTTGTGTTGGTTAAGACAATTATTATGCTTTGGTAAGTTTAAGTATGTTGGTTTGGATGTTAATACCTTTAAGGTATTTATTTTGAATGGCTATCAAAACGTTTAGATCAAATATGTTTGTGTTGGAATTATTTTAAGATTATTGCTTAGTGATTAGTGTAAATATCAATCAATTTTGAGTAAGATTATGTTTGTTTTTTCATGGTGATACAATCGAGAAAAATCACATTAATATAAAGAGATTTGAAATCACATTAGAATAATCGTTTACACATGTGCAAATGAAAAATTTTATTAAGTGTGAAATTATTAGATAGGCACTAAAATTAACAGAGATGTTTGAAACATGGACATTTTGACATGTTTGTTGAATGAAAGTACTTTAAGGAAATGAAATTGCATAATGAAAAAGTTTATTGAAAATCAAATGCACATGCATGTTATATCTTTAAATGAAAATGAAATTGCACTTGTGCAAGTGTGTTATAAACATGTGTTAAATTAGAAAAACCCAACACCTTGTGAGAAATTACACTTGTGTAATACAAGGGTATATCACATGCGTAATACAAATTTCAATTTTGTTATTCAAGTTTACATGTGTTAATGAGTTGTATGCCCGAGGTAATCAAAATTGTATATAATGTGTTTAATTAATTTTTAATTGCGCATGTGTATAAATACGTTAATCACTGAAATACATGTGACATGCAACATATTCCAAAACATGTGTCGACCAAAAGTGATGAGAGGATAAATACGTTAGTCATTGAAATACATATAACATATTCCAAAACATTTGTGTCGGAAAACACAAAAGTACGTTATTCATTGAAAAGGATAAAAAAAAGTACGACACATAAAAGAAATATAACTAATTTTTTGTAGTATCCCTGATGTAGTCAGATACTAAAAAATCATGTCTTCATTCGGATTCTTGGGTTTCTTCATTCTTGATGGAGTTGGCTTGAGTTTTCTTTAGTGGACATGTACGGATGTTGTGGCCGGGTTGACGACAGAAACTGCAAACACGGATCTTGGGGTTTCTATTATAATTAAGATTTGATCCACGGCCTTTATTCTTTTTAAACACAGGGTTGACAACCATGGGACGACCAAGTATGATACATTGTTTGGAGTTTTCTGGTGAAGACATGATTTAAAAAAAAAACAAACGAACTTTAAAAAGTATGAGGTAAAAAAATATATGTTTGTGTGTTCACCAAAACGGACTATATATAGGATAAAAGGCTGAATTAGGGTTCTCAAGTTAAAAGGGTTGTGTAACAACCTATGCTTAAAAAAGGCATCCAAATAATCTATATTTTGAAAATATAGATATGATTGTATTTAAATATATATGTAAGTTGCTAAAAAATATAGATATGATCATTGAATATAATTATTTGAAATTCAAAACGAATATTTTGAATATATACTGAAGATTTGGATAAAATTTTCTTAAAAAATAATTGATATGTATGTAATCTGAATAGAATCAAACGAAATACACATGTGTAAAGAATTTGCACACACAAATACACACATGTATTGTAGAAGAATTGTACAAAGTTAACAACCAAATGTAATAACCATAAACTCAAGTGAAATAATATCTGAAACACAAATGAAATAACCATAAACTCAATGTCGTTGTAGATGACAAACAAAGTTAACGACCAAATGAAGGTGAAAAACATAAAACATCCAGGAATTAAAGCAGTCTAAAAACATATTTGAACCAAAAAAAAGTATCAAGGAAGAACGTGATTCTATCCTAATTTGCATTGTCAGACAACTCATTGTCATAATCCTCTTCTTCAGAACCTGAATCATCGGCTTGAACTGCTTTCTTCTTTTTATTTCTATTTTTGCACGTGCGCATGTTGTGACCTTGTTCATCACAAATACTGCATGTACGCCCTTTCTTTTTGGTTTTGGCCTTTGTTTTAGCTTTCTCGCCCGGTCCAATAAATCTTCCGCCTCCCGTACCACAACCCTTATTCCTAATCCTCGAGGAGGTTTGACAATAACTTGTTTAGGTGTTGTAACACCTAAAAGGTCCCGGAAAATTTCTTCATTATTGGGTTTTTTTTTCCGGGGTAGGTCGCCTACTAGCTGGATTTCAACTCCATAACCGTGCAAGAAATTCCTTTAATTTTTCTCGTGTCATTGCAGATACGGTCGACACATGACTCTATTGTAGCATGAATATCGAAGCTATGTTGTCCGCTCTTCAATACATGGTCCATAACGGTGCCTCTTATCTAGCAAGTGAGATGGCAACACGCCTTTCCTCCAGCTTACTAACATATTTTTCCGAATCGATCAATAGAGTATATACGGAAAACACAGAAAATGTGGCGGCACAAGTATCCGTGTCGACCAAACTGATTACATGAACAGGTAACGCTCCCATCAGATTCCTTGAGATGAACCTGATAAAAAAAAATTATAGAAAATGGGATGTAACACAGAATACAACAAACATACATATTGTATGAACATAATAAATATTTTTAATTAAAATATATATAACACATGTATAAAATTATAAATAATTACCTTAGCATTAATAACAACGGCATTCTCTTTGTTTTTTTGTTGTATTATGCTAACTGTAACACCTTCTTCTGAAGTAACACTAATCTGAGAGCATGCATACAGTCCTTTTAATATTTCCTTCTGAACCTATTAAGAACAACAAACAAATACACATGTGTTATAACAGTATACAAAGATACTTTAATGTTTTTATAATACAACATTAACTGAAAAGATAAACTAAATACCTCTCTAAAATAGAACGGCTATAAACGGAACATGCATGTCGCTCAATAGGAGGTCGGTGAACATTACAGAGTAGATTCAAAAGTGCGATTGTCCATGACACGTTGGACATAACGCTGCTTTCTCCATAGCGGCTTCAAAGCAAAGCATGAATTGAACAAGCATGTTTCCCGAATGAGAGAAAATACGAAAGAAAGCATTTGAGCTTTCGGATCGCGAAGTGGTCTTCATAAGACAACACATTGGCAACTCCTTAAAATATGCCGGGATCCACAAATCCCTCATCTTAAACATTTCTGAAAGCCATTTGTTTTCAGACAAATTAAACATTCCAATAAGAGCGTGCCATCGCTCTTCAAATTCTGAGGGTTCAATAAACACATTCCATATAAGCTTATGAAAAAGTTTCTTAAATTCGGAATCTGAATCAACTTCACCACAAATCTGTATATGAGGAAAGTGTGAATAAGATATAATTAATTTATCGAACTACATATATAAAAAAGTATGTAAATCATTTATAACACATGTGATTAGTTAGAAAAAAACCTTCCCAGGCAGTTTCTGTGTTATGTGCCACATACATAAACGATGATGTGCTTCAGGAAACACATCCTCAACTGCAGTACGCAACGCTGGATCTTGGTCTGTAACAGCCAGAATAGGTTCTTTTACATGCGCTTTTTTAAACGAAGTGAGGATCCACTTGTATGAATCGATTGTTTCGTCACTGATTAAAGCAGCACCAAAAGTGACACATTTTTGGTTATGGTCAATGCCAGTAAATGGAACAAAGATCATCCGGTACCTATAGATGGATGGACATATAATTAAAAATAATACACACATGTTACAATAACTGAATAACTAATATAATAATCAAACTCTTACGGATAGACATTAAACTTTACCTGTTTGTGCGATAAGTGGCATCGAATGAAACTACATCACCAAATTCATTGTAATTGCATTTCATTGTCTCGTCGGCCCAGAACATGCGGGACAAAACATCATCAACGGTATGGTATTCAAATGAAAAATTAGGCACATGTTTTTCCTATCATTCATTTTATCTATTAACATCCGGGCATCCCTAGGACCAATGTATTTATTAATGACCTACGGAAGTTCTTCCAATCAAGGCCGTCCACGAACCTTTGATAGCTACCCATAAATGCAACCCTAAGACGATGAGCTTTAGTTGGGCCAAGATTAGAATGTGAAGCCCTATGGATAAACAAATTATCACTAAAGTCCAACTTACGCGTGCTTTTAAAAGATCGGTGTTGTTTTCATCAAGAAGTGGGTGGTTATGGTTTTCAACAAATTCAGATAACTTAAAAGCCGATGTACCGTGAATAGCCCTAAACCCGACACATGCCTTGCAATCCGCTGCGTAGTAATTGAATTATTTCGCTTAGGTTTATTACTCCCATTTTTCGATTATCAGCAGTTTGAGATGACGGGCCAACGATCTTTCACGATGGTTTTTCGTGGTTTTCCACCCTATTACAAACTATATACTTATGAGTAACCTCACCTTTCTTACGCTTTGATGTAGATTTTCTAATAGAGAACCCGGCCTTAAGAGCGTATTCAAGGTACATGTCGAAGCCTCATCAAAAGTGTCAAACACGTTCCTTCGCTAGGCTTCTCATCACCGGTACCTCGGAACCCAATACTTATGGCCTTTGGGTGTTGGAATACACTCATCATCCGACTCACTATCTTCTAAATCGAATACTCTACAAAAACATTATAAAGAAAAATAAATGCATTAATGATAATCACATGTGTTTGTATGTACATAAATACACAACAACCTGTTGGATATAATCTGCAATATACGAAACATGGAAAAAACACATGTGCATATGTCTGCAACGATTGTATTAAACTTAGTACACCAGACAAAATAACTGATACAAGAAAAATGCACATATTAACCAAAGGTAATCATTAAAATCAAACAAAAAAAACAAAGCAGTCAATGAAGGATGTAGCCACATACATTAAAACTGAAAAACCAATGACACCCATGTACACATGTGCATGAGAACAATCAAATGGTAGCAACATACATTAAAATTGATATCCAGTGAATCCACCCATGTACACATGTGCATGAGAAACAATCAAATTCACCCAGAATCATTACTAGAATCATGCATAAAAAAAACTACATATGTATCAAACCTAAACATGCAATGCAAGTAACAAAAACAAACAACAAAATAACATTCTACGATACATACATGTATTCAGATCTTCGTCGTATAAATACCATACATGTACAACCTCTATAAAAAACCCTAAAATTATATAAATTAATCTTAGATAAACCTATTAAAATATATACGAAACAATAAAACATGTACAAACCAAACATGACTTAAAATTTATAAACGTACCATTCGTACCTGAAGACAAATCTTCATTAACATGAACCTGATCATCGTTTCTTGAAGATTGGCCAGGAACATTGGCTTCTGTTTGCACGGGGGAAACAACTGTGACATTAACTTCTCCATGATGATCGTTTCCAATGGATGGATTCATTGTTACTGAACTATTGTTTTTGGATAATCGTTTTTTTTATAAATGATTTGTTAAGTGGTAATTTTCGTTCATAATGGTAAAGGTGTTTTAGGGTTTTTCAAAATAAAAACAACTGTAAATCATGATCCCATAATTAGTGGAGAAATGAATATACGGTTATTAATTGTTGACAAGTATAAAATGCCTAAAATACCCCTGCGAAAATAGTGTGAAAAAGTAAAAAGTGAAATTAATTATCTCAAATCGATTGGTCCTTGTTGCAGCTCGTAAATTATTTCGTTCTTTATATAACTATACACTATATATATATATATATATATTATATATAACCAATGGCTATAAATATAACAATTTTATATACATTTTCTATATATATATATATATTTTATATATATATATATATGAAAATTATCACTGGTGACACGTAGAAAAAAGTGTCATTACAAGTACAAAAGTTCCACTAATGCCCAAAAAGTGTCACTGAAAGTAAAAACGATGTCACTAAATTATAATCTTAATGCTTGCACTTCCTGCCAATAAAACTCAAACTTAGTGACAGTTTTTATGAGTCACAAGAGGCTGTAAATAAATGTAACTTATCATCTTGCGTCTTTTATCTCCTTGTTTTCCTTCAACTTATTCAAAACAAGAAACTCCTTTAAGTGCCATATAGCATCTACACGATCTCCAACCACCATAAGAGCGGACGGTGTGGGTTACTCGTGCTTCGCCGTCGGCTGAGCTGGCGGTTCGCCGTGCCCCGCCGCCACACCGGGGTGGCTCGCCATGCTTCGTCGTCGGTAATGAAATCGTGGGCACGGCGAGAAGGATTTCTGACAAAAGTGGGAATATATAAACAGTTTCATTTTTTCTTCTTTTTTCCTTTTTGATTTTCAAGTGTGTGTAAGTGTGTGTATACACAGCAAGTGAAGAAGAAGAAGAAATGTGATTTTTTTTTTTTTTTTTTTTTTTTTAAGTCAAATTTGGGCCAATGAACAAGTGGGTTAGTTTTAGTTAATTATTGTTAGACTTTTTAAAATTTTGGGCCAATGGAGTTATGTTTTTATTTTTTGAACTTTTTTTAAAAAAAAAATGTTATTTGTATTATTTGAATGAAATAAATATTAATATGTTATGTATTTTATTTTTAATTTGAATGAAATGAATTTATTTAGTTTATTTGGAAATGAAAATTGAATAAAAAATAAAGTTATATGGTAAAAATAAACGAAGAGGTTGAGGTTTGTTATAGTGAGGAGGGTTTGTTATGGTTAATGTGGGAAAATGGGATCTTGATGCACAATGGTGGCATGACGACAAACTTACGCTTGTTATGACACTCTATTCTCTAGGTTATTAATTTCATTTGTTGTGCATCAACGAGTGTATACTCTAAGCACATCAATTAATCATTAAGTTGTCAACAAACATAAGAATATTTTTCGTTGGAGTTTTTATTGATATAATATTATTTGTTTAATTTTTTCATTAAGTCGTGTTCATTAATGTATGATTTAATGCATAACCTCATTTTTGTAACTTATTTTAAGTCATTTTTTAGTCATAATTTCATATATATCCTTCCCTGGATGAATAATACATGATATCCTTCAGACTCGCTTTTTTACGATAAAATACAACGTTAACGATCAAAAGATATATATGTAATTTCTAAAATTTTCAAAGATATATACGTAAAGTTCATTTTTTATAAATGAAAACAAACAACTTTTAACACGACTTAATAAATTAAGTTTTTTATATTAAATCAATTAAGTTGAATTCAACATTCCATTTAAATGAAAAAGTTACAATATACTCAATGATCTTAAATATTTACTAGATCTAGCATCTTTTCTAAGAACCTCATCAACGTCTACAAAGGTAACTTCTACTTTGATTGACGACGAATATGCTTGTAGAAAGTACGGTCAGAAACCAATTTTATTGCAAAGTTACCGAAGGTAAGGGTGCTTAGTTGAACGAAACATCCTTGCTTTATAAAATGTTTATGTGGAAACAATGAAAATAGATCGGCTCAAATCATTATTTTTCAACAAAACGTTTTGCAAACACAAAATCCCTATTCCTAATCTAACAAGGAAAATTAAAACAAATTTTAGTTGCTTTTCCTTGCTTTCCTTTCAGAACCCCAACACTCCCTCCTTCTTCAAAATAAAATACAAATATCAACTAAACGCATTTTCTATATTTTCGTTGTTGCTTGAAATAAATTTCCCATCCAAATTTTTACAAAACTAGAGATAGAAACAGAGAACTTTTTCTCCAACTAAACGCACCCTAAACTTTTCGATTTAGCTTTAACATTTTAGTAAAGAGTAAGTTCTATTGTATGGATAAGTTCTAGCTTAAATAATACCCTTCCGAATAAATCCAATAAAAACAGATAGATTCAACTCCATATAATATATGTTAACTATATGGATTAAGTATATGAAGGACAGCACACTTCAATTGTTTATGGTAGCAATTTACGGCTTAATGACAATCGTGGTTCACCCATAATATTTTCTTAATATTTCGATCTGAAAGTTGTTGAGTTATCAAGAGTACCTTCTCAATAGTTGAAGTTAGTAGATTAAAAACAAGATATGTAGCTTTGAATATATGAGATATAGGTCGCATGCAATAGTACTCTTACCCTAGATTTTGTTAACATAATATGCTAATTTAGGTCTCTTGGTGGGTTACATTGAAATATATAGGAACTATTTTAGGTGCACTCACAATGGCGAGCAAGGGTGCCAAGCAACCAAACAATAGAAGCAATAGCATTGCCAATGTTCCACCACTTCAAAACCTCAGCCGCCGACCATGTGTCCATGGCAACCTTATACATTAGGTGATAAGGTGATCTTCCGTCTCTGTATATAGCTCACAAACTCGAGCTCAATTAGAAATTAACTTATATATATATAGCTCGACTTGAACTCGAGGGAGCCTTTACTTTCAAGCCCGAGCTCGTTGATTAACCAGTACTCATAAGACCTCTCTACTCAGATTGAATCAACTCGAATAGTACATTAGTACATAGTATCACGTTGTCAGAAATGATATCGTTCAAGGTTAATATAATTTAACAAATCGAAAGTTTTATTGCATGTAACTCAATTAATCTTAAAAAATGGCTGATACATAGTTTAGCCCACTACTAGGATGGGCTGGAGGGAATAAATGAAAAGATATTAATAGGGGAGTGCTATGCTGGGTTAATAAATTAAGTATAAGGGCTGTTGGATTATGATCTTGGTAAGCAAATTAGGGTAGAAGAATCGTCGTTTTATCAAGAACTCGAGCTCGAGTGGCTTGACTCGATCGAGTCAAGCTTTTATCAAGCTCAAGCTCAGCTCAAGCCCAAAAATTAGCTCGAAACATATAAATGCTCAAGCTTTTTGATAGCTCGGCTCGAGCTCTATCAAGTTTTTCAAGCTTTAAGATAAATATATTTCCATTATAAATTCATATAACTAACTAGGATAATTTGATTATTAACATAATTATAAGGACTTACTTTGTAAATAATTATAAGGGATAATGGATTAAATGTTTAACGATTGAAACTATGAAATACAAAATGAGATAACAGTGGTTACAAACCAAAATATACTACAGGGATAGTGTTTGAGTTGGACATGATGATAATCAAATAATCACATGAATAATCACATGGTACGAGAATGTATTTACATGTAAAATGGCACGAGAATGTTATCAAATAATCACATCAGGTTCATATAAATAATCACATCAGGTTCATATATTTTATACGGTTAAAAAGTTATGTTTTAGTTAAATACAATATTTTTATACATATATTTTATATGGTTTAAGTTTGTTTTATTTTATACATATATTTATTGACGAGTTTGGCTATTCGATACAATATTTTTATATACATCTGCCTTTCTGCCCAGCTCGCCTTTAATAAAAATTTCTGCCTGCTCAGCGCTGATAATTAAAAGCTCGCTGCTATCAGCCAATCTCAAGCCTAACTTATAAATTTCAAGCTCAAGCTCAAGCCTCAGAGCTCGAGCTCGCTCGACTCGACATACACCCTAGTCTAGGGTGTTACTTTTAGGGCTTGTTTATTAAAATTTTATATTAAGTTATGTTAAATTAAAAAAATGACTTACTGCATACATCTTCAGTTTTATTACTTAATATTTTTAATCATTTTTCTCTATTAACTCACAAACAAACATTTTTCATATGACTTAATGAATTCAATTTTTTTCATATTAAATCAATTGATTCGAATTCAAACAACAACTTAGTTTGCTCCAATTAAGCGATGTGTTGTCAAAAAAAGAATTATTCGATACGGGTTTTATACTTTGGTCTTGGACCTTTAAAATCGATCCAAAAACTAAAGTAAGTTGTGTATATGCTCTGTTGTAAAAATCGGCACAGGCGGCCGACTAATCATCGCATAATCGATGATCGCTCAGTAAACGCCTTGAGTTATTATAATCGGCCTATTTAATCTGTTTGGTCAAAAATCGCTTAAAAATCGGTCAACAAACCGATTAATTGGACTAAATCGAACAAAGTCGGTCTAATGGGACAAAATGGCTTAAAAATCTAACGATACTGCTTAAAAATCGGTCAATAAACCGATTAATCGAACAAAATCGGTCAAAGCTCACTTAAAAATGATCAACAAACCGAGTAATATCTATGTTTGATTTTGAACTTTGAATAATTGTGTATTATGTTTATATTTGAGATATTTGAACTTTGACGCACTACGCTTATCTCATACATTTAATATAATACAATATCCAAATTACTATTTTGTGCATAAGAATTCTACTCCGATTAAACCATGATTATTCTCCGCTTAACCGATTAATCACTAGGCTCTACCCAACCATCTCACTGGCAGCGCCTAATGATTTTACAACCCCGCGATATGAGGTCTACAATTAGGTTAAAATGGATCTTAAATAATTTGGCTAATTATTGGTCTAAAGTCCTAAGCAATAGTTCATAATTCCTACTTCAGGTGAAATGTAATTCAAGGGTTACAAAGTGTGTTATTCGTGAATTCGAAACTTTGGAATTTCAAATTCTTGAAAATTTCAATTCCTTAAGATTTAAAATTTTGTGGTTACAAAACGGTTGAGGGTGGGTCCCACAACTCATCCCAAGAAGTCTAAACAAAGTAACAAACACTCATACATACAAGAAGACCTAAACAAGATAAAATGATATGTCATACTTATGCATTACAAGAAAGGTACCTATTTAATTTGACCATGAAAATGAATGTCATATGCATTAGCATACTCGTATCGAGCATCACCAAACCACAATCGTCAAGATTTTCATCAATATACGGGCTTTGATCATATGTACCTCCTTCCATCTCTCATATAAGCTCTTTCTTTCCAGCTTCACCTCCACTTGTGAAACCATCATTCTTCATGTAACTAGAAGTTTCATTATCGATTTCAAATACTTCATCATCATCATCACTTCCAAATTACCAAAACTCCTTTACCTAAAAAAATTAAAATAAAAATAAGATGATTTTAATTTAAAATACCTTTACATGTTGAAATTTATAGTATTTTGAAATATGTCCTTATGTTTGTTGTTGCATTTTTTTAGTAAGTGATAGATTTACTTTGAATATAAAAAAAAAAGTTAAATTAGTATTTTGGTTCAATTTGATCCTTTATAAAAAAATGTTTTCAAGTAAATGAAAATCTTAACTCTTTGGAGTCATTCTAATTTTCTTTATTTTGTCAATTTATGAAATTTAAATTCTTTCATTTGACAAACACAAAAATATTTAGATGAAGTCTTAAATTCTTTCATATGATCAATGTTGTGTTTCACGTGTGATAGTTGGGCTTTGAATCTTTGATCATAGCTAGTAACACCTCAAACCTGACATAAATAAAATATATATGTTCACTGTATTATAATTAGGGGTGAAAGCAGCCGAGCCGAGCTCGGCTCGTTTAAGCCGATTTCTACTCGTTTATATATAAAAGCTCGAGCTCGAGCTCGAGCTCGCTTCGAGCTCTCATTTGAGCTCGAGCTCGCTCGAAATTTTCACAAGCTCGAGCTCGGCTCGTTAACACTGCTTCGACTCGTTAACACAAGCCGTACCGTTAACACTGTTATATGTATGAAAATATATCGTATATATTTAGGGCCGTTTAGGCTCATGAGCCCAAACGAGCTCAGATAGAGCCGGGCTCGAGCTCGATTATTAAATGAGCCCAAACTTAGGCCGAGCTCGGCTCGAGCTCGTTTAAGCTCATTGCTCGAGTTTTTACCGATCCGATCAGAAAGTTTTCACGAATGGCCATTGCGTTCCACCCCTAATTATAATCATAATAACATTGTTTAACTTATGTCATTAGGCGCACATTTTGGCGGGTTATGCTCAACAGAAATTTCTGCGAGACTCAATCTACAAAACAAAGGTATCATAATGTTCAAAAAAAAATTTGCCCCTCCATAACGTGTCCTTTATGTGATCTCGAGGCTGAGGGTATATACCTTTTATTTTACCAATGCTTGTTAGCCAACACTTTGTGGTCTAAAGTTATGGAATGGTAGGGTCTCATTTTATTTATTTTTATTTATTTTTTATTTTTTATTTTTATTTTTTTTAATATCGGTGGGGTATCACTTACCCTCAAGATTTATCAATTGAATCCATATGGTACTCTCTTTATACTGCAAGGACTAGCTGCCATTGTGTTTGATGTCGTGTTTAGTAGTGTCACATGGCTAATCTGATCATGTAGAAATGACAAGGTTTTCAACAGTTTAGATACTTTTTAAGATTCTCTATCCGTTCTCTTTCACAAGCTTCAAGCTATTGTTTTTAATTGGGTGGTTAGCAGGTGTAAGAAACTAGTCTTGTATGGTAATTAATTAGCTAGATTGGTTGTTTGACCTTTGGCTATCTTGCACACGTTCTGTTCTGTTAGATGATGCTCCTAACCTCTTGATGTGTATACATTCTTAGTTTTGTTTATATATATAATAGATTTTTTCGCCATCGCATGTTTGAAAATCTCTTTAATGACACAATTATTTAGTAAAATAAATTTATTGCTACTAAAACATAGTTACGCTTCTTAAAGGAAACAAAGTTCAAAGAGTATTGATTACCACATCCGTCTCACATTGACTGTCCTGTTTGACTTTTTTAAGTCTTTCATTGTCAACTTTGACCTTAAATATTTTTGTTTGTGTTATTATAATACTTGATGAAAATTATATCAATAAAAATACATTTAAAACTCAATATATTCATATATTTTGCATCAAATATTATATAACACAAACAAAAATATTTAAGGTCAAAGTTAGAAAATAAAGACTTTAAAAAGTCAAACTGGACAGTTAATATGAGACGGAGAGAGTATTATTTAAGCACTAAATTAATTCATTTGTCTCATAATTGTTGTCGCTTGATAAAGAAAAATACAGTCTAAATAAAATTTAGTCAATTTGTTGAGCAAGGTCTGATCTTTACAATTTTACATTTTTAAAGCTTTCTATTAAGTGAAATTAGAAGTAGATAATAAGTTTAGAACCAAAGAAAAAATGAAATTGTGAACCATATGGACGGAAAGACCAAAATATATAGTGTGTTTGATGGTTTTCTTGTAAAATTAGTTTAATTTAAAAATGGCCAGACAAGATAATTTTGTGGACGTTGCGGTTATCTAAAAAGTAGATGATTTGTATATTCAATTTTTTATTTGCATAATTAAATTTACAAGCAGTTAAACACAATATTAGTAGTGTACATGTGTCTAATGCATAATACATAATACATGTGACAACTGTATAGTTATAGTTTAAATGCAGAGAGAGAATTAATATGAAAAAAATAATATAATATTATTATATGTGTAGAAAGATTAGTAAAAGAATACTATAAAAGGCTTAAACAATACTTATAAATTAAAGTGTTAGCAATCAATACCCACAAATCAGTTCCCTATCCAAAAATGTGTAGATTCCATGTTTGGTCAGCCGTCTAATAGAAACAAATACGCCCAGCTACGAAAAATGTTTGCACATACTTTTTCGTCACCTGGTGTGCGATGTATATATATATATTCTAATAATCTACTCCCTCCGTCTCAAATTTATTGTCAGAAGACAAAAAACACAAAGTTTAATAAAAGTGGGGCCACTACAATTTTAAACCACACAAAGAGAATATTCTCTCACAAAATTACCTTTTTATTACTAAAAATAGAAGGTGAACAATCATTTTAAGACAACCCAAAAAAGAAATATGGATAATAGATTTGAGACGGAAGGAGTATATGCTAGTGGTCTCATTGCAGTTATTAATAACGGAATATTTTTGGATATATGGCTCAACATTGGGAAGTTGGGAGGATTTAAATATGACAACTTGGAGGGAAAATGTGCAAATCAATTATTTTTAAAAAAGTATATGACAAATGCAAAAGAGCAAAGATAATTTAAAGAAACAAATGTAAATAATAATTAAATTACACAAATATCACTATAATTACTAAACTTTACAACGATACTTAGGGCCTGTTTGTTTAGTTTTTTTATTAAGTCCTGTAAAATTAAAGTGTCTGTCTAGTTATATGTTGTCTGTTTGTAGATAACTAATTGGTTGTTTGTTTTGTGTCTTTGAATAAAGTCATGTTAATCGAGAAAATTCTTGCTTATACCCTTTTATATGAAATATGTGGGATTATAGGTTAAGAATGGGAGGGTAAATATGTAAAAGCATAATTACGGGGATGACTTAATTTGGAGACCCTCCACCCCATGGCTTTTTCTATGAAGTCATCTTTTTATTTTAAGCTCCAAACAAACATCCATTTAATGACTTAATACATTTACATATTTATCTATTAAGACTCTTTAATTCCTTATCAAACACCACCTTAGACATGATGTGCTTCAAGTTTACAATATATGCAAGAGACTTCTTGTTCGCAAATGTGTCTATATACATTAATTCATAGATACCTAAGATATGTATCACAAGTTCACTGCAAACATAAATTACATCTATTTAGCACGAGGGCCGTCTCACGAATTTTAAAAAAAATTAGGGACATGAACGAAATTACATAATGATGCCTTTTGAGAAATAATGTTATATATAAAGTGTCACCGTTTATAAGATATCATGCAATTAGTTATCCAGTAGTTCTAATATATTACTCATTTAAGATATTTTTCATATAAATATTATTTTCTTCCCGGAATATATGTGTATGAATGCATATAATTATTAAAGAGACAAATTTTGATGCCCCGAAAATTTTTGAAGCCATGAATGATCGCTTACCTTGTACACCCTCAAATACGACCCTGTTTAGCACCTACTCATGCATTCTTCATTTTTCTCTCTATTTTGCTGCACGAACCTCCTTTCATTTTCCTACCGTTTCATGGTTATCATCACCTCAAAGTGAATCATAAATACGGGGAAAAAACAAAAAAACAAAACGAAGTTGTAGAAAACTAACATATGAATCGAAGATCATGTTCTACGTGAGTTGGTATCTGCTTATGTTGTCGAATAGCTCCTTCATGCACTCTTATCATCGACTAAATTACTACCCCTTGCTGATTATCACAACCCCCAACAAACATCTTATGAACTTTTAAGAGTAAAAATTAACAAACTACATGTACAAAGAAAAAAAGATTAGAATGAGAAATGAAATATTTTGATATAACGCAAAGAACAAAAAGAAAAGGTTAGAAGGTAAATGAGAAACTATACGAGAGAAAGGTTAGAATAACAATCGATTAATGCCAATCGCAAAAGAAATTGTCAAATGTCTTTTATTAAGCATACGTGATCAGGTTTTATACTGATACTGATACGTGTTCTAAGCCAACAATCAATGTGTAAATATTTTGATTAATTTCATGGAGAGGTGTCGAAATTTAAAAGACTAACGTGTCACTTTTTTGAGGCATAAACACTCTTAGAGAGCAGGGTATCCTGTGTTTTCACTTGGTGTTTTTGGGAGCACATCAAAACCACACCGAACTTCGTATTTTTTGGTGTGGTGCCATCGTTGCCGGCCCAAATGGTCCTATATTTTCTTTTTCTTTCTTTTTTCTTGTGAAAAGGCTGAGATCCAAATTCCCATATCTTTTGTTTTGGATGTTAATTCACGATTTGATAACAGATTGTTCAAGTACTTTATCAGCAAGACAATTGCATCCTCGATTTTCGAGAACTATGTCAGGAATGCATGGAAGAAATATGGCATTGTTCTCGCCATTATGAATGCCAAAGGCTTGTTCTTCTTAAAATTTTCATCGAATGATGGAATGAATGGAGTTTTAGAAAATGGACCTTGGTTTATACACTCAATTCCTACAATTTTTAAGAAGTGGACTTCGAATGCTAGTTTATTGAAAGAAGACTTGTGCTTCAATCCTGGGTTAAGATTCACGAAATTCCTATTGCTGCATTTAGTGAAGGCTGGTTGAGTGCAATGGCTAGTAGACTAGGTACTCTTATTATCCTTGATTCTTATACAAGCTCTTTATGTTCGTAATCATGGGGTTGTTTCAATTATGTGTGCATTGATTGATATTAGGGTTGATTGGAGCTTAAAGGAGACCATGGTTTTGTATGATGTTTGGACATGAGGATAATATATGTCCTAAACGCGTAATTGATGAGTTGAAGAAACAAGTTTTAATACAAATGATGGGTTTCAAAAACATTCTAGGAAGGCATTTTGTGGATTAAATACTGGTCACAAATTCTAATTCGCTAAAACATTAAAACAAGTGTTTAGACCTATGTCGAAGAAGAATGAGGCTAGCACGAGTGGCAAGAAGAAGATTTCTGAAGTGTCTAGGGAAAAGATAGTTACATTGTATCCATTTAAGGCTCTCAACTCAGTTACAAATAATGAAGTGTTAGATGTTAAGTTGGGTAATCCATAAAAGGTTGATTTCAAGGTGACTATTAATTCTAACGTGGAGCCAAGGCTGAATGGGTAGGCACTACCAGTAGTAACGAGTGTGAAAACCCGCGCGATGCAGCGGGATTGGCTTCAAAGGACTTACTTTGTAGCGACACTTAAATCTTAGGGACTAATTTTGCCAGGTTGCTATAGTTAGCAACACAGACTTTCCTTGCAACGTCGCTAAACCTTAGAGAGTATTTTTGCCGATTGCTATAGATAGCAATTAATGATGCAGACTTATTTTGCGGTACCACTGAATTTCGAGACTGTTTTGCCAAGTTGCTAAACTTAGCAATTAATGCATACCCACTTTGAGGAAATGTACTCCCATATTTAGTATATAACGAAGGTGGAAACCCGCGATGCAATGGATCGCTTAAAAGGACTTACTTTAGAATGACACTTAAACCTTAGGGACTAATTTTGCTGAGTTGATATAGTTAGCAATTAATTCTACAGATTTACCTTGCAACGCCGCTTAAACCTTAGGGACTATTTTTGCGATTGCTATAAATTGCAATTAATGATGCGGTGACTTATTTTGCAACGCCACTGAACCTCGTGGACTATTTTGCCAAGTTGAAAAGTTTGCAATTAATGCTTGATGTGTGCTACAGTACCCCTCCCCGCCTTTTAGTATATATACGAGTGTGGAAACCGCGCGATGCAATGGATTGCTTTTGTTTGTCAAATTGCTATAAAGGACTTACTTTGCAATGACACTTAAACCTTAAGGACTATTTTGCCAACTTGAACTTACTTTGCAACGACACCTAAACCTCGGGTTATTTTGCCAACTATAAAGTTGGCATTTATTGTGCTACAGTGTTTTGGGGTTACTGTTGCCCGCTCTTTAGTTATATTAATAATATAGAATGTTAATAAGGATAGTAAATCTATTGCAAGGACTGTGGAAGATTGTGAGATTGACGTTGAGGATGTTTATGACGAAACTTCAAACTTTATGGCTTCTAAACATCCGAAAAGGTAGTAATGGAACTGGAACAGGGGCGGAGGTGGAAGTAGGAAGATGAGCTTATATGAGCGATGGGATGAGAGTTATGATAAATAACCATATGATGATTATGAATGTGATAATTTAACTCTAAGATCAATTCGCATTATGTGATACGTTTGATATAAGTCTTCAAATCAAACTAGACGTTAATTTATATTTGATCTTGTGTCAAATGTATACTAGTGGTTAGTCGCTTGTTTTCTTCTTATAGGAGTGGTAGTGTCTTGTTATGCTAGCTTTACCGCCTGTGTAACCGACTGAGATGTGGCATTCACCCACATCTTATGTACTTAAACGTATTTTAGAAGTAATATATTCACCGGGTGTAAAAACATTTTACTAAGAAAAGGTGTAAAACTAAATAAATAAAAAATAAAAATAAATAAATAAATAAAAAATTGTTATTAAATTTATATTAACAAATTTTTTAAATAATTATCATTAAATAGAATTATTATTTAGAGTATTATAAATATCATTAACCATCTGTATATATTGCATATTAAATTTAAGGCTAATTGAATGAAAATGTATCTAACTTACACCTTTTATAGTTTTGTATAGCTAATAATCATTATTTTAGTTTAAAGTATTTTTTTTTTGTTGCAAAAAGAAGAATTATATTAATCTCAAAGCAACTTTTACAATCAAGTTAACATATGATCGAAATTGGACAAGCCCCCAAATCAGATACAAACAATAGAAGTACCATCCGATATCAAACAACACTAGCACTGTATCTGACATACACTATCTCTGTCAAAAGAACTAAGAATATACAGTAGACTTCAATAGCAACAATTCATACACTGCATTCAAATGTGGGTTCACCCTCATATGCACCAAGTCCAAAATCTTATAACTATATTTTCATCTCACCTTTTCACCAACACCATTCAACGCACATCTAAAATGATCAAGGTGAGAACAGGCAAGCGGCTTCATTATGTAGATTATAGCCACCCGTACCCCTCCAAGTCAAGGGCTATTACTGTTGTCATGCATTTTAATCTCTAAAAAATGGCTTCAGACACTAGAGAACACACACCTTAAGGGAGGACCAACTAAACCTCCTATGGGAATGTAATGAAAAGAACATGAAGTTTAATCTTTCACAACTCTCAATTCCAATCAACTTACACTCCCCTCCTAGATCAGCTACCCTACATAATAGACAACCTACTTTATAACTACCAAACTCTCACAGAACTAATGATATTCAACCATAGACATCAATTACTACTCTAGTCCAATTGATGCTACAGCGAAACACTACAATTTAAGACAGAAGCATCAAGGTACAAGGCCTTATTTTATGCTGATTTGGTAGAAATCTCACCTTCTTCAAGGATAAAGATGAGAATAATGGTCAATAAACCATATTTAGTTGCAGGAAAACATGAAAATCACCCCTGCATTATCTTGGTATTTGATATACTTCAGTAGACCTCCAAGATCCAAACAACCTATAAGATGTAGCTATTTTGGAATTGACAATACTTATAGTCAACTAAAACCTCAATCCCAAGCAGGAAACTTCATTTTGACTATTGCTAATCTCTTCACGGATAACACATCACCCAATAAAAATGCGGCCACAATCTCACAACTTTACTAGATGAAATGGTTACTAGAAAAGATATTTCATACTCAAGGTATAAGCCATCTGCATTCTCCACAGTATTCCCATGATGATAATACTATCACTTTTTGTTTTTCTTGCAAACAATGGACCACTCTCTTTCTACTTCCCTTACTGCAACACTATCTTTCACCTTAAGCTCATCAGTCTTAATTTGACAGTTTCAATGATAACTCTCACAACTTCCTCATACGTTCTCCTTTCATCCCTAAAATTCCTGCAAGTCCTTTCATTCCATATACTGTATACGCTAGCAGCAAAACTCAACCTCTTCACGACACTACCAATATTGTTACCATTATTACCCTTAGCAAGATCATGAACAATATCATGCCAAGTTACATGATTTCCATGGAGATTAATACTGTTTAACCTAACTCCAAACACCCTCCCCCTAGAGAACTCACATTTAAAAAACAAATGTTCGAAATCTTTAGCCTCTTTCATACAAAGGTAACATCTATTCACAGCTTGGTTACCCTATTTCATCAATCTATCTTGAGTAGTCAATCTACCTTTCATAGCATGCCAAAGAATGAAAACATATTTTGGAATGCATTGGGGATACCACACCAGTTTCCACCATGGTACAGTTGGGTCATTGCTTCTCATATCTCGGCAAACATTTTTGATAACAAACTCCATTTCCATACCTTTTTACCCAATCATTTTTATCTATCTCAAATCATGGCTCACTTATACTTGTCACATTACTTAATCTTCCATACCACTCAGAAGGCTAATCCCATTTACCATCTTTGATCATATCTTTTACTTTAAATCAGCAACCAACCTTGCATCCTACAAATCCCTGTTAGAGATGTATTGTCTTAAAGCACTAATTTGACTCCAGTTGTCATACCACATAGATGTATCTCTCCCAATTCCAATTATATATACAACACTATCATTGATGTTGTCTCTAGTTTTTAGTATATTCTTTCACCCACAACGATCATTCTCATTGGCTCCCAAACCGTCAAGTTTATCACTGTCACACCCCCAAATTACCTGTTTTGCAGCGGAATGAAATACCTTGGGGAGGACTGTCATAGCATCAAAGTTACAGTTATATCGAACGACCTAAAGTGTCGTTTTGAAAATATCGTTTGATTTATTAAAACAATCAGAGTTTACAAAGTATAAGTCCCAAATGAAAATCAACTTGTGCGGAAATAAATTTGTTACAATTCAAACGATGTTTTAAAGTATATAAAACCTAAGTGAAACGCGTCGACACCGCGACTCTATGATAAGTCCACATGCATGCCATGAAGTGAATGCCTTAGATACCGAGATAAAACATGCTAAAAGTGTCAACACAAAGGTTGAGTGAGTTCATAGAGTTTGTGTTGAAATGTAAAGCCTTCGAAATCGCTTATGCAAGAAAGGCATTGTAAATCCACTCGGCCCAAGTTCCGCCCATACAAAACTTGCAACCTGCGTGTGTTTACAACCCATTGCCAAGTCATAGAATTGTCAATCTTGTTTGTAAGTAGGACATATGTGCATACGATATATACAAGTACTTAATGCAAAGAATCACAACCAATCGAACCTCTTGACAAGTCTAAATTGTTTGTTGTGTTGCATTGAATAATGATTATATTCACCTGTGTCGCGTCATCAAGGACCCATGGGTGGGGCGCCACCGATAGTACTATCAATACCTCTCCGCATGCTCCCGCAGGAGTTAACCAGTTGCTAATGTATGTATGTTGAGGCATAATTGAAAACAAGTTTAGCACATTAAGGCACATATCGCAATAAACCAAACATAATGTCCAAAGTGTGTAAGAAGTATAGTGTAACACAATTGTATAAATGGTTTGAGTATTCGCAAGAGTGAAACAAGTATTTAAGCATGTATCTCCCCCAAATAGTTTGTAAGAATTTAAACGAGTAAAAGCGGGGTATGAACTCACAGTAGTCCTTAAAAGTTTAGAGTACTTGTGAAAGTAAATGAAAATAGTTTGAGCATGTATCTCCCCCCAAAAGTAAATCAAAATGTATAAAAGTAGGGGCTATGAAACTCACCTGGTATGATTGATATGCTAACAAAATGAAGTGCACTAAAATGAGGCTCGGAAACTATCCGCGACCTAAAATGAATGTCATGACTTGAGTTATGATATGTTGTCGTGAATGCGTGATACAATGTCGTGCATGCAAATCCATATGATATCCATACCACTTGTGCGCTTTGGAAATAATGTTTATCGTCAAAATATATGTTTATGACATCGCAAGCGTATTAAAATACTCTACAAGTAGCTACGTTGAAACAATCTCCTATAATAGTCGCAAAATGGTGCTCACCGAAAGTGTTAGGAAACGAACTCAACAGCTTTGGAAAGCTTGTATCATTATCTCAAAGTTTTAGCATTTAAGTTTCCATCCTAGAGGTCTCGATCACAAAGAAGAATATAGTTTAAGGGTGGTTTTCGCCAAGTTTAAGTGACAATATTTTATTCGTTACAACTCCGCTAAATGTAGACGCCTGGACATTTTGGAAAATATACTTGGCGAATTTACTTTTACTAGAAGACATCTCTTTATAAAAGTTATACATCAATGTTAAAAACGCCTCCAACATGGTGACTAGTTGACGAATACTTGCCTATTAGAATTAATATAGTTTTTTTTATATAATATAGTTATGGCAACTTTATGTATACACGTAATTTAATCGTTACAAGACCGCTTTTCACGCTTTATATGTCCTTAGATTCGTGTCAAAGTATACTAATATATTTTTGATAAGTCGACACATTTAATAACGCTTAAGCCTCATTTTTGACTCGTAAAGGGTGACATTTTCATGCCGAAATTTCGAACAAATATTTGTCATCACAAACTTGAAAAATTCATATCTTCTTCGTTATAGCTCCGTTTTAATCCGCTCTGCCGCCACGTTTTGCTTTTAAAGTATATTTTCCAAATATCTAGGCCAAAAATATTTACCCACTTGTCGGATTTTCCAGTTTTCAAAATATGGACAGACCTTTGCAAACTTGTCGAAATGAGTTTTCACGCCAAACCTATTCTAACCCATTCAAAACAACTCCGAAGCTATTCTAATCCTACCATACACCTTCTTAGGGTGTCATGGGTTCCTAGACATCACCAAAAGTGATATGTATCAAGGAGTAATTATAGGATGTTATATACTTATTATAAGTAATAAAAATAATTTAAGTTGTATAGATACACATGTAACTTGCAAAAATGATGAAATAACATAAGTATGAACATGAAAGAGTTATGAAATTCATGAATTGCTTACTTGAATGATTATGTGAAAGAAAGTGATGAAAACCTTATTAATCTATAGGTTTCTATTTCAAAACTTTAACATAGATTACTAATAATACTTGATAATCACTTGAAACTTCAAAAGAAAATGGTTTCTTTTGTGTTTCTTGGGTTGGCCGAATATGATGAAGGAAATGAGAGAGCATATGTTTGCTCTTCACCTTCCACTAGGTGTAAGTATGTGTTATGTTTAAAATAAATATAACAGAGAAGTCTAATTTGACTAGTGTTGAAGATATTTGTATCAATATGTTGTGTCATCTATGCTTGGTCGACAAAATGAAATAGAATGAAAGAGTAGTGCATTTGCATGACAATGACATTTAGATGTAGTTATATTAGGTAGCTTGTGTGTACACTTAAGTATTTAGGGTAGCGTTAACTAAAAATAAATTTTAATGTAACAAAATAAAATATATCGATGTCATAAAATTATAAAATGCATTTCTTGAAAGATTTGAGTGAATAAATATTTATCGGGTTGAATTTAAGAAACCGTCGTAATTTATATAAACATAACAATTTATATACTGAAATAAATTTAAAACATTGGTAAACTCATAATATAATTTTATGGTCTTAAATTGAGTATAAAAATATATCGGGATAAGTTTTGTGAAGTGTCGGATTAATTGTTCAAAATAAAAGATCGCACGATAGCGCTCATTTAAAAGAAATATATACGTTAATGAAATATAAATTTTATCCAGGAAATGAGTAGTAAAATTTGAAAATGACCAGAAATTGAGAATTGTGACAATCACACAAGCTAACCACTTGTGAATGGTCAACCGTAATAAACTTCAAACAGCTCAGAAACCAATGCAATTATGATAAGAGGAGTTTAGTGTATCCCCGGGTCGTTAAATCCCAACGAGGTGTGAACACTGTACTACAACGAATCTGTGATCAAGTGATATTGAATGGAAAAAGGTTTTGCGGATTTGGAATATTTATACCTAAAGAAAAAGTTTGTAAATTACAGGGGCTTAAATGCAAATTAAAGAAAATTAAAAAGCTAAAATATATTAAATAAACGCTATCACTATTTTTAAAATCGATGAACGTTTAAAACCTAAAACATACGTTTAAATAAAATTACGTGAACGTACTAAATAAAACGTGAAAATAAAGAAGGAAAATAGCTACGGATATGAAAAATACATTTTTACAATTCTAATAATGTAAGAAAATTATTGGAAAAATAAAATTATTTTTATGACTATTTATTTAATTATTATTAATTAAAAACTATTTTTAACTATTTAATAATACCCTAAAATATAAGAAAATATGAAATAAAGCTAAAAAAGTGAAATTATGACTTATAAAAATCTAAAATATGATAAAACTTATTTTAAAACTGAAAATATATTTTTTAGACTTTTTATGTATTTATTATTAATTTAAAACTATTTAAAACTAATTAAAATGCTAGAAAATACTATTTATACTAATAAAATTATGGAAAAAGTATTTTTTTTGCTTTTTATATTTATCTTAATCTAGGAAAATTGAAAACATATTTTTTTAAACTTTTTCTGATTTATTTGTAATAAAAAGTAATTAAAAAGCCTTAAAAACTAATTTAAAATAAGAAAAATAGTAAACAGTACCAGAAAGTTATGAAAAATTCAGGAAAATTCTAAAATATTATTCTAAACATAGGAAAAATAATAAAAGTGATGCAGGTGTTCAATAATTAGGTTCTGTAGATGAAAGTGCTTATAAATAAGTACTTATAATAAGCTATAAGTACCAAATGAGCATCAAATGATCACAACAGCTAGAGTATGCAAAATATACTTAATGATAACCTAATCCAACTATCCTAAACCTCTGAAAAGCAATTTAAGGCAAAAATTAAGCAAAGCTAAACTAGTTTCAACTCAGAAATGGGACAATATTACTGTTGATCTAGGAGTGGGGTCCACTGAGCTTAAGCTCAAAAGCTTGGCTACAAATGAGAGCTAGCAAGGTGGTGAATGCTATGGAACCAAGAACCACCACCGGGGCTCACTGATGTGGTTCTGTGGGACCCATGTGTGGTGAAGATGGCCACTGTTGTGGTGGTGCAACAATTGCATGTGGGAGACACTTCCTTGCAACTTTACTTTGAGGCTATGTGGAGCCCACAATAAAAATCACAAAATGTAACAAAATACTAGAGGGTACAAGTCGGATCTAAAGGATTTCAAAAGCTCATAAGCTACAACACAAGAATAAGCTCATTAAAATCCCACAAGTTTGGCAAAACCGACTTTTCTAATTTTGACTTATAAAGACGAATTGAAACTTTGACTAAAATGAGATTTGAATCCAATTTGCGAACCGAGATTAATGTTTAATGATAAAATGGACCTAATGCAAGCTATTTCTACTATTTCTAAACCTATATGCAAGATATGGGATCCTGATTCAAGCAAAAACTTAAATGGGATCAGATAGTAAGTGATTTTGACTATTGTGACATGCAGATGCAAACTAAGGATTGATATGAGTCAAATAAACCTATACAAGCTTAAACCAACTCAACTTAGACAACAAACTAACCTTAAACTCAAGAACTCAGATCGAACCAAACACACCTTTAAAAACTTCAATAAGCGTTTAAACTAACTAATCCTATTCCACAAAGGATGTAGATCAAAGCAGATATTTAACTAATATTCTAATGACATCAAATCAAGTATTAATGACAAGAAAATATGATCAAATCATCAAGATGATTTGAAACCAAAATTATCAATACTCACTGAGGTCCAAAGAATATTTTGGCAAAGATAACAATACTAAAACCAATATAGAAACATCAACTAAACCCAAGTCATCATCAAGATCACCCCATATCCATCTCTCGAACCGATTTGAACACCGCTTGACTTTTGTTGACTTTTCTTTATTTTTGAAATTTAAACTATTAGAGTCTAAAACAGTTCATGAAAAGCTACAATAAGTTTATCCGAGCTTGTTTGAAGGGTAAAAGAGCTTGTGACTTCTAATAAGTATAAATGACTTAATACTTAATTATCAAGAAACATGAAAACTTGAAATCTTATTAAACTTGGAATAATTACAATACAAAAGTGATATTTGACTTGAAATAAACTTAATATTACACTAAGAACTGAAATTTAAGCTAAAATAGATATTAAAGAAGTTTTGCACTACAAAGTTGGTCTAAAACATGTGACACTACTATCTCTGTCTTCATTTCCTTTTAATAGGAATCCAAAAGCTTCCTTGTCGACATCAGATTAAATCCCACCTCAATCCAACCATTGAATCTTTCAAATGCATCCAAACCACACATTTGGCATTTTGGCGGGAAAAGTCATAATAGCAGGTTTATTGCATTTAATGAATTTTGGGTGTATGTAGAGGTGGAGGGAGTTAAACAGTGTAGAGTGAGGTGGAAAGTGGTGGTGGTGGTGAAACCACCGGTTTTGGATTGCAATCATGAGAGATAGATGAACAAAGAGACGATGGTTTTATAATTTTAAAACATGGGTCGTTTTATATTGGGCTTGGTATTGGGTTGGATTTGGATAAATAATATAAAGGAATCCGTTTGGTTAAGGCTTAATCACAAGGACCAAGTTTGTAATTTTATAAATGAAGGACCTGAATCATCAAATTTACAAAGTTATCACAAGGGCTTAAATTGTAACATGTGAATAGTACAAGGGCTAATATTGCATAAAATTTCATTTTTATAAACCCAAGGACTATTTTTGACAATTTTCAAACTCCAGGGACCAAACTTGTAATTTTCTCAAAACTTATCATAAGGGCCAAATATGCCACATTTGAATAGTACAAGGTTGTAGTTTGAATAATTTTCATTTTTAAACACCCAGGGACTGATTTGGACACTTTTGTAAAGTTGAGAGACCAAAGTTGTAAATTGTGATTTTTAAACTTCAAAGGACAATTTCTTACAACTTGTGAATCCCAAGGACCTTTATGACTTTATATAAGTTTTGAATGACCAGGACTATGTTTGACAACTTTTGTAACTTGGGGACTAAAGCGCCAATTATGCAAACTTGATACGTTTTCACCGTGATTTTGGTATTTTGCATTTAAAACACATAAAACACTTGTTTGTGATATTTTCATTATTTTGATGCATTTCGAGTGTTTCGGATGTTTTGCGATCTAGATGGTACAAAATGATGAGTATTTAGACACTCATCAATCCTCACACTAAGATATTGCTAGTCCCTAGCAATCTTTTATGAAATGTTAATGGATTTTATCTCTTTACCAAAATCCATTACTTCGAGTAGCCAATTGTTTTAGTTCAAGTAAGAACCTTGGTACAATGATAACCAAATGATTTTGAGCAAATCACCAAACTTTCAACGGTTTGATTTGTCTTTACCGAAGCCATTTGCTTCGGACTAGCCAACTCTTAGATAAAATATCTTTGGTAAGTCGATTACCTATTATGGTTTTCCAGCGCCTTTACCACAAGCCATAAACTTGCGGGCTAGCCAACTTTTCACTAATTAAAGATATGGTGAAATGAACACCATACAATTTTGGGCAAATTGCAGCCATAAACGGTTGAGATATCTTTACCAAGAGACGTTTGCTCTCGGATTAGCCATCCTTATGTGGGTTAGACATGGTGGACTGACACCATTTGTTGTGTTTAGTACATAGTACTTCCACTAAAAAAATTTTAAATTTGGTCATTTTGGGGAAAAAGGGACTAAAAGGGTACATTTATGATCAAATTCGCCATAATTTCCCCACACTTATAAATGAATATTGTCCTCAATATTCAAAGTACCACCGTTATGCCGAAACTTAGAACGTAAAAGATAACATTACTAGCCAAGTGTAGAAACACAACAATTCTTCTCTTTTTAATATTTACATTTTCATTCATTTTTAGATCTATATACAACATGCGGGCATCTCCCACACTAAGGTGGTACACACGGGTGAAAACCCATGTTTAACTCATCGTTTTTGATTACCGAGTCGCTAGCTTGACTCGACCCCGAATTAATTTTGTTCATGGGGAAGCAAAGTGGAAGAAACAATCTCCATCGGACTTTCATTCAAGATGTTTGGACAAACATTTGAAGCACGTGAAAGTTCCATACCGATGAGATATACATAGAACCGGCTCAAAAATGATAAATGAAAATGCCGGGGTCAAAGATAGTGTCTTCATTCCCGAAGGAGAAAAGGGAACAAGAAACCACACCATCTGTGAAAAATGAAATAAAGATGTGCATCACTATGCAATCCCATTCTTCATTAGTGAGGAGCAAATCACCATTTGTTAGATTTTTAATCTTAAATTTGAAGCTTGTATGGTGATTGGCAACAAAATTTCCGGGAGGGAGAGTTGGAAACGGTTCTTCAATCAACAGATTTTCAAGAAAGAGGATGTCTCCCTCCGAATCAAAGTAAGTATTGTCAATCCCTATTGGAATTGAATCATCACTAAGAAAAGCATCGACTTCCTTCCAAAGTTATCATCTTCCTCATTCGGATGAGAGAAGGAATGGAAGAGTCGAAATGGGACAAGAAATGAGTGGATGATCATTATATAGGAGATTTTAGTTTCTCCAAGATCGGCTTCAAATCAAAGAGATCATCGTCACTTTTCGATGAAAGTGGATCGATGTGAGCGAGTTCATTGGTGAACTCCTCAAGAAGAGGATCGATCGCGGAGTGATGCCTCAACATACTCGATGTCTCCATAAGATTTACAATCATCGTTAAAATCGGAGAAAGTCTCAAAATGATCTTTGAACACTCAAGAGGAAAGGGATATCACACATATGATCGAAGTTCCTCGTGACTCTCTCGAGATCGGGACAAGGTTCTCAACACTAGACTTTATGAATTGTCCGATTCCTTTTCGTGAACAGTGTCAAGATGCTCTTCCCCATATTCGAGAGTGAGTGGGCATTTGGTGTGATAACAATAGACCGAGGGAGTTGAGAAGGACTAGCATATATTTGTTTTATACTTTCCATTTGTTCTTCGCTAGTAATTCCATCATAGTCTTTTCTTCCCGATTTTCATGGAAGGAATTTCAATGATGAACTTGATGAACCGCATAAAATTGACGAATATCAAGGGTAACTTCATCATCGCCGTCATCGTGAATGAAACGGAATCGAGAGCTAGATTTGGCTGCTTTTTCTTTTGCAATTGATTCCTAATAGATTTTTCAAAGGCAATTGGGAATTTAATTTAGCATCCGCTCTCTGACTAACAATTCTTCCATGGATTTCTCATTTGGATTATCTTGGGATGTTTACATTCCTTCAAATCTTTCACTAAATCCAAAAGATCAAGGAGAAGATTTTGAGGAAGTGGCTCAGTGAGGTGGTGCCCGATTCACTTGGTACTATAGAGGTTGGTCATGATACTGAAGAGTCGTAATTGTTACAAGGAAATGGATTTCTTGTTTGACAATCGAGCTAGAGTGAGGACCTCCACAATACTCACAACAAAGAAACCGATGCGGTGTGAGTTATATGTGTTGTAGTCATAATTGTTATCGTGAACCCGCTCATAGACAAGCGTGTTTCCCGATTGACAATCGAATCGTAGTGTGAACCACCACAAGACTCACAACAAGAAAGCTGCTGAGTCTCACAGTGTGGTAGCTAATGGAATAAATCGGTTGTGTTATGGTAGGAATAGGATCCCGTTATAGACAGCACCCGCTTTCCGATTCCACCATGCTACAACCGGGGCAATTGCCACCATTATAAGGACCACCACACCATTGACAACCAAGAGGGTGAGGATGAGACATAGAAAGAATCAAAGGTTTACAGAGGGGTTGGGATGAAGAATCAAAGATGTGAAAGGGTAAGGATTGATATTTTGGATTTTGGATAACATTTTGTAAAAATAAGAAAGAAAATCTTTTGGGTTTTTGTGTTTGTTGAAAACTTGAATAAAAATGTTTTGATAATCGATCCGTCAAACGAATTAACTTCACGATAATTTTGGTTTTATATGAAAACAAGGAAATATGGACAAAGATGGTAAATATACAATGGGTGTATATTCAACAACACGATGCTTCAAATTGTAGTAACGCGAAGACACCTCCCGGCAATGGCGCCAAAATTTCATTGGCTCCCAAACCGTGAAAGTTTATCACACAAGCTAACCACTTGTGAATGGTCAACCGTAATAAACTTCAAACAATTTCGTAAACCAATGCAATTATGATCGAGGAGTTTATCGATCCCGGTCGTTAAATCCCAACGAGGTGTGAACAACGTAGTACAACGAATCTGTGATCGTTGATATTGAATTGAAAAAGGTTTCATGGATTTTGAATATTTATACCTAAAGAAAAGTTTGTAAATTACAGGGCTTAAATGCAAATTAAAGAAAATTAAAAGCTAAAATATATTAAATAAACGCTATCACTATTTTTAAAATCGATGAACGTTTAAAACCTAAAACGACGTTTAAATAAAATTACGTAACGCATCTAAATAAAATGTGAAAATAAAGAAGGAAAATAGCTACGGATATGAAAAATACATTTTACAATTATAATAATGCAAGAAAATTATTGGAAAAATAAAATTATTTTTATGACTATTTATTTAATTATTATTAATTAAAAACTATTTTTAACTATTTAATAATACCCTAAAATATAAGAAAATATGAAATAAAGCTAGAAAAGTGAAATTATGACTTATAAAAATCTAAAATATGATAATACTTATTTTAAAACTGAAAATATATTTTTTAGACTTTTTATGTATTTATTATAAATTTAAAACTATTTAAAACTAATTAAAATGCTAGAAAATACTATTTATACTAATAAAATTATGGAAAAAGTATTTTTTTGCTTTTTATATTTATCTTAATCTAGGAAAATTGAAAACATATTTTTTTAAACTTTTTCTGATTTATTTGAAATAAAAAGTAATTAAAAAGCCTTAAAAACTAATTTAAAATAAGAAAAATAGTAAACAGTACCAGAAAGTAATGAAAAATTCAGAAAAATTCTAAAATATTATTCTAAACATAGAAAAAATAATAAAAGTGATGCAGGTGTTCAATAATTAGGTTCTGTAGATGAAAGTGCTTATAAATAAGTACTTATAATAAGCTATAAGTACCAAATGAGCATCAAATGATCACAACAGCTAGAGTATGCAAAATATACTTAATGATAACCTAATCCAACTATCCTAAACCTCTGAAAAGCAATTAAAGGAAAAAATTAAGCAAAGCTAAACTAGTTTCAACTCAGAAATGGGACAATATTACTGTTGATCTAGGAGTGGGGTCCACAGAGCTTAAGCTCAAAAGCTTGGCTACAAATGAGAGCTAGCAAGGTGGTGAATGCTATGGAACCAAGAACCACCACTGGGGCTCACTGATGTGGCCTGTGGGACCCACAGAAGTGGTGAAGATGGCCACTGTTGTGGTGGTGCAACAAATGCATTGGGAGACACTTCCTTGCAGCTTACTTTGAGGCTATGTGGAGCCCACAATAAAAATCACAAAATGTAACAAAATACTAGAGGGTACACAAGCTGGATCTAAAGGATTTCCCAAAAGCTCATAAGCTACAACACAGTAATAAGCTCATTAAAAATCCCACAAGTTTGGCAAAAACTGACTTTTCTAATTTTGACTTATAAAGACAGAATTGAAACTTTGACTAAAATGAGATTTGAATCCAATTTGCGAACCGAGATTAATGTTTAATGATAAAATGGACCTAATGCAAGCTATTTCTACTATTTCTAAACCTATATGCAAGATATGGGATCCCGATTCAAGCAAAACTTAAATGGGATCGAGATAGTAAGTGATTTTGACTATTGTGACATGCGATGCAAACTAAGGATTGATATGAGTCAAATAAACCTATACAAGCTTAAACCAACTCAACTTAGACAACAAACTAACCTTAAACTCAGTAACCTGTACTGAACCAAACACACCTTTAAAAACTTCAATAAGCAGTTTAAACTAACTAATCCTATTCCACAGTGACAGAGATCAAAACAGATATTTAACTAATATTCTAATGACATCAAATCAAGTATTAATGACAAGAAAATATGATCAAATCATCAAGACAGATTTGAAACCAAAAATTATCAATACTTACTTTGAGGTCCATCAATATTTTGGCAGCATAACAATACTAAAACCAATATAGAAACATCAAACTAAACCCAAGTCATCATCAAGATCACCCCATATCCATCTCTGAACCGATTTGAACACCGTTGACTTTTGTTGACTTTTCTTTATTTTTGAAATTTAAACTATTGAGTCTAAAACAGTTCATGAAAAGCTACAATAAGCTTATCCGAGCTTGTTTGAAGGGTAAAAGAGCTTGTGTGACTTCTAATAAGTATAAATGACTTAATACGAATTATCAAGAAACATGAAAACTTGAAATCTTATTAAACTTGGAATAATTACAATAAAAAGTGATATTTGACTTGAAATAAACTTAATATTACACTAAGAACTGAAATTTAAGCTAAAATAGATATTAAAGAAGTTTTACACTACAAAGTTGGTCTAAAACATGCGACACTACTATCTCTGTCTTCATTTCCTTTTAATAGGAATCCAAAAGCTTCCTTGTCGACATCAGATTAAATCCCACCTCAATCCAACCATTGAATCTTTCAAATGCATCCAAACCACACATTTGGCATTTTGGCGGGAAAAGTCATAATAGCAGGTTTATTGCATTTAATGAATTTTGGGTGTATGTAGAGGTGGAGGGGAGTGGTTAAACAGATGTAGAGTGAGGTGGAAAGTTGTGGTGAGGTGGTGAAACCACCTGGTTTTGGATTGCAGCTGTGAGAGAGATAGATGAACAGTAGACGACGGTTTTTATAATTTAAAACATGGGCCAGGTTTTATATTGGGCTTGGTATTGGGTTGGATTTGGATAAATAATATAAAGGAATCCGTTTGGTTAAGGCTTAATCACAAGGACCAAGTTTGTAATTTTTTAAAATGAAGGACTGAAACTGTCAACTTTACAAAGTTATCACAAGGGCTTAAATTGTAACATGTGAATAGTACAAGGGACAATATTGCATAAAATTCCATTTTTATAAACCTAAGGACTATTTTTGACAATTTTCAAACTCCAGGGACCAAACTTGTAATTTTCTCAAAACTTATCATAAGGACCAAATATGCCACATTTGAATAGTATAAGGGTGTAGTTTGAATAATTTTCATTTTTAAACACCCAGGGACTGATTTGGACACTTTTGTAAAGTTGAGGGACCAAAGTTGTAAATTGTGATTTTTAAACTTCAAAGGACAATTTCTTACAACTTGTGATTCCCAAGGACCTTTTATGACTTTATATAAGCTTTGGAATGACCAGGGACTATATTTGACAACTTTTGTAACTTGGGGACTAAAGCGCCAATTATGCAAACTTGATACGTTTTCACCGATTTTGGTATTTTTGCATTTAAAACACATAAAACACTTGTTTGTAATATTTTCATCATTTTGATGCATTTCGAGTGTTTTCAGATGCTTTGCGAGCCTAGATGGTACAAAATGATGAGTATTTAGACACTCATCAATCCTCACACTAAGATATTGCTAGTCCCTAGCAATCTTTTATGAAAAGTTAATGGATTTTATCTCTTTACCAAAAGCCATTACTTCGAGTAGCCAATTGTTTTAGTTCAAGTAAGAACCTTGGTACAATGATAACCAAATGATTTTGAGCAAATCACCGACTTTCAACGGTTTTGATTTGTCTTTACCGAGCCGTTTGCTCGGACTAGCCAACTCTTAGATAAAATATCTTTGGTAAGTTGATTACCAATTATGGTTTTCAATCGCCTTTACCACAAGCCATAAACTTGCGGGCTAGCCAACTTTTCACTAATTAAAGATATGGTGAATGAACACCATACAATTTTGGGCAAATTGCGAGCCATAAACGATTTGAGATATCTTTACCAAGAGACGTTTGCTCTGGATTAGCCGGTCCTTATGTGGGTTAGACATGGTGGACTGATTACCATTTGTTGTGTTTAGTACATAGTACTTCCACTAAAAAATTTAAAATTTGGTCATTTTGGGGAAAAGGGACTAAAAGGGTACATTTATGATCAAATTCACGAATTTCCCCACACTTATAAATGAATATTTTCCTCAATATTCAAAGTACCTACCGTTATGCCGAAACTTAGAACGTAAAAGATAACATTACTAGCCAAGTGTAGAAACACAACAATTATTCTCTTTTTAATATTTACAATTTTCATTCATTTTTAGATCTATATACAACATGCGGGCATCTCCCCACACTAAGGTGGTACACACGGTGAAAACCCATGTTTAATCATTGTTTTTGATTACCGAGTCGCTAGCTCGACTCGACCTCGAATTAATTTTGTTCATGGGGAAGCAAAGTGGAAGAAACAATTCCATCGGACTTTCATTCAAGATGTTTGGACAAACATTTGAAGCACGTGAAAGTTCCATACCGATGAGATATACATAGAACCGCTCAAAATGATAAATGAAAATGCCGGGTCAAAGATAGTGTCTTCATTCTCAAGGAGAAAAGGGAACGAGAAACCACACCATCTGTGAAAAATGAAATAAAGATGTGCATCACTATGCAATCCCATTCTTCATTAGTGAGGAGCAAATCACCATTTGTTAGATTTTTAAGCTTAAATTTGAAGCTTGTATGGTGATTGGCAACAAAATTTCCGGGAGGGAGAGTTGGAAACGGTTCTTCAATCAACAGATTTTCAAGAAAGAGGATGTCTCCCTCCGAATCAAAGTAAGTATTGTCAATCCCTATTGGAATTGAATCATCACTAAGAAAAGCATCGACTTCCTTCCAAAAGTTATCATCTTCCTCATTCGAAGTGAGAGAAGGAATGGAAGAGTCGGAAATGGGACAAGAAATGAGTGAATGATCATTATATAGGAGATTTTTAGTTTCTCCAAGATCGGCTTCGAAATCAAAGAGATCATCGTCACTTTCCTATGAAAGTGGATCGATGTGAGTGAGTTCATTGGTGAACTCCTCAAGAGGATCGACTATGGGAGTGATGCCTCAACATACTCGATGTCTCCATAAGATTTACAATCATCGCTAAAATCGGAGAAAGTCTCAAAATGATCTTTGAACACTCAAGAGGGAAAGGATATCACACATATGATCGGAAGTTTCTGTGACTCTCTCAGATCGGGACAAGGTTCTCAACACTAGACTTTATGAATTCGTCCGATTCCTTTTCGTGAACAGTGTCAAGATGCTCATCCCCATATTCGAGAGAGTGAGTGGGCATTTTGGGTGTGATAACAATGATCGAGGAGTTGAGAAGGACTAGCATACATATGTTTTATACTTTCCATTTGTTCTTCTCGCTAGTAATTCCATCATAGTCTTTTCTTCCCGATTTTTCATGGAAGGAATTTCAACCGATGAACTTGATGAACTCGCACAAAATTGACGAATATCAAGGGTAACTTCATCATCGTCGTCATCGTGAATGAAACAGAATCGAGAGCTAGATTTGGCTACTTTTCTTTTGCAATTGATTCCTAATAGATTTTTCAAAGGCAATTTGGGAATTTAATTTAGCGACCGCTCTTGGCTAACAATTCTTCCATGGATTTCTCATTTGGATTATCTTGGGATGTTTATATTCCTTCAAATCTTTCACTAAATCCAAAAGATCAAGGAGAAGATTTTGAGGAAGTGGCTCAGCCGAGGTGGTGCCCGATTCACTTGGTACTATAGAGGTTGGTCATGATACGAATAGTCGTAATTGTTACAAGGAAATGGATTTCTTGTTTGACAATCGAGCTAGAGTGAGGACCTCCACAATACTCACAACAAGAAACCGATGTGGCCGTGAGTTATATGTGTTGTAGTTATAATTGTTATCGTGAACCCGCTCATAGACAAGCGTGTTTCCGATTGACAATCGAATCGTAGTGTGAACCACCACAAGACTCACAACAAGAAACTGCCGAGTCTCACAAAGTGTGGTAGCTAATGGAATAAATCGGTTGTGTTATGGTAGGAATAGGATCCCGTTATAGATGCACCCGCTTCCCGATTCCACCATGCTACAACCGGGCAATTGCCACCATTATAAGGACCACCACACCATTGACAACCAAGAGGGTGAGGATGAGACATAGAAAGAATCAAAGGTTTACAGAGGGGTTGGGATGAAGAATCAAAGATGTGAAAGGGTAAGGATTGATATTTTTGGATTTTTGGATAACATTTTGTAAAAATAAGAAAGAAAATCTTTTTGGGTTTTTGTGTTTGTTGAAAACTTGAATAAAAAATGTTTTTGATAATCGATCCGTCAAACGAATTAACTTCACGATAATTTTGGTTTTATATGAAAACAAGGAAATATGGACAAAGATGGTAAATATACAATGGGTGTATATTCAACAACACTGATGCTTCAAATTCGTAGTAACGCAGCACACCTCCCCGGCAGCGGCGCCAAAATTTCATTGGCTCCCAAACCGTCAAGTTTATCACACAAGCTAACCACTTGTGAATGGTCAACCGTAATAAACTTCAAACAGCTCAGAAACCAATGCAATTATGATCAGAGGAGTTTAGTGTATCCTCGGGTCGTTAAATCCCAACGAGGTGTGAACACTGTAGTACAACGAATCTGTGATCAAGTGATACTGAATTGAAAAAGGTTTTGCGGATTTTGAATATTTATAACTAAAAAAAAAGTTTGTAAATTACAGGGGCTTAAATGAGAAATATATTAAATAAACGCTATCACTATTTTTAAAATCGATGAACGTTTAAAACCTAAAACGTACGTTTAAATAAAATTACGTGAACGTACTAAATAAAACGTGAAAATAAAGAAGGAAAATAGCTACGGATATGAAAAATACATTTTTACAATTCTAAATGCAAGAAAATTATTGGAAAAATAAAATTATTTTTATGACTATTTATTTAATTATTATTAATTAAAAACTATTTTTAACTATTTAATAATACCCTAAAATATAAGAAAATATGAAATAAAGCTAGAAAAGTGAAATTATGACTTATAAAAATCTAAAATATGATAAAACTTATTTTAAAACTGAAAATATATTTTTAGACTTTTATGTATTTATTATTAATTTAAAACTATTTAAAACTAATTAAAATGCTAGAAAATACTATTTACACTAATAAAATTATGGAAAAGTATTTTTTTGCTTTTATATTTATCTTAATCTAGGAAAATTGAAAACATATTTTTAAACTTTTCCGATTTATTTGTAATAAAAAGTAATTAAAAAGCCTTAAAACTAATTTAAAATAAGAAAATAGTAAACAAGACTGTAAAGTTATGAAAATTCAAGAAAATTCTAAAATATTATTCTAAACATAGGAAAAATAATAAAAGTGATGCAGGTGTTCAATATTTAGGTTCAGAGATGAAAGTGCTTATAAATAAGTACTTATAATAAGCTATAAGTACCAAATGAGCATCAAATGATCACAACAGCTAGAGTATGCAAAATATACTTAATGATAACCTAATCCAACTATCCTAAACCTCTGAAAAGCAATTTAAGGCAAAAATTAAGCGAAGCTAAACTAGTTTCAACTCAGAAATGGGACAATATTATTGTTGATCTAGGAGTGGGGTCCACAGAGCTTAAGCTCAAAAGCTTGGCTACAAATGAGAGCTAGCAAGGTGGTAAATGCTATGGAACCAAGAACCACCACTGGGGCTCACTGATGTGGCCTGTGGGACCCACAGAAGTGGTGAAGATGGCCACTGTTGTGGTGGTGCAACAGCTGCACAGGGGAGACACTTCCCTTGCAGCTTACTTTGAGGCTATGTGGAGCCCACAATAAAAATCACAAAAATGTAACAAAAATACTAGAGGGTACACAAGATGGGTCTAAAGGATTTCCCAAAAGCTCATAAGCTAAAACATAGTAATAAGCTCATTAAAAATCCCACAAGTTTGGCAAAAACTGACTTTTCTAATTTTGACTTATAAAGACAGAATTGAAACTTAGACTAAAATGAGATTTGAATCCAATTTGCGAACTGAGATTAATGTTTAATGATAAAATGGACCTAATGTAAGCTATTTCTACTATTTCTAAACCTATATGCAAGATATGGGATCCCGATTCAAGCAAAACTTAAATGGGATCGAGATAGTAAGTGATTTTGACTATTGTGACATGCAGATGCAAACTAAGGATTGATATGAGTCAAATAAACCTATACAAGCTTAAACCAACTCAACTTAGACAACAACTAACCTTAAACTCAAGAACTCAGATCAACCAAACACACCATTAAAAACTTCAATAAGCGCTTTAAACTAACTAATCCTATTCCACAGTGACAGAGATCAAAACAGATATTTAACTAATATTCTAATGACATCAAATCAAGTATTAATGACAAGAAAATATGATCAAATCATCAAGACTGATTTGAAACCAAAAATTATCAATACTCACTTGAGGTCCAAATGATATTTTGGCAAAGATAACAATACTAAAACCAATATAGAAACATCAAACTAAACCCAAGTCATCATCAAGATCACCCCATATCCATCTCTGAACCTGATTTGAACACCAGTTGACTTTTGTTGACTTTTCTTTATTTTTGAAATTTAAACTATTAGAGTCTAAAACAGGTTCATGAAAAGCTACAATAAGCTTATCTGAGCTTGTTTGAAGGGTAAAAGAGCTTGTGTGACTTCTAATAAGTATAAATGACTTAATACGAATTATCAAGAAACATGAAAACTTGAAATCTTATTAAACTTGGAATAATTACAATACAAAAGTGATATTTGACTTGAAAGAAACTTAATATTACACTAAGAACTGAAATTTAAGCTAAAACAGATATTAAAGAAGTTTTACACTACAAAGTTGGTCTAAAACATGCGACACTACTATCTCTGTCTTCATTTCCTTTTAATAGGAATCCAAAAGCTTCCTTGTCGACATCAGATTAAATCCCACCTCAATCCAACCATTGAATCTTTAAAATTCATCCAAACCACACATTTGGCATTTTGGCGGGAAAAGTCATAATAGCAGGTTTATTGCATTTAATGAATTTTGGGTGTATGTAGAGGTGGAGGGGAGTGGTTAAACAGGTGTAGAGTGAGGTGGAAAGTGGTGGTGAGGTGGTGAAACCACCTGGTTTTGGATTGCAGCTGTGAGAGAGATAGATGAACAGTAGACGACGGTTTTTATAATTTTAAAACATGGGCCGGGTTTTATATTGGGCTTGGTATTGGGTTGGATTTGGATAAATAATAAAAAGGAATCCGTTTGGTTAAGGCTTAATCACAAGGACCAAGTTTGTAATTTTTTAAAATGAAGGACTGAAACTATCAACTTTCCAAAGTTATCACAAGGGCTTAAATTGTAACATGTGAATAGTACAAGGGCCAATATTGCATAAAATTACATTTTTATAAACCCAAGGACTATTTTTGACAATTTTCAAACTCCAGGGACCAAACTTGTAATTTTCTCAAAACTTATCATAAGGACCAAATATGCCACATTTGAATATTACAAGGGTGTAGTTTGAATAATTTTCATTTTAAACACCTGTGGACTGATTTTGACACTTTGTAAAGTTGAGGGACCAAAGTTGTAAATTGTGATTTTAAACTTCAAAGGACAATTTCTTACAACTTGTGAATCCCAAGGACCTTTTATGACTTTATATAAGTTTTGGAATGACCAGGACTATATTTGACAACTTTTGTAACTGGGGACTAAAGCGCCAATTATGCAAACTTGATACGTTTTTCACCGATTTTGGTATTTTTGCATTTAAAACACATAAAACACTTGTTTGTGATATTTTCATCATTTTGATGCATTTCGAGTGTTTTCGGATGTTTTGCGATCTAGATGGTACAAAAATGATGAGTATTTAGACACTCATCACATTCCTATCAGCTTCAAGGCTCCAAAAGTTATTACCTCTCAATTTTATTGTGTGAATCCACTTAATCCACAGAGTATCTTTTTTAATAGCAATATTCCACACATGTTTTGAAAAAAAGCTTCTTTCAAACTGGTCTTTTGGTTTACACACAGATTTCCAAGCAACTTTACACTTTCCATTACCTGAATTACCTTGATTCTAAAGAAACTCTTTCAAATGCCTATTAATGTCTTTGATCCCGGTTATTGGGAGAAGGAATATTGAAGCCCAGTATACATGAATCTACTAGAGCACAGTTACTACAAGGTGAAATGTTCCAGCATAAGACAATCTCTTGTTCTTCTAGTCATTCACCTTTTTCTTTGTTTTATCAAGGAAAATCCAACAATCATTCACTCCAAGCCTTTTAGACAACAATGGAACACCAAGATATCTTACTCGGAGCTTCCGGTCATGAAAGGTAGAATATTGAGAATAGTTTGCTTATCTTCATCTTGCATACTTCAAAAAGATGTGCTTTTGACAAGTTAGAGAAAAGGTTAAAGCAAGAACTAAATTCCTCAAGGATTCTTTAATGACCCCAACAAATGAAGCATCACCATGACACATGACTAATAGGTCATCTGCAAAACATACATGTGTTAGCTTCTATTCCTTACATCCAAAATGAAATTGGAGCACATTACTCCTGTTAATCCTTCTTCTCAGCACCAATGTGAAAATATCCGTTATTAATGTGAACAAGTATGGAGATACTCGATCACCTTGTCTTACTCCTCTTAATCCTTCTTCTCTAGCCACTTTAAAATAACCAATTCTTTCTCCATTAACATTAATGGTAAAGGTTGTTTTAGAGATACACTGCATTATCCACTCAACCATCTTCATATGAAATCCAAAATCCACCAAAATCTTCTTAAGAAAGCCCAATTAACTGTATCATTGGCTTTTTGTATATCAATTTTAAAATGTACCTTTTTGTCCCATTTTTCCTATTATACCATTTTATAATTTCATGAGTAAGCAAGATACTGTCTTGAATTTGCCTACCAGGAATGAAAGAACTTTGGTTACATCTATCAATTTGTTCAGAGCATGCTTAATTCTATTTGTGATGACCTTGCTTATATACTTATAATGAATATTACAATAGGAAATGGGCCCGAAGTCTGTGACTTTATTGGAAGTTTAGATTTTTAGAATTAAGGAAATTAAAATGGCATTTAACTCCCCAAGCAACTTCTTAGTGTCAAAAAATCCTTTATTTCACAACGAACATTAGGACCAATGATCCCCCAAGTCTTCTTGAAAAATGCATATGTAAAGCCATCACGATCTGGAGCCTTTGAATCTTCAATATCAAACTTGCTCTTTTAATCTCTTCCTCTAAAACACTTTCAATCATACTCCTAGCTTCTTCTTCACTAAGTTATTGCTAAAGAGATCAATAGATTCCAAATCTTCTACAGGATATTCAGTCCCTAAGAAGTCTGCAAAATACTTTTCAAATTGATGGCCACTTGATCAACTTCATCATTCACACAATGATTATCACAAACAGAATGGATTTTGCTTCTATTAGCTCTTCCTTTTAACACTTTATAGAAGAAACTAGTATTCTTATATCCTTTACAAAGCTACTGAATTTTAGCTTGTTAAAAAGAAACTCCCCCTAATCAGACTCAGCTTCTAAAAAATTTTCCAGTAAAACAGCTTCATTAACTGTTAATTGCTTATCATGAGGTTTTTTGTCAATCTTAATATGCACTTCTTTTATTTTATCTCTGAGCTTAGATACCCTTTCATATACACTGCCTTTTTCCCAACCCAAATTGTTAAAAAGATGCTTTAACTGCTTCAATTTTTTCACAACTTCAAACATATGAAACCTACAATCTCTTTATCCCAGATATCTCAAATAGTAGGAAGGAACTCCTTCTTATCTGTAATGAAATTTGGAAACCTGTATGCCTTCATTTTCTTCTTGACCTTAAGTGGTATACACAAGATAGCAGGAGTGTGCTCTGAGATGATATATGGAAGGAAAACTGCATGACATTGAGGGAACTGAGTTATTAAATCATTATTTGACATGAATATGTCCAGCTTCTTCAAAACTTCTATCTGACTTCCATTTTTGACTTTATGCAAATTTTTTATCCAAGTAATGTAGAGGCTTGAACTACAAACATCTGTAACTTCAATTATGTTCAGGCATTGTTGAAATTCTACCACATCAGCTGTCATTTTGGAACCTCCACAAGAATGTTCAGTTAGACTAATAATTACATTCATATCCCCTGCAGTACCCATTGGAAAACCATTTACAACTCTTTTATCTCTTTTCAAAGTATGCCATAATTCTTTTCTTTCAGCCCCTGAATTAGCTGCATAAACAAAGGTGAAATAATACTTAAATTTATATTGAGGAGCATGAATGATACAGAAAATGGTTTGACTTGTCCAATGTAGAATTTGGACTTGAACATCATTTCCATCCCATCCTAGCACAGCCCTGCACCTTTAGAACAAATTGCAAATTTGACACCCATTCCCATCTATGAAACATTCTGTCACAAATTCCTTGAAGCTTTTTACTCTTTAATCTTGTCCCCAAAATAGCACATACTTTCAGCTTTTCATTATTCGTAAGATTTAGTACCTCTTTTTGTTTCTCAAAAGTACCCATACCTCTAATGTTCCAAATGCCAATTTTAAAATCCATATCAGAGATCATACAACACCCTGATTCCCAATCCATTCACCTCTAAATCATTCATGGCTTTGGCCATACCACTAGTACCTTCAAAAACATCTTCTTCAGTAGCAACAGTTTTATTCTTTTGCATTTCTTTCAATCTATCTTCCTCCTCTTTGTATTTATAGTATCTAATCATGTCTTTAGTCTAATTACTCACTTTTGCTACAGTAGGCTGAATCTTCTTATTCAAATATTGATCAACAATCATTTTGTCCTTTATTATGTTCATCTATTGCCTATCATCTTCAGATAATGAATTCAAGATTGAGTATTTGTTTGCTGATCTTTTCAAAGCTTCCAAGTCCTTATCATTCATTGCCCATTGCCTTCTATTTTCAGTAGTATTACCTTTTTCTTCCTCATTCACCACATTTCTAGTTCGTTTCCTCCTATATGCTTGCCTTTTATATCCCATATTTGTGTTCTTCCATCCTTCCTTTAATTTTCCTTAACTCATGTTATCTTCCTTTTGTGGTGCAATATTCTTATAAGTGTTACTTTGGTATCTGTTATTAAACCTCCTACCATGTATCCCCACCTCATTCTTATCCTCTCTATTTTTGACATTCTGACTTTCAATACATCCACTTGCCTTTTCGCTTTTTTCATTATCCAATTTCTTCTGCACTCTTAGGCCTTATGCTACATTTCAAAAATTCATGACCAAACACTTTACAATGCTCACAAACAGGAGGTTTCTAGTTATATACAACTTGCACTTTTTTGGTACCTTTAACACTATTCTCCTTACATCTATACCGAATTTTAATAGAATTCTTAAACTCCTTTTCTTTTGTCATTTCAACTAGAACCCTAGCATAACCAAGGTTACCCATTCCTTTATGACATATTGTATCAGTCATATTGTCCATAAGAATGGGAATACCTACACTGCTAGCTAAGGCACTAATCTCATCCACACTCTAAGCTTCCAAAGGACTATTCACCATTTTAATCCAAACAGGCTAGTTTACTTGGTTTAGATTTTTGCATATTCATCTCAAGACTCTATTTTTGCATAAATAGTGGTTTGTTGTTTACCATCCAAGGTCCATTTTCTTCCTTCTTCCTAAACTTGAACTAAAATTGGCCATTAGTAGGAATAATATCTACAATTCCAAATTTACTCCACATTCTCCTTATATTATGTCTTAGCTAATTTGGATTCATACTATAACCAACAAATTGACCAAATATAGTAAGTTTCCATCTCGCAATTCCTTTCTAAACAAGC
The DNA here is from genome assembly GCA_022545495.1 of Chrysanthemum lavandulifolium. Taxonomy (NCBI): domain Eukaryota; kingdom Viridiplantae; phylum Streptophyta; class Magnoliopsida; order Asterales; family Asteraceae; genus Chrysanthemum; species Chrysanthemum lavandulifolium. Next base: position 294,979,423 of record CM040241.1, read on the forward strand.
ATTTCATCAAATATCATAACGCCAATCCCTAATTCAGTAGTTACAATTGGAACAAAGTTGAGTTTAGTAAGCATTTCATCTTTTGTGACCATATTAGCATAAGAGAGGACACTCCTATTCTTCTCTGCATTTGTTGCACTTTTGACATTATTACCATCAGCTATATCACTCTTACTCTTATTAGTACTATTAATAGTATCATTAAGCTTATCAACAGTTGGACTATCACTATTCAGAGCATCATTAAACACTATATTACTTACAGACGGTTCAGGTGATGCTGGTGAATCAGTAACTACCCTCATATCCATATTTGTATTACCTTGTACTGTGATGAGTGTCTAAATACTCATCATTTTTGTATCGCTAGAATGCCAAAAACATCCGAAAACACTCGTAAATGCTTCAAAATGATAAAATATCACAAACAAGTGTTTTATATGTTTTAAATGCAAAACATCAAAACTGTGAAAAACGATCAAGTTTGCATAATTGGCGCTTTAGTCCCCAAGTTACAAAAGTTGTCAAATCTAGTCCTCGTAATTCAAAACTTGTAAAATATCATTTTAGGTCCATGAGATTCAAAAGTTGTCAAAATAAACCCTTTAAAGTTTAAAAATCACAAATTGACAACTTTAGTCCTTTAACTTTGAAAATTGTCAAAAGTAGTCCTTGGTTAAGTTAAAAAGTAAAAATTATCAAATATTAACCTTGTTCTATTAATAAATGGCAAAAATGGTCCTTATGATAAACTTTGGAGAAAATTACAAGTTTGATCCCTAAAGTTTCAAAATTGACAGTTTTGGTCCCTGGACTTATAAAAATTGAACTTTATACAAATTTGGTCCTTTGGTAATTAAAACTTGGCAAGACTAACCCTTGTATTAGCTTTGGAATATTTGGTGTTTAGTCCTTAACTTTCGAATATTACAACTTTGGTCCTTGTTGTTAACATAAACCAAACGGATCCTTTATAATAACTAAGCCCAATACCCATAAGCCCAAACCCGTGTTTAAAAATCAAACCGCCAAACACCTGCTCCTCCTCTCTACCACTCCCGCATCCCGAAACCACCGGTTTTTACCACCTCACCACCACTTTCCACCTCACCTATCTTATCCTCATTGTTTTACATCTCCTCCACCTCTACATACAACCAAACCCAATTAATGCAAAGCGCCCAAGACTTTTTTGGCGCCAAAAGCAAAATCAAAGGCTAAGATCTGTTTCAGAGATCCAATGGTGGTGGGATCAACTCAGAAGCATGTGGGGAATATCAAATGCTATAAAAAGAAGAAAGAGGAGATGTGAAGAGTTACTTTGGCCTTAAGCCATTGTCACACTATGGAATAGCCATAGTCTTTACTGTTTTTCTTTACTTATTGTCATTTACTGCTTTATTTAGTGTAAAGAATTTCAAAGTAGTGTAATGGAACCTCTGTTTTCAGTTTAATACAAGTCTCTTTTAAAATTTATATTTTCATAATTTCTTTAATTTCTTGTCATTTACTTTTCTTGTTGGATCATGGTGGATTAATGGACTCTAATAGATAATTTAGGCTCCTGACAAAGCTTAAGTAGCTTTTAGATACAATAATTCAGCAATGATCTTTAAAATAGAAAATCACTAAAAATAGATAAAATAGGAAATGACCAAAATCGAATTATGAAGAAGGTGATGAAGCAAGGTTGGATTTGGAATGCTATGGGGTATTAGGAGCTTAATGGGAAGCTATTAGGTGTAACCTTCTCCTTGGTTTCTATGTCTCAGTCCACTTTCTCACTTGTAAGCATTTTTCTAATTTTTGCTTATTACTGTTTTAATGTTTTATGTGCTTTGATTTTCATGTTTACCTGTTTCTATGTTGTTTTTTATTGTTATTATAACATAATATAAGTAGTTTGTTTATTGTAATTCAATTGTGCATAAAATTGAAGTTACTCAGTTGAAATTCAAATTTGACAAGTTTGAGTTTTTGACTGTGTTCTTGAAGTTTTATGCTCATTTAGTCTTGTTATGTTATAATATAATGTTTGGAATATGGTTTAGACTCAGATTCAATGCAACTTTTAAGTTCATGTGACAAGTGAAAGTTAAAAGGTTGTTTGGATTTGCTGATAAACAAGTCCTCCTGTGTAAGTCTGTAGTTGTTTGTCATTGTTTCATGTTTCAATAACACATAATAGCTCAGTTTAGTCCTAATATATAGTCATTGTTTTGTAAAAGTCAAATTTCCTTTTAAATCACTTATGCAGTTTACTGTCATAGTTTTAGATTGTAAAATTCATAGTATTAGCTTAAAACTTGTAGACATAGATTAATATCATCTTATTACATCTTATTATATCATATTTAGTCCATAAATTCAGTTCTAAGTTCAATAAAGTCAACATAGTTCATATCTTAAAAAGTCAAATTTTCATTATAGTTTTGCCCTGCACCACAGTTTAGGTGTCAAGTTAATGAGCTTGCATAAGCTTCATTACTTGACCCTAGCTTGTGCATTTAGCTTCTTTGTATAGCCTGTGTGGCCTTTTTATTATTTGCATGCTTGTTTTTATATTTGTAGTTTATTTGCATAGCTTAATCTTTCCATCTATTTTGTCCCATTCACTCCTTCCACCAAGCAAACGGTGGAAGTGGAGTTGTGTTTCCATGCCTATGAAAAGTTCCCTACAGAGCTAGAGCTTGTGATTTTTAGCTTCTTGTGAAGTTATTCAGTCATACTCTAAGTCTCAGTATTGGTTGAGCTCTCATGAGCTTATTTGATAAGTCTTGTGAGTTTGTGTTTGCCCATTCCTAACAGTTCAATCCATGAACTTGCACCATTTCCACAAGCTCACACCAAGCTCATTAGTAATCCCAAGCCTGTGTGGCTTGGCTTTTTAGGAAGCCTAGCAACCCAGCTTTATGGTTTTGCTCTTAACTTTCACCTTGTAGCTTATTTACATAGGCTGCAAGTAGCTAGAACTTATCACCATTCACTCAGTGTATACTGAGTCCATCAGTATATACTGAGTGTTTAATAGCATTTTCATAAGCTCCTTATAAGCTCATCTGTGATCCCCACTTGATGAGCTTTGGTTTTTTGGAATCCTCACCAGCCCTGCTTGCCACTCCAATTCTCATTTTGGCCTTTTAAGCTTATTCTCTTAGCCTAAATGACCATTACATTTAGCTGCAGGGGGTGTTTGGATATGTAGTGCACTGGGAGTGCTTATTTGCTTATTTCAAGCTTATTTGCCAATTCCAGTGTACAAGCTTGTGTATAATAATCCATTATACTTGTACAAATATAATTTTGCCTTTGGTTTACACTTTATAGCTTTTTCAAGCTTATTGTGAGCCTATGAGTTTACTGTGAGCCCATAAGCTCAACTGAATGACTAATAAGCTCATAATATGCTTATTTCTAGGTTGTAGCTTTCCATTTTTCTTAAACTTGTTCATATTACATGTATATACATATCTTTTCCTTTTGTTTCCTTTGTTAAGCTTATTCAAAGCTTATAAGCCAAACAGTGAGTTAAAAGCTCATCGCATGTTTATAAGCCAAGAATTGCTTATTTCTTTGTTTGTAAAGCTTTTAATTTATTAAATGTACTTAATATCTCAGATATATTTATGTCCTTAAAAGCGTAAAAGCCAAAACAAGCTTTTGCTACAAGTTATAGCTTCTATGTGGGAGCTTATGGCTTATTTGTTAATCGTCATGGAAATAAGCTCCAATGAGCTTATTTCAAGTTTTGAAAAATTGTTTTTATTAAAGTTCCATATTTTAGCTTGTTATATCATTTTGCAAAAGAAAAATAAAAATAAATGTCTTTGCAAAAGGGTGGAAGCGAGCTCGAACCCGAGACCTCCACCCTTTAAGAGTGATAGTGGGGTACCTGTAACCATAAGCGCCCTTGGGTCTTTCTTGTTATGGAATGCAAAATCAAATACATAAGGGTGTTTGGCAGTTATGGTTATAAGCTCTTTTGAGCTTATTTCCAGCTTATTTTCCACAGTAACCCACAACTTTCTTATTTTTCTTAGATTAAGAATAGATTATAGTATTTTCTGTAAAAAGTTGAGATTTTTCCAATAAGCTTTAGTATTTTTAAACATTTAATTAAAGTTTTATAGTAATTAATTCATAATAAAAAATATAAAAGTCAAAAAAATATAAATCTTTTTTGTAAAATTTTCTTTTGTCATATATTTTGTAAAAATATTGTTTTTACACTCTTAAGCCTTTTATTTCATAAATTTTACGTTTTGTCTTGCGCTCCAGCGCCATTTTCGTAAATAACGCTCGTTTCCTTTTTAAACAACGTTTTTAGATAATTTGAGTTTACGGTTTAGTTAATATAGTTTATATAAGTTATTTTATTTTATAAAATCAAATAAACGTTCATCGATCTGTAAAAATAGTGATAGCGTTTATTTAATAGATTTTAACTTTTATTTTCTTTAATTTGCATTTAAGTCGCTAAGACATGCAAATCCCTACTGTAGTTATAATCGTTTTGTTTTTATACGTTTACGTTTAATTTATGTTAAATGTAAGTTTGTATATCTTTTATATTTTAGGTTTCGATTGTACGCTTTTATTGATGTAGGCGTGATGAGCTATTACTATTCACATTCCTAGTGTTAGTCAATCGATTCCTGCTTTTCCTATACTAATATTATTTTCAACAATTCACAAGTCATTGTACCGAACATCATGCCTCACCAGACATAAACGATCCAAGGATATTTTAAATCCTTGGTAAACTTGCATTTTTCTCCGGCCGTCGCCATTTTATCATCTCTGTTACGGTTGACCGCTCACTAGCGGTTGGCAAGTGCGACGGAGAAATAAAGAGGGTGGTTCGGGAGAAATCAATTTAGCGCCACGCCGGGAGGCTAGTCACAGATTATGACTTGTATTTTGTACTTTGTTGAAATACCTATCCTTGTATGTAAATTACATATACTTCATTTCATATAAACAATATAAAATACAAAAGATTTTATGGTTGAAATCTATCGTGCTTTGATTTGCATTTGACTGTTAATCTTCCTAATCTTCATATTCCTAGGTCTAAATTTTGGCTAAACACCATGTTTACACTAAAAAGGATTTATGTGCTTAGTATAATTCACGGAATATGATAGATTAGGTTTAAATCGAGATCATGTATTAAAAATCTCATTTAGGTTTCCTTTTAGCCATTTCTATGTGTATATATATAAAAGTTAAAAATACAAAAACATTTTTTCCTTTGCACACAACTTGCCCGGCTTGATAAGTCCCTCGCCACAACATTTGGTTGTTGGTCATTACAGATTCTTGAGCTCTGTTAGACCCAGATTCCCTTTCGAGGGCGGTTGTTAGGAATTTCTTTTGTACATATATATATAAACCTTAAAATACAAAAATATTTTCCACTTCTTTTTATAAAATCAAAATCAAAAAATTCTTCTCGCCTTTTCTGAGTTTCTTTCTAAGATTCTTAGACTCATCTTAGTGATGATTATTCATAATTCTGTGAGTGGCAATCCCACTCCAATTTCTCACCCATTCTTTGAGTGGCAATCCCACTCAGTTTCCCCATGAACAATTTAATTCGGGGTCAAGTCAAGCTAGTGACTTGGTTATCAAAAACAAGCCACACAATATGGGTTTTCACCCATATTTCTGTCTTTTTTCTCCTTTCTACCACCTAGTGTGGGGGTAATAACCCACCTGTTGTATATATAAAAACTTTGAAAATTGTAAATATTAAAAAAGAATAATTGTTGTGTTTCCACACTTAGCTAGTAATGTTATCTTTTCGTTCTAAGTTTCGATTATATCATAGGTGACTTTGAATATTGAGGACAATATTCATTTCTAAGTGTGGGGAAATTCAGCGAATTTGATCATAAATGTACCCTTTTAGTCCCTTTTTCCCCAAAATGGCCAAATTTTAAAATTTTTATTAGTGGAAGTACTATGTACTAAACACAACAAATGGTAATCAGTCCACCATGTCTAACCCACATAAGGATTGGCTAATCCAGAGCAAACGGCTCTTGGTAAAGATATCTCAAATCCGCTTACGACTTGCAATTTGCCCAAAATTGTATGGTATTCAATTTCACCATATCCTAAAAAGTGAAGAGTTGGCTAGCCCGCAAGATTATGGCTTGTGGTAAAGGCAAGTGGAAAATCCATAATTGGTAATCGACTCACCAAAGATAATATTAATAATTTATCTAAGAGTTGGCTAGTCCGTAGCAAACGGCTTCGTAAAGACAAATCAAACCGTTGATGACTTATGATTTGCTCAAAATCATTTGGTTATCATTGTACCAAGGTTCTTACTTGAACTAAAACAATTGGCTACTCCGTAAGTAATGGCTTTTGGTAAAGAGATTAAAATCCATTAAATTTTCTCAAATCATTGCTAGGGACTAGCAATATCTTAGTGTGGGGATTGATGAGTTCTAAATACTCATCGTTTTTGTATCTTAGAATGCCAAAACATCCGAAAACACTCGTAAATGCTTCAAAATGATAAAAATATCACAAACAAGTGTTTTATATGTTTTAAATGCAAAACATCAAAATCGGTGAAAAACGATCAAGTTTGCATAATTGGCGCTTTAGTCCCCAAGTTACAAAAGTTGTCAAATCTAGTCCCCGGTAATTCAAAAACTTGTAAAATATCATTTTAGGTCCATGAGATTCAAAAGTTGTCAAAATAAACCCTTTAAAGTTTAAAATCACAAATTGACAACTTTAGTCCTTTAACTTTGAAAATTGTCAAAAGTAGTCCTCGTTAAGTTAAAAAGTAAAAATTATCAAATATTAACCTTGTTCTATTAATAAATGGCAAAAATGGTCCTTATGATAAACTTTGGAGAAAATTACAAGTTTGATCCCTAAAGTTTCAAAATTGACAGTTTTGGTCCCTGGACTTATAAAAATTGAACTTTATACAAATTTGGTCCTTTGGTAATTAAAACTTGGCAAGACTAACCCTTGTATTAGCTTTGGAATATTTGCAGGTTTAGTCCTTAACTTTCAGAATATTACAACTTTGGTCCTTGTTGTTAACATAAACCAAACGGATCCTTTATAATAACTAAGCCCAATACCCAGCCAAGCCCAAACCCAGTGTTTAAAAATCAAAACCGCCAAACACTGTTCCTCCTTCTCTACCACTCCTGCATCCTGAAACCACCTGGTTTTTACCACCTCACCACCACTTTCCACCTCACCTATCTTATCCCCCCAGCTGTTTTACATCTCCCCTCCACCTCTACATACAACCAAACCCAATTAATGCAAAGAAACTGCCCAAGACTTTTTTGGCGCCAAAAGCAAAATCAAAGGCTAAGATCTGTTTCAGAGATCCAATGGTGGTGGGATCAACTCAGAAGCATGTGGGGAATATCAAATGCTATAAAAAGAAGAAAGAGGAGATGTGAAGAGTTACTTTGGCCTTAAGCCATTGTCACACTATGGAATAGCCATAGTCTTTCTTGCTTTTCTTTACTTATTGTCATTTATCGCTTTATTTAGTGTAAAGAATTTCAAAGTAGTGTAATGGAACCTCTGCTTTCAGCTTAATACAAGTCTCTTTTAAAATTTATATTTTCATAATTTCTTTAATTTCTTGTCATTTACTTTTCTTGTTGGATCATGGTGGATTAATGGACTCTAATAGATAATTTAGGTTCTCGACAAAGCTTAAGTAGCTTTTAGATACAATAATTCAGCAATGATCTTTAAAATAGAAAATCACTAAAAAATAGATAAAATAGGAAAATGACCAAAAATCAGAATTATGAAGAAGGTGATGAAGCAAGGTTGGATTTGGAATGCTATGGGGTATTAGGAGCTTAATGGGAAGCTATTAGGTGTAACCTTGTCCTTGGTTTCTATGTCTCAGTCCACTTTCTCACTTGTAAGCATTTTTCTAATTTTTGCTTATTACTGTTTTAATGTTTTATGTGCTTTGATTTTCATGTTTACCTGTTTCTATGTTGTTGTTTATTGTTATTATAACATAATATAAGTAGTTTGTTTATTGTATTCAATTGTGCATAAAATTGAAGTTACTCATTGAAATTCAAATTTGACAAGTTTGAGTTTTGACGTGTTCTTGAAGTTTTATGCTCATTTAGTCTTGTTATGTTATAATATAATGTTTGGAATATGGTTTAGACTCGATTCAATGCAACTTTTAAGTTCATGTGACAAGTGAAAGTTAAAGGTTGTTTCGATTTTTGATAAACAAGTCCTCCTGTAAGTCTCGTAGTTGTTTGTCATTGTTTCATGTTTCAATAACACATAATAGCTCGCTTTAGTCCTAATATATAGTCATTGTTTTGTAAAGTCAAATTTCCTTTTAAATCACTTATGCAGCTTTCATCATCATAGTTTTAGATTGTAAAATTCATAGTATTAGCTTAAAACTTGTAGACATAGATTAATATCATCTTATTACATCTTATTATATCATATTTAGTCCATAAATTCAGTTCTAAGTTCAATAAAGTCAACATAGTTCATATCTTAAAAAGTCAAATTTTCATTATAGTTTTGCCGCAGACACAGTTTAGGTGTCAAGTTAATGAGCTTGCATAAGCTTCATTACTTGACCCTAGCTTCATGCATTTAGCTTCTTTGTATAGCTTTGTGTGGCCTTTTTATTATTTGCATGCTTGTTTTATATTTGTAGTTTATTTGCATAGCTTAATCTTTCCATCTATTTTGTCCCATTCACTCCTTCCATCAAGCAAACGGTGGAAGTGGAGTTGTGTTTCTATGCCTATGAAAAGTTCCCTCTGAGCTAGAGCTTGTGATTTTTAGCTTCTGTGAAGTTATTCACCATACTCTAAGTCTCAAGATTGGTTGAGCTCTCATGAGCTTATTTGATAAGTCTTGTGAGTTTGTGTTTGCCCATTCCTAATGAGCTCAATCCATGAACTTGCACCATTTCCACAAGCTCACACCAAGCTCATTAGTAATCCTAAGCTCGCGTGGCTTGGCTTTTAGGAAGCCTAGCAACCCAGCTTTATGGTTTTGCTCTTAACTTTCACCTTGTAGCTTATTTACATAGGTCGCAAGTAGCTAGAACTTATCACCATTCACTCGGTATATCGAGTCCATCAAGATATACCGAGTGTTTAATAGCATTTTCATAAGTTTCCTTATAAGCTCATCCGTGATCCCCACTGATGAGCTTTGGTTTTTGGAATCTCACCACTCGCTTGCCACTCCAATTCTCATTTTGGCCTTTTAAGCTTATTCTCTTAGCCTAAATGACCATTACATTTAATTGCGGGGGTGTTTGATATGTAGTGCATCGAGTGCTTATTTGCTTATTTCAAGCTTATTTGCCAATTCCAAAGGTACAAGCTTGTATAATAATCCATTATACTTGTACAAATATAATTTCGCATTTGGTTTACACTTTATAGCTTTTTCAAGCTTATTGTGAGCCTATGAGTTTCTTGTGAGCCCATAAGCTCAATCGAATGACTAATAAGCTCATAATATGCTTATTTCTAGGTTTGTAGCTTTCCATTTTCTTAAACTTGTTCATATTACATGTATATACATATCCTTTTCCTTTTGTTTCCTTTGTTAAGTTTATTCAAAGCTTATAAGCCAAACAAAGGAGTTAAAAGCTCACTCGCATAAGCTTATAAGCCAAGAATTGCTTATTTCTTTGTTTGTAAAGCTTTTAATTTATTAAATGTACTTAATATCTGTATATATTTATGTCCTTAAAAGCAGAAAAGCCAAAAACAAGCTTTTGCTACAAGTTATAGCTTCTATGTGGGAGCTTATGGCTTATTTGGCCAACTGTCATGGAAATAAGCTCCAACAGAGCTTATTTCCAAGTTTTGAAAAAATTGTTTTTATTAAAGTTCCATATTTTAGCTTGTTATATCATTTTGCAAAAAGAAAAATAAAAAATAAAATGTTTTTGCAAAAAGGGTGGAGGCAGGCTCGAACCTGAGACCTCCACCCCTTTAAGAGTGATAGTGGGGTACTGAACCATAAGCGCCTTGGTCTTTCTTGTTATGGAATGCAAAATCAAATACATAAGTGGTGTTTGGCAAGTTATGGTTATAAGCTCTTTTGAGCTTATTTCACTTATTTTCCACAAGAACTCACGACTTTCTTATTTTTCTTAGATTAAGAATAGATTATAGTATTTTACGTAAAAGTTGAGATTTTTCCAATAAGCTTTAGTATTTTAAACATTTAATTAAAGTTTTATAGTAATTAATTCATAATAAAAATATAAAAGTCAAAAAATATAAATCTTTTTGTAAAATTTTCTTTTGTCATATATTTTGTAAAAATATTGTTTTTACACTCTTAAGCCTTTTATTTCATAAATTTTACGTTTTGTCTTGCGCTCCAGCGCCATTTTCGTAAATAACGCTCGTTTCCTTTTTAAACAACGTTTTTAGATAATTTGAGTTTACGGTTTAGTTAATATAGTTTATATAAGTTATTTTATTTTATAAAATCAAATAAACGTTCATCGATCTGTAAAAATAGTGATAGCGTTTATTTAATAGATTTTAACTTTATTTTCTTTAATTTGCATTTAAGTCGCTAAGACATGCAAACCCTACCGTAGTTATAATCGCTTTGTTTTTATACGTTTACGCTTAATTTATGTTAAATGTAAGTTTGTATATCTTTTATATTTTAGGTTTCGATTATGCGCTTTTATTGATGTAGTCGTGATGAGCTATTACTATTCACATTCCTAGTGTTAGTCAATCGATTCTGCTTTTCCTATACTAATATTATTTTCAACAATTCACAAGTCATTGTACCAGAACATCATGCCTCACCAGGACATAAACGATCCAAGGATATTTTAAATCCTTGGTAAACTTGCATTTTTCTCCCGGGCTGTCGCCATTTTATCATCTGTTACGGTTGACCGTTCACTAGCGGTTGGCAAGTGTGACGGAGAAATAAAAGAGGGTGGTTCGGGAGAAATAATACTGTACCATCCATCCCTATAGTCTTAGCTCCTGATTTACTAGTTTTCCCAATTCCATTATCCCTAACTTCATTCACAGTAATTTTCGTCACATTTCCAGTACGTTTTAAGCTTAAGTTACTATGGTCGTAAATTTCACCGGAACCTTTGGATTCCGATTAGACGTCCTTTGTTTCTTTTTGTTTGGGGATTAAGTCGTAGAATAGCAATGTACTTTTCAAAGTGTCCCGTTTTAGTACGTGTATTTTTTTTAAGTTGTAGAATAGCAATGTTCTTTCATAAATGTTCCAATTTGGTACGTCGATGTTGTACCAAATTAGAACACTTATAGAAAGTGTATTGCTATTCTACGACTTCTAAGAAGTACACGTACTAAAACGAGACACTTTGAAAAGTACATTGCTATTCTACAATTTAAAAAAAGTACGCGTACAAAAACGGAATACTTTTTAAAGTACATTGTTATCTACAACTTAATCCTTTTTGCTCGACATAACTATGAAGACAAAACAGAACACAAAAAGACGAAAATTTAGGGAATTCTCAAAACTCAACCAAAATGAAATTGAAGTGGATCATTATGTGCGCAATGACAATACGAGTTGATTGCATGTTTCATAAATGAAATTCGTCAAGTTTTAGTAGTTTAAAATCTCATACTTTTGAATTCGTGCAATTTCGTCTATCGAGTGGCCTGCTAAGTAACTAATTAGTTATTTTGTGGTTTTTCGTTTTCTTTTATTTTGCTACGAAATCCACATAGATGCCATGTTAATTTAATATGACACATCAACAACTATATGTACATTCCCAAACATCCCCTTCACATTTAACCCATTCACCATCATAGTAGCCATCACCACCCTTCAATTTCACCCCTTTCACCTTCACCCCTTCACCCACCTTTAAACCTTACCCAATTGACACACCACCATTCCTTTGGAAACTCCATTCCTTGTGATGAAAAATTAAGACTCAACCAATGTTCAAAACTGAAAATCAAAATCAAAATCAATTGCAAACCAATCATATACCACTACATTCCTCCTGCTGCAAATTCAAAATCCAAATGAGAACCTTAAATCAAAATCAAAATTGAACCCATATTCATATAACAAACTCAACATCTACAAACAGATATGTATGTCATTTCATTTACGTATTAGAAACGATCCTAACAATTACTATGCATATACCAAATCATAATCAATCTTTTTTATTTTATGTTTTATGTTATTGTTAATGTTTTTTCTTGGACTATTGTGGGTAATTTTTAGAAGGTAATATCACTTTAATGTTTTCAGTGCATCGTGTAAAATAATTATCGCATAATCATTATTAGAATGCATATCCAAACTCCCATGATGAATCAAACAGGTATATTGGTGGAGCCTTTAATGTCGAGTCACTTGAAGAAAATCTTCTAGGCCAACTTGCAGGAAACCAAGAAATCGTCGTGAAAGTTTATGATGTCACAAACAAATCCGATTAGTAATAAATTGTCAAAGTGGGAAAAGTAGGGATAAAAATTAAATGGGTAACAAGTACATAAAGGGATGTTTCGTAGTTTTGTTTAAAAAAAATTGAAAAAGTTTATGCCAAATGAAAAAAACCTGTGGCACGTAGGAAATGGCCGTTCTTTATTTTACCGGATACACTAAATTAGACGAATACAAAAGTATGAGATTTTAAAAGGAAAAAATAATTGACTTCACAAGTAACAAAGAAAAAGAAATTCGATAAACCCTTAAAAGGCGTCCAAACGCGACTGCAAGTGAATTTCTCTTTTACTATTAATTCATCAAAACATATTTTAAAACCTAAACATATTACATTTCTATGATTGTCTTGTAGAGAAGGAAAAAATCACTAGTATAAAAGATAGATTACGATAATTATATAATGTTATTTTTACCCTTCAATCTCTTTGAACCAATTAAACACACGATATCATATATTGACTGAAGAACCGACGGCTAAGCCTGAGGAGTTGTAGCTCGAACATGTCATGCATCAACTATAAAAGGCGACAAGTTAGATATATTTTCGTGCAATCGGCCCTAATTTGTATTCCTTAAAAGTATATTAAAGATTGTCTTACTAGATATTTGAAGAGAAATTGATACTTGCATTATATGTATATTATAGATTAAATGCTAGTTTGGGAAATATACTAAGACCGGAGTGAAGCTTTGTGATCGAGTTTTTTTGTCTAAATCACATAACCATGTCGTAAAATCTGGAAAAATGGAGGAACATCCTCTGAAGTACTCGAAGAGGTACGCAAAGAAATGGAGGGACGTCCTTTTACTCTTAACGGTTTTATAAGCTATAGATAATTTTTTGATGAGTATGTTTGTAAAAAATAGATGTTGTTGGTCCGGTATTGTTGATGATGCTATTATCGATGCCGATGATGGTCTTTGGTCTTTGGTCTTTGGTCTTTGATGGCGATCATTGGTCTTGATCTTTGGTCAAGTCTTGATCGATGTTGATACTGAAAAAGATTAAAATTGCAGCTTTTATTTTTGCAATGATGCTGATGTTGTTGCTGAAAATGATTAAAATCAGTTAAATTGTGAAAAGTAATCTCCATATTGAAAACTTATTTTTCTAAAACAATTCTCAATCTTACTTTGCCAAACAAAAAATATTTTTCAAACAAAGCTTATTTTTCAAAATAATAACTTTAAGCCTCCATAATCTTGCATAATTTCTCGTACCAAACATGCCCGTAATCTTCTTTATCCATCATTTTGTAATTTGTATCCTTGGTATATGTTGCAACTTGCAAACAACTTGCAAGAACAATATTTTTTTTTTAAATTAAAGTAAACTAACTATGTCACAATATATACATCATAAATTTATCACAAATTTCTTAAATATGACTTAATCTCGTAACTATATTGGTTTGGTACAGGGCCGTCCCGTGAAATTTGGAGGCCATGTGCCGTGATAATGAATATGGCCCTTTAACTCTTAAAATTGAAGCACCGGCAAATTATCCCACAATATAATTTCATTATGTTTTCCTTTTGGATATCGATCATATAAGGACTTGCTAATATCGTTCTAATCTAAACATCATATTTCTTTCTTTTTTTGGTTGCAATCTTAGACTTTTTAGACTTTTACAATTTGGCAATTTAGTACAAATTTTATAAAATAAGATGCTTGTAGTAAGATTTTCACAAACATGTAGCTAAAAATCTAAAATGGATTTTCTAATGTGAATTTCAAGCTGAAGATATGGTTTTTTATGAGATCTGGAGTTGGTTTAAATTTTTTCGTAAAAGATATTTAGCCACAAATCTACAATAAAAACAGGGTATAAAAATGATAAATTGTAAACATAAGGGTTGGTTGAAACTTATAATAAAATATGATGGTGCAAAAAGACAAAATTATAATTTAGAGCCCCACAAACATCAGTAAACATCATCTTCCTCACAAAACCCATATTTCACTTTTCTGAGCTTCTTTTCTCCACTAAAACGCAGTTTGAAATTCTTTTTTGTTCCACTGAAAAAAAATCCTATATTCTTCATTCAAATCATTTATTAACGAGATCAAATACTCTAAATTTGATTTTATACTTATACTGAACTTCTGAAAAAATGGGGCCCCTTGAGAAATGGAGGCCCTGTGCGGTCACCTATCCCGCACATGCTCAAATCCGGGCCTGGTTTGGTATAATATTGTCACACAAATGAGATACCAGTAGACGACTGCAAGCCTTAATCTTTATTATTTCCAAATACTCGTGATTAGTTATTTTCTTAACTGTTAGGCTAGCACTTAAGTCTTATATATATTGATGAATTTCATTTATTTTTTTGGGTAAAGGGAGTAATCCTCGCACCTGTAAATATATAAACCAAAAACATCAAGACAACGGATGAGAGTGAGTCCTCATCTCATTCCTAAGGACATAAACCTATCCACTATATAAGAATGACATGCCATTCTTATAACTACCAAATCCAAATACAACTAACAATGACTAAAGATAAAAATACAATATAAACACTTAAGTCTTCAAAGTCATCATAGCCATCCGGATCTTTAACATGAAGAAACCCATAACCAAGTTTCCCGCTTCCAAGTGATAATTCCAAAACAAATCCATTTATGTCTTCTATTAGTATTATGGAAAATCTAATAACCTAATAAGAGTGGAAACCGTAGCAAATCGAATTTGAAACATAAACATGGTCTAATCGACCCTACCATCCATCATATAATAACTTGAACCAATCTTCCTACCAATCCGATTGAAACACTCAAGACAACCAATGGTCAAGTCACAATGCCACAACACCTCCCATGATCACACAAAGGTGAAATAAGTAACATCAATCGTAAACCGACCTTATAAGATCGTGATCGCTAAAGGAAAACGCGACCCGGATATAACATGAACCACGTCGAACCAATTAACAAATGATATAGCGGCATGAAGCAAAACCCTAATGTAAGGGTTGCATGTAATCATTTCGAACAAACACTACCAATTCATGACCCATATCAATCGGCTATCATCAACGTCCAACTAATCATGCGGTAGAACACATATAATCATCGACAAGAACACATTTAGACGAACCCAATGAGCTCGTTGAATGAGTAGCATGGTACACCTAAAAAGGATCCACCAATGCGCGACCATGATGAATTTGAGCAGATACACACCACTCTCTAAACCCACTACCTTAAACGAACGGATCTCATCCAGCGTGCCAAAGATGCGGTAAAACCACTTCCAAAAACGATCATTAGATAAGAAACCCTAAATAAGGATTTCGACCATGAAGCACTATACCGAATCGATAATAACATCGATTAAGGATCACCACCGACTGTAACCAATAACAAGTAAAACCAATAAAGGTTTTATAAATCTTTATCAAGAAAGAAGAAAAGATCGCCTTTTAAATAGAGATTCGGTTTAAAACCAACATATACCAAGCGGGATAAAAGGAACGATCTAAAACCCGAAATGATCCAAAACCCTAAAAATAACGATTCACAATAGAGGATAAAGATTAGGGTTTCATCGAGAATAAGGACGATTTATAAATAGATATTGTGACAACCGACTCAACCCTAACAATTCGGCCTAAGATCAATAATCAATACAGATTTAGAAAGAATAAATCGAATAGAGAAGAGACAATCATCACAAATAAGGATAAAAAAGATCTCTTCCAGCCGCCACCCGCAAGAATACACAATCAACAAACCGATTGCATACCAATAAACAATGATTTAGAGGTAGAGATACGATTTTAGTGATTGTTAGTGGCTGGAAAAAGGAGGAGTGGGTGGCGGCTGATCGCCCCTATGAATTTCATTTATTTACAGTACTTTGAAATGTATAACACTTTGTCGTTACTTTTTAGGGTTACTTCTCCTTTGAAACATATATACTTAGGGTGTCTTAGTTAAAAGTGGTAGTTAGCATTAGGAGTAAGTTGTAGCAGTTAATTGTGAGTAGTAACACAGTTTATTGCTCACTGATTTTTAAAGAAGCGTTGGAAAAATAAGCATTTTTAAAAAATAACAAAACTCACCGCTCATTTGTCAAACGACTACTAAAAATCAAAATGCTCAGTGCTCACTACTTCAAAAACCTTTACCATAGTTAACAAATGGCTACGTCAGATATGCTGGTTGCAAGAACGTCACAACCAAGTGGGCGAAAAACATTCTTAAATCCTTTCTCTTTCACATGTCAATTTATATATTTAAATCAATTAAATATCCCATTTCTGATATATAACAATTAAGAGTGTCATATGGGTTTGCACTAGTAATCCAACATAAATCACATTTCCTAAATCTAGTATGGAGTTTTCCTCTTGGCCAGAAAGTTTTTCAAGCAACCAGATTCACGGAGCTTTTGATCAAGAGCTCGTTCATTATCAACAACTATCAGATACGCTATCCGAGTTGTTTTGTACGTCACAAAACAACCAGGCCGATCTTGCAACATCCTATTCCGGGTCCAATCATACCTCGGAAATGGATGCTATAGCATGTTCAATCATGAGCAACTACAATGTCAACAACGTTCCTCATATCCATAAAAACACAACGTGTTCCTCAAATGGTATAGATAGGCTCGACGACAAGAAAATGGTGAAGACCGTAAAACCAGTAAAAAAGAAAAGAGGGTGTTATACCAGGTATGTTTGATCTTAAAATTATGTTGATTACAGTGAATTTACTTTAAGCAATTACCTATTACAATGACGAGATACATGCATCTGAAATGTGGAGGAATATCTTTTATTTTACTTTGTTTTTATTTTTCATTTATTAAACATATGCACAAACATGACACATCAATTTTTTCTTATTAATTTTTTCTTGTCATAATAAGAACAACTTGTAGGTTGTCCTCATATTTGAGCTTGCATATGATACTGCATGTTTGTCTCATACATATATACATACTTACATACATATATCAATACTGATAGTTTTCTTTGTAATTTGTAGAAAGAGTTCATGGACATCTTCAAAAATAACTTCATGGATTGATGATGGATATGAATGGAGAAAATACGGTCAAAAGGAGATCCAAAATGCAAAACACAAAAGGTCAGGGTGTGTTTTTAGTTGGAGGAAAAAAAAAATTCTGTTTTCTATCTTTAGTTTTGTAAAAATTTGGAAAGGAAATTTATCTTCACAAAACACTTAAAAATTTAGAAAACGCGTTTAGTTAATAGTTGTATTTTCTATTTTGAAGAAGAGGAGGGAGGGTTGTGGGTTACAAAGAAAAACAGCTAAAATTTGTTTTGTAATTTTCCTTGTTAAATTAGGAAATAGGGTATTTTGTGTTTTGCAAAACATTTTGTTTTTATTTGAACGCGATCTCTATTTTTTTTATTTTCTACAAAACCTTTTGTGAAAAACAAGAGTGTTTTCCATGAATAAACGCACTACTTATCTTATTTTGAATGATGCAAAGTTGAGATTAATCAATCTTACTCCGTATATAAAAAAACATATATATAAGCTTCCCAAACGTGTGTAAAGAGCTTTGTTAAGTGCACATGCACACAGCTAAACCTTTCTATGCAAGAATAATTTATGCCCGAGAAGTTAAAGTTTATTCCTGATTAAACAAATGATGACAACTAACTTCTAATTAATATATTGCAACTATGTTAATGTTGATTATGATCATATCTAATACTCCCCCTCCTAAATTATAAGTTCATGTTTATATTTTTTGTTGTTTCAAAATATTTTTCCATTTTCATATTTTAACTAATTAAAAGAGAATTTAGTGAATAAAGATGATATTTGATTGGTGAATAAAGTACAATAGTTAGGATGCGTGGGAGGTCTTTCATTGTAGGGTCTTTGGGGAGGTCGGTTGGCGTCCTGTGAGGATTGGGTGAGTGATCCCATCGCGTCTTTCACTTTTGTAGAATAAAGTACAATAGTTAGTAATAATTTCTTAGATTTAATGCAAATTGTAAGTAGACTTATAATATGGGACGGAGGGAAGTATCTGATTATGTCTTTTGATTATAGATAAAAAATTTTGATAATTTTTTCCTGCAAAACAATTGCAACATCTAGTTTTACTGTTGTAATTTATTTTGTTGTATATTCGATGTGTAGGAACTATTATAGGTGCATATACAAGTTTGACCAAGGGTGTAAGGCAACCAAACAAGTTCAAATGCTTGAAAATGATCCAACAAATTTTAAGATAACCTATCATCAGTATCACACTTGTAAGAATTTATTAAGACCCCATCAAATCGTTCTTGATTCCCCAGACGTTAATGATACATCGATCCTTCTTAGTTTTGAATCAAATCGGCTCATTGACAACAAAAAACTTGATCATCAATTAACGCCAAAGAAAGAAAAGAAACAACAAGAGTGTCTTTCTTCTCTACCTTTGAGCGACAACCAACCATCAAGGTTTGACTATAATGGATCACTAGATCTTTCCAAGCTAGTTCCATTCGAACATGTTTCTCTAACGTCATCCGGATTGGAGCATGATGGCTTGATCTTCTCTGGGGTATCTTCCCCAATTTATGAGACTGAACATATACTTGAAGTCATTGATTTCAATGAATTCCTATATGTTCCTATTTGTTAGCTAAATTGTTCTAATTATTTTTAGATGTTATATGATGATCTACAAGTGGATGAAAATGTAAAAATTTGTATCGAATCATTTTAGTTTTTTGAACGGGAAAGTATATTGAAATAATCATAAGCTTATTGATGTCTTTGTATGAGGAAAATTTTTAAATGGGTTCGTAAGAATATTAAAAACTTTCCAATTTTTTTCACTTCCTTTAACGCCCATGGTAACTCTATCATATATTTGGGTCCACTTTGTCTTACAAAGACAAATCTAAGATTGATGCTGTTTGGCAACTTTGCCTCTTGTTAGGCGAATGACGTTTTGTCTTTTAGTGAAAAAGCAAAATATTTATTTTTAATTTTTACTTAAAGACAAAATCGATTCGCCCAACATTAAAAGTCGAGGTTCTTCAATTAAAGATCTAAGACACTTGTCTTAGGTAAGTCTGCTATTGCAAAATGGGGGACGTGTCGTTTATTTAGGATAGTTCCAAATATATTGTTGGAAGAGTTCTTGTGGCAATATATGAAGTGAAAAAAATAGGCGTTTGAGGTAAATTAGTTAGAACTAGTAACATTTAAAAATTTTCCTTGTATGAGTGTGTGTTTATACATATGTATGGTATTTAAGGATACACACTCTTTGACTGTAAATTTTGTGCGCTATAGACTGCCTTCTAGTTACCTTTTGTGACAAAATCATTCTCTGCCATTAAGCTCGCTATAGTGACAATAACGTTGTCAAAACAACAACAAACAACGCAGTATCCGTGTATCCAAAAGTATCTATGTGACTTGTGAGCAAGGGAAATTCCATTTAATGAATATACATTCTTTGACTTAAAGAATAAGCTAACGTCCCTCTAAACTGCCTTCTACCTTTTCGGACTAGATCCTTTGGTGTCAAAACAACAAGAACAATGATAACAACAACAACGACAACAATTATAATAATGGAAACTTCAATCATGTTATGGTATAACATAAAATCAAAACTGATTAAATTATTCCCATAATGGAAATAACAAAGTAAACTTAAAAGGAAACATATCAGTTATTTGAAGTGCTATCTTTTAGGCAATGTTGCAAAAATCGTGAATCGGTAGTCGGGCGGTTGACCACACGCAATGATGAATCGGTCGGCGAGATTAATCAGTAATTAATCAGTTGACATTCCTTCAAGTTTTGGGTATTTACGGACCAAACTAAAGATTTTAAGCGATTTCAGCCTCTAGGTTTCAAATCTCGATAAAAGCTCGATTCGATTATGAAATTTCATTATGCGTTATAAGTGAAATAAACGATCCCGTTCATGCGTCATAAGTGAAATTATTTTTTTTAAATTTGACCGTTTCGACCGATTTTGACCGATTCGGTTGATTTTAACCGATTCGACCGATTTTTTTACCCTACCTATTTTTTGACCGATTTTGAAATTCTACAGGTGTATGGCCGATTCTGGGATTAATCGGCCGACTCGGCCGATTTTTGCAACACTGCCTTTAGGGAAAGGTCCTTTCTTAGGTCGCCCTTTTTTTTACAGGAATAAAAAGACACAAGGAGTTATGGTAGTGAAAAAGATATTAATGGATTTAGATTCAACTTCATATAAAAACTACTGGTAATACTTAATTTGGATATAATTCTATCAAAAATTGCAGATATATAAATAATGCAAGTTGCTGTGTGGAGGGGACATATAAGGCATCAAACTTAATGGAACCCCACAGGCTTGCATATTTTAAGCACTAAACACAAAATTATGATATCATAAGCTGATTTTATAATCTTCGTCATTTAACCATGGTTTAAATTTTATTTCAGAAATTCAAGGTGTGCGCTGTGTTTATAATTGATGGTAAAAAACTATTGCTAGAAGGAAATTCTGAGAGTGCAAACTTGAAAGAAAGATGGCGTGAAAAAAAGTTTATGGCCTAGTTTATATTCACGATTTTCGTTGTACGTAATTGTTATAATTAAACTAGTGTGACAGTTGTTACAGCAAAAGAACTCGCTTCTTCATAAATCAGTAAACTAATGTCACACATGTTTTTAGTCATTTTCCTGATAATTTTAATTGGAGTTCACATAATTAGTTTGGTTACTAATGTCTCCGATATAACAGTAAATCTTTTTAGAAATCCTGAACGTGGAGATTGTATTTTAAAACTCTTTGGATTCCAAATGTGGTCAGAGTAACCAGCCAAGTCAGATGAAAACAACTAATGTGGTTCTTAGATTTGCAAGTTGACAACTTGAAATAATGACATGTAACTTTTCTCATAATTGATTGGTTTGGGTTGGTAGGTGGGGTTGGGGGAGAAAGACAACAATATTACAAAAAGATAAGGCAAGCCATCTTTTGGATCACATATCTAATTAACTGATGCAAATATGATTCAATTTGATATACCAATTTATAGTCCAAAAAAACGAAGAAGTATCGGATGGATGGACGAGGAGGTTCGTCTGGACACTTTGTCACGTGAAAGTCATTAAACGACAAAACCAAAGTTCGAATACATATCCATGCATGTTGTGCTTAAATCCATGGATGAGATCCCAATTATCTGGTATGGCTTTGAATTTAACAAAATCCTCAGATTGTGATAACAAAATGCCATTGCTCTCTCTTGCAACAATGTTCAACATTCAAGAGCAAAGCACATCGACATTCGACATCATTTCATTCGGGAACAAATGAAAAAGGTGTGGTAGAACTCTATTTTGTGAGGATTGAATAGAAGTTAGCAGACATCTTCACCAAAGTTTCTTCTGAACGTTTGAGTTTATCCTTCCACGACTTGGTCTAAAGAGTCTACAACCAGATACACTCAAACGTCTTCAAGAGGAAGGCGAGGGTAAATGGTTTTCTTCATCTATCTACGGTATATAGTTATTCAAAAGAAAAATACAAAATTTCAAAACCCTCAAAAGAAAATAGAAAATATAAAATTTTCAAAATCCATAAAATTAGAAAATCTTGAAAAATCCCAAAATATTGTCATTTTGTCATGTTTTCTTGATTCGATAATATATACGGACTTTGTGTTGATATTCAAAGAATGTCGTCACGGGTTTTAGATGTTCTTGAATGTACATAATTAAAAAAAAAAAAAAAAAAAAAAAAAAAAACGGAGAAAAATGGTGGTTTATTGTCATTTCAGGCTGTAACCCGTTTAAAAAAAGAAATAACAGAGTCATGCTTAATCTTATCTTTCAAATCTCATGCTCTGATTCTTAAAACAAATGTTTGTCATCCAAAAGACAAATGTTTTCTTTCCAAATATTTTTCCGTCTAATGATTCTTCTGAATAATATTTGTCAACTAATGAAAACAAAATTGCTTTGAAAATACCTCGGACTATATTTTTGAAAATCATCCGGGCTTATCTTTGTCAAACTCTCTAACACTCAATCAACAACTCATGTCATTGATTGAGGGGGAGAAAGATTTCGATTTAAAATGTTATTTTTCAAATAATTAGCACGTAAAAGAGCAAGGTCTACCTTTGGAAAATCAAAAAGAACGATGTTTTATACAATTGATTCAAGACCTTGGCTTATGTTATGTTTTCAAAAGATATGTATGTATGATTGGTCAATGGAGTTTAAAGTCTCAAAATCTAATCCTTATCAGTTAAAATTTCTTTCAAAAGCAAGTCACTATTCTCCTCAAAAGCTCTCAAAATTTAATTTAAATCAATAGAGATCACTGGCTGTCAAAGGATTTGAAAATTGTGATCGGGAGAATTTGTGATTTAAATTGGATTTAAACCGATAATTCGATAAATGGTGTTATACGTGATGAAGAAGCTCTCCTCCCGCATGTGCCAAACGATTTCAAATTTTCCATGCACATATTGGGGAGCATTTATATCAAACCAAAATGAATTAAAGCGTGTTGATTTGTCTCTAAGTGCGGGTTTTCCCTAATATGCACTAAACAATTTCAAAATCGGATGCACATATTGAGGGGAGCAAATTTTGAAAACCGCATTCTTTCCGAAAATATCTTTAAGCGTATGTGAAACATCGATTTTGATCGGAAAGTAATGTCGAGATTTTAGAAAATATTTATCAAAAAGTGAATTCTTTCTCTTGCCTCCATGTGCCAAAATGATTTCAAACATATGATGCACATGTTGAGGGAGCCGTTTTCTAAAATATTAAAATCAATTCGGTACAAAATGCTTTGATAATATATCACAAGTACACGGATTGATTTTCAAATAGTTTTCAATTAGTTCAACGGTGATGAACAATACCAAAAGATGACCAAATTTACTTTATATATGGTGATATAAGGATGGTTAGGTTAGGTATTCGTTCTCACGATCCGCATAAAGCCGAGGATCTACCTAGGAATAATCCACTAGATAATATAGAGTCCTTAGGTATGATGAAAAAAGGAGTAAAGTGAGATATGGGAAGAGTGCGGACTGAGATAGAGCTAGAACTGGAATAAACCTAACAAGGTTCTAGTTATGAAATTTCGGTAAGCACTGAAGGGGTTGAAGAATGAAAAAGAAATATATGTGAAAAGGGTGAAAAGAAATAGCCCTCCATTATTTCAACCTTAGGGCAGAAACCGGGTTCAATTCATATGCTAGTGGTCATTACCTAGGTAACACGGTATTGAAGACAAGACGTCATGGACCCGGTGACACACTCGCACTAAACTTCCCAAGCTACTCAAGTTTCTCTTAAAAGGGCTTGTTTCATTCTCACGGGAACTACATAATCTATCGACTTTCTCTTAGAGTTTGTTGATATTGAAAAGGAGACCTCTCCCTAGTCTCCGGCATAGGAACCAAATGTGCACAATTGAGTCTAGAGCCACGAGATCATCAATAAATCTCATTAAGGGCACGATCTATGAAGACTCTCTGTTTCACGCAATGTGGAAAGAGAGTATATTTTAAGAGTCCTACGCATTATCCTTGTGGTATTGCCGAACATCCGAGTGATATGCAAACATATTCACAATGAAGATGGAAAGCCTTCGAGCCAACATCAAACAAGCTCTTGGTAGGTGGCATGTGAGATCTATCCAATAGATCAACCATGTGACAACCGAGCGAAACAATGGAGCGATTAAATTTATGAATCAATCTCGGTTGAGTTATGGATTGACGGATACCTTTGAAAAACCGGTCGTTGTGCTTAAAAATCTTTTCTCTAGCACATTGGCTGTGTATTAATATTTCAAAATAAAAAGGTGTTTATGATTAATAATTAATGTTCATTAAAACCTTCGTTGTATTGCAAAAACAATTTTTATTGAGCGGTACTCGATTGTTTGTCAAATTTCTTTTCATCAATCGGTGAACCTCAATTATTTGTTCACTCACTCCGTGTTGTCTTCTTTGAGACGTTCGGTTTGAGAACGGCTAGAAGCATTGCGAAACCCTGTCAAGGAGATTCTTGAATTATACCGATCACAGGCGATTGTCTCGATCAGCGGGAACCGTGGGCCGTACCTCCATTCAACGAAAGTGATCAAAGACACTTTCATGCGCTTTATTGCTAATCGTTTTATGCGGTCGCCGGCGTTTGAGTTGATCGAATGGAGAGGTCAATCCATAGCCGAATGCTCACACAACACATTCATTTCCAAAGAAATCATGATTAGTGCATCAATGACTACGATATTCTCACTCCATGCTTCGCTACTGCTGCAAATATCATGAATCAACTAAAGCTTCCGCTTCTCGATGAGAAGAAATCATGATCCGAATGTGAGCATGTCGGTCCAATGTCACAGCGATCGCATAATGTCAACATCACAATGGAAGAGTCGAGATTTATGCAATCGATGATCTCAAAGGCGGCTCAAAACTCATCGTCGCGTGGATCGACTAAAGACCTCCACTCAAATTATCCAAACATGCAAAACATGAAGAATCAAAGACTACGAGCTACAGAGTAATGAACTTAAACAAGAATCCAAGAACAATCTTAGTGTAATATCTGTTTGTATTCTGTGTAATTTGAGGTGACCTCCCTTAGGGGGATATTGTTAGGAATTAGAAAATCCAGTCGTTAAAGAGTCGGTCACCTTAAGTATATGTATTCGTTAGAAAGCTCGTAGTCGTAGTTAAGTTACGTTAATAAGTAGTTAGTTAAGTAACACCGTGAAGGACGGACGGGTCTTTACCCACTGTATGCCTGATCCACAGCCCGTAGGTGGTGTTTATTGTAAGACACTATAAATACCCTCTACCTCCTAAGGTAGAGGGTTGGAGCTTCAATACCATTTTTCTTTGTTTTACATAGTTCCCAACTCTCTTCCCTTTCTCTCTCTAAAACTTGTAAACGCCCCATATGTTATTGATTTGATGTGTTTGTGAAATCCTATATCTTACATATATGATATTATGTTTAGCGAATTTGTGTTGTTGTAGCATAAAACAGGTTCTGAAAACAGGTTGTTACATTGTAGATTTTTTCTGAAAAAAATCTGGAAATTACCCATTTTGCAGCAATTTCCTACAAAATGGGTTAGAGGCTTTCCTCGGGGAAATGTCCCCGGGGAAAGTGTGAAAGCTTAGTTTATTTTAACACTTTCCACGGGGACACGTCCCCGGCAAAAGGCGTAAATCAACAGTGGCATGTTGGTTTTGCAGGGGATTGATACCATCAAATAGTCTTGAATATTAAGTGTTAATTTCCCCCGATAATGCTCGTATTTTGTATCATTTATATGGATTTACGCTTGATTTCCTCTATATTTCACATTCGGTAAAATCGAGCATTGGAGCTAAAGAGGCGCGGATTTGGATAGTTCATTGAAGATATATGATAGTATGCTCATTTTGAAGATGTTACGGCGTAACTCCTCTCACATTACGCCGTAATGTGAGCGTAGCTCGAAAACCAACTCGATTGAAGATTACGCGTAACTCTCCAAAGATTACGACGTAACTAACTAGGTCAAATGAGGTTCACGCGGCTGCAAGCTATGCCGTAACTATTGTCTCAACTACGGCATAACCGAGATTTATTGAAGATACGGCATAACTCCATCCAGATGTTACGCCGTAACCAGCCTTTTCAGTGCAAATTACGAAGATAATGATGTTACGGCGTAACTCTCAACAAAAGTTACGATGTAACCAGATTTGGCCTATAAATACCACTCGAATTGCAGCATTTCTAATCATCCCATTTCATACACAACATCAGTGAACGTGAGTAGAAGTCAAAGGCAGATCTCGAAGAGCATACGGAGCTATCTCCAAGGGAGAAATCACTCCCCTACGATAAACATTATCATTTTATCTTATCTTTACTTTCAATTCATGTATTTCGTAATGTTAAACATTAAATCGATTATTTTAGTTAATATGAGCGGCTAAGCACCTCTGGTGCTAGCCTAGTTATGATTCCTTAATTGCTTTGTTTATGTTTACATTGCTTCCGTATAATTATTTTTAGTGTATGCATGCATAGTTTGTTGGTAGCTACCCTTGTTTCGGTAGTTTTGAATGGCGGTAGTGGCAAGTTAGTTAGGAGATATGACCAAGTGACCCTAAGTAGGTAGGCGAGAGGAAGGGTAAGATATGACCAATCGACGACCTTTCTTCGCTTGTCGATTTGACCAATGATCACCTACCGTTTGGATGAACTTAAGAAGTCGGGGATGAGTATTTAAGATGCTAGCGCCGGCACTCATTGTTACAAATCTTGCTTGTAGCGGTGCTTAATGACTTGGCTTGGGGACTAAAACAACTGGACTTTCAACGAGTCACCGACATCTCCATTGGAAGCCTTTGGCGATAGGTTAGGACGAAATGACCAAATGTTGTCCTAGCTTAATTTTACCCCACTAAGTAATTGGAAGTAATTAAACATGAACTTAGCTTGATAGGATGAATAACTAGGTTAGCACACTTCTCCTCTATTGATCACAACCCTTGCCTTTACTTGCTATCTTTTATTTTCTTGTCTTTAGTTTTAATTAATTATTTCCACCTATTAAATTTTGTGACACCTAGACTTAGTTAAAATCCACACACATTGCTTTTGGGACGACCTCGGTTTTACCGAATACTACACTACACATGACCGGGTACACCGCCCGTTAGTGCATTAGGGTAGACCATATGTATAACGAGACAATATTAATATTAAAACCTGGTGAGTAAAACCTGCATCAGGGACATGTCCCCGGCGAAAGACGTTTGCTCAACAGTGGCATTTGGCTTTCTCCGGGGACATGTCTTAGGAAAAATGGCCTGATTAACTATTATAATCAAGTAATTAGCTAATTAATTAATTATTCAAAAATACATTTCCCGGGGACGTGTCCCCGGCAAAAATGAGTGTCACGTCGGACGTGTTTGACCGGCGTAAAATGGCTGCGGGACCCACATGTCTCCGGTAAAAGTGGACTTGAGTCCCCGGGGAAAGTATTCCCGAAAGGGTATTGGCGGGGGACTTTCGCCGGAGACATGTCCCCGGGGAAAGGTTTCGCAGAGGACATGTCCACGGCGAAAGCCCTGATATTTCCCCTGCGAAAGCCCTGATTGTTGTAGTGTATTGATATTATTGCCAAGACTGTCCTTTTTCAGAGGCATTGTCTAGGCGTTTGCATGTTACACAGATTGTCATCAACAAATTCGATTTCAAAATCTCTATGAAATCCAAGTAAACGTTTGGATGTTACACAGATTGGATGTTATTGTCATCAACAAATTCAATTGTTAAATCTCTATAAAACCCATGTAGACGTTTGGATGCTACACAGATTGTCAAGGATAGCCGCGGTTGGATGACAGCATCATAGCACATCAATTGCCATCAACATTATGAAGATTTTGAAACAGCCATAAAAAAGATACTCCATTAGAAGACATCAAAGTCATTTAACATTCGTGGATAGGCAACAGGCACAGAAAAGCAAATAAGTGGTAAGTTAGTAATATAATAGTAGCTATACGGTGATTGTTAGACATGTAATATCATATGTTTGACCGAAAATGTTACTCTGTATTTTAGGAACATAAAATAGGTTAGTTGTATGAATAATGCTTTCATGTTTGCTAAAAGTTAAAATATATTTTAACATATAAATCATTCCAAGTACTTCAAGTTTGCCAAAAGAAAAAGCAGGACACTTAAAATCCTTTACCAAAAAAAAAAAAAAAAACAAAAAAAAAACAAAAAAAAAATGACACATGTCAAAATATATGTCGTAATAAATCTTAGATAACAACGAGAGCAATTCAGGTAAGTTAACTCATGCTACTGAACCTTATTTTGGTATAAAGTTAATCACGATGACAATGTTTTTGGGCGAATTCTGTAAAATAGCAATCTAGTTTGTGAAATTTGTATTGCAGTATAACTACTCACAAAACACATAGTATTAATTAAAACGAAAAGGGGAAAGATAAGGGATAAAGTATATGCTACATGTCACTACAACATAGCTGGGCTAATGCAACAGTAGTAATTTGTTGCAATTCAGTTGGAATGAACATTTGCAACGGATTTGTAACATATTCCTACCACTCGATAAATACTCCATGGAAATTTATTTTGCAACGGAATTGCAACGGTTCAAAAAAAATTGTAAAGGGATTTTCAAAGGGAGAAAATCCATTAGAATTATTGCAACAAATCTGCAACAACATAAATTTGCAACTAAATTGCAATGGTATATGTTTGCAACAAACTTTGCAACAGTATATTAACCATAAAAATGGTTTTTGCAGCAGCTTTGCAATGAACAAAATATGTTGCAAAAGTCATAATATTTTTTTAAGGTAAAAGGGTTACCCCGGTAAAATATTATTACTCAAAAAAATAGTTAAGTACAAATGGACGTGGGTGAGTCCCACATCTCACCCATAAAAGGAGAAACCAAAAGCGCCTACAATGCTTAAAACCTAAACTAGCATAAGATATGAAATGTCATACTTATGCAAAAATAAAAGAAACAAACAACCTATCTAATCTGACCACGAAGACTAATGTGATAAGTAGTAGCAAACTTCATTTTTGCTTCAGTCAGGCTACAATCATCAAACTCATCATTGTCATAAGGGTTGTGGTCATAGGTGTCCTCTTCCACTGCTCCAGTAAGTTTTTCATGTTCACTCCACTACCACGTTTATATTAGGTTAATCCCAATCTTACAAGTCAAACCAAAAAGTCAAACCAGAAGGAAAAGTCAAACCGGATCAAAAGTCAACGCCAGTTACAAAAAACGGTTTTAGACAGTTACAAAATCTATGGGACATGTCTGTTTGACCAAATGAACCGACACAACCTTTTCTTGTACCGATTCAGAAAGTATAAATAGATAGGAACATGTATTTTGTAAAGAAGATGACTGATATATAAAAAAGCTTTTACAATTCAATTGTTTCTTGTATTTTGGTATATGTTGAGTAAGTTAGAAAGATCATAGATCCTATAAACGGGCCAACAATTGGTATCAGAGCGGTTTGGTCAAATCCTAACCAAATCATCATATAGTCATCAAAGGGAAAATAATCATCAATCGATTCATAAACAAGGAACAAACACACTTGTTCTTTAAAGAATCAAGCCCAGAACACACGAGTGAATCATCAATCGATTCAATCTTATCTCAAAATCCAAATCTACACGGTTTTAAAAGCCCCAAATCAACGAAACCTAGTTTAGATGCGCTGGATTCAAGTGCTCATAAAGAACACACCAACCGGAGAAGAACAAGCGACTATTAACCAAGCCATATCACGGCGGTCAACCACCAAGAGGAGAAGGAAAAATTGGACAATAAGTCTCAAAAGAAAAAGAGAGAGATGTTTTATCTCTCACAGATAAAAAGAAGCCAAAAAAGAGGCGTACCAATCTTTTATTAGGGCATCTCAAAAGAAAAAAAAGGCTACGGGTCACACTATCAACCCACCAGGTTTTAAATTTATACAAAACCACCATTCCATTTCTTTTTTTTATAGTATATATATTAAGTCATTTTAGTATATTGTATAGTTTCATTTCAGATAAGTTACTTTTTATATAAATAAGTATCTTGTCGAGGTTTAGAAATATAATAACCTAGTACTCATACTGCTTATTATATTGATTAAGAATAATTTGTAAGGATTAATTAACCTTAGGCTGTTCAAGTTTAAATATAAAATCTCCGAGGATAGTTTTTGGATTAAAAACTAGTCCCATAAAGTTTTTATATCCTATAAGGCAAAATAAAACAAGAAGCTCGCTAGATATAGAAATTTTGACACACCTAGTGTTAAAAAGTTTTTTTTGGAGATTTTTGTCAATATCCTTGAGATATGACGAAAGGAAGTGGAAATAAGGAAATTAGTACAATTAGTACACCTCAATTCCAATGCCCGATCCTAAAACCCGCGAATTACTCATTATGGGCAATTCGAATACAAATCATTCTCGAAAAAAATGGTTTGTGAGAGACAATAGAGTAGTCGGAGATGACTCAACCCGATAAGAAAAAGGATAAAACTGATATTGCATTCCTTTATCAAGCCTTACCCGAAGAACAATTACTTCAAATAAAAAAGCAGAAAACCGCGAAAGCTATTTGGAATGCTTTGAAAACTAGACACGTTGGCGAAGACAGAGTTCAACAAGCAAGACTTCAAACAATCAAATCCGACTTTGAGATGCTATATATGAAGGAAGACGAGACAATCGACACCTTCACTACAAAATTAGCAACACTCGTAAAAAAAGCCGCTAGTCTAGGACACACTATTGAAGATCAAACCTTAGTACGGAAACTATTAAATGCTATACCGGATAGGTATCTGCAAATAGTTCCATCAATAGAGCAATATTCTGATCTAAGTGAAATGACGATGGAAGAAGCAATTGGGAGACTCAAGGCGACGAGGAAAGAATAAAGTTTAAGAAGAATAAGGACAATAACGATCAAGATAAGTTATTGTTTACGTCATAACAATAACATTACTCACGGAATACTTTGTGAAAAATGTGGACACGATTTGTTATGAGGCCAAGAAAATAATTTCAAGAAAGAATCAAACAACAACTCAAATAAATTCGCTCATGATAAGAGTAAGGTGTTGTGTTTTAAATGCAAGGAGTATGAGCATTTGGCAAACAAATGTCTATCAAAGAAAGAAGAACAATCCAATCTCATTGAAGAAGACTTAGAACCAACATTACTTATGGCAACTGTTGAAGAAGCACCAAGAATTTTCATTAACCAAGAAGAATCACAAAGCAAGAATGGAAGGAAATTGTTGGAACTGGACACACTCCTTGTGTCAATGATATTTTGTATGATATTATCAAGCAAGCGGAATTTATTTAAGTAATACTTAGAAGACGAATTATATGATGTATGAGAATAAACACAAGTTAACACAAAACTCAAGCTCCAATATTATTAATGAATAATACGAGCGATCTTAACTTATCACTAGGGTTACACCTTGAAGCTTTAGTAGGTAATCTTGTAATGTAATACGTACCTAAAACAATGACCTAGGATCTCCTTTTATACAACAAGGAGTCCTTTACAAGATAAGTATAAAGCTAACATAATAGAATATACACAAGATCTATTCTATACTTATCTAGACGTTTAACCTTATCATAAAGCGATAGCAAGTGGTAATGAAGAACTTGCGGTGGGAATATGTTTCCACTTGCTAGTATTAATCCATGCGGTGTAAACCACAACTATCCGTGGTAGCGGATTATTCCCAACAATCCTCCCTAAACTTATGATTTCTCTACAAATCAATAAGTTTCTTCAATATGCATTAACTTCAAGGATTTGGGAATTCAATCAAACACTTCACTTCTTTTCTCTTAACTTTGTATTGCTCTAGAACATTGATCTTGAAGCCTTTGTAACAATGCTCGACCTTCTCAACGTCTTCATTGACTCTTATTGGTAAGGTTAACATCATTTGAAGAGCTCCGACTCTAAGTGGATATTCTTTCTCGACAAGCATGAAAAGTCTTCTCCGTTAGTCGTAGAAACATGATAAACTTCACATGAATCATAGTAAAACCATTTAGGACCAAAACTTGTGAATAAGGTTTTTCAGAAGTCATCATCAACATTTGGTTCATAGAGCCTTCTAAGAATCACCCATAACTGCATTTTCTTTGTATCTTTGAGATCCTGAGCATTAAACCTTTCTTGTAATAACCTCCATAGTGTATTAAGGTCATCTCTGTCAAAAGCTTTAACAAGATCTTCAAATGTCATGAATGATGAAGTTGCACCACCTAACCTTGTGATCTTCCATGATGGAGCAAAATTGCTAGCATTGAAAACTTCCTAATCAATAATAGGATGTCGGATTTGCAGTGGTTCTGGATAAAAATCTCTATCTTCAATCACAATCATTCCAGTCATTTGTTCTTGATGTACTTCTCAAGAGGAATCTCCTTCTCGAGAGACTTTGTATGATCTTCATCAACCTTAGTCTTCTTAACGGTTTGAGAATCACTTACATTGGCCTTTCTCTTCAATCTAGGAAACCTTCTTCTTCTTCTTGAGAATCCTTTGGAATAAAGATTTATCTTGTTTTACATTACGTAGTAAACCTTTTCAACTTGATCATCGGGCATTCCTTTAAATTGATGCTTTTCGATTACCAACATGACAACAATAAGTCTTCATATATGCAAGTATTTGTGCCTTGGTTGGTTATCTTTGTTTCTTCGAACCTTTTGGTGAATTAATCACATCATCAAGTGCTTGATTGTTCTTCATTATAATAAAATCCTTCAATGAGCTATTCCTTGTTCCTCGATTAAGGATGCATCGACAACAAGGTCAATTTCCTTTTCTTGATTTACGGATTATTAGCCACGAACCCGAATATCTTCTTGATAGGAACATAACTAAACTCGGAGCTTTTTCTTTCATAATTGTAGGTTGAGCGGTGGAAATTGAATCAAGATTTTCCATTCTATCCAATCTTTTAGCTTCCAAAAGCTTGCAACTTCTATTTCTTTCAATCTTTTCTTTTCGACAACTTTCTCGGTAATTTGATCTTACGCTATCTTCTTAGCAATTTCTCTATCAAGATCAATACGAACTTGTCTTTCTTTGAAATCTTACTTTCGTGTTGATGTACATCTTCCATAACCGCTTTACCCTTGCATCTTCAATTTATCAAATTCTTCACTTGCGGTGGCAATATTTGGCTCTGCGGTGGAAATAAAATCGATAGTAAAATCGGTTGCGGTTTGGAAAATGTCT
This sequence comes from Chrysanthemum lavandulifolium, assembly GCA_022545495.1. Classification (NCBI taxonomy): domain Eukaryota; kingdom Viridiplantae; phylum Streptophyta; class Magnoliopsida; order Asterales; family Asteraceae; genus Chrysanthemum; species Chrysanthemum lavandulifolium. The sequence goes on from CM040241.1 coordinate 295,012,773, forward strand.
TGATCTTCAAGTTGCTATCCATGAGTTTCGACTTCCTTTGCTCCTTTACTTGTATCTCCTTCAAGTTCAAAATCAATTTTCCTCCCTCGGTGTCGAACTGTTTTCCTCCCCTGTTTGGAAGAATTTCCCAAATCATGATCGGTGAATCACCATCAAGATGAAGATGAAATCATCATCTTCTTGAGGCTTGTTCTTTTCAACCTCGCATCTCTCCCTTTAAAGTATGAATCTCGTCTTTAAGAATTGAACATCCCGGCCTCGCTTCTTGACAAGAGCCAAGTCCTTTGGAGAGACTCAACTGCTTTGCTAATGTGGTACACAAAACCATCAATTCCAATTGGTTGCCACGCCTCGGCACTTCCAACCGTGTTACCTGTTGGGAGAGGTGAATCATGGGGCAAGGTCCGATTCCTCCATAGTAGGACTAGGTGGAAGTCTAGAACCACCACGCTTGTTCCTATACCATAAGGTTCGATAACTTGTCTGTGTTGTCATGAGAGGAGTTGTGCGATTAGACCTTCTCTCATGGGTTCTTGAAATGGTGGGTATAATCAATGTTTGGAACATTAATTATGGGTGTGTTTTGTTCGGATGAAATTTTAGCAAGCATTTGGGGTAGGAGAGGTGTAAAAATCATATTGCCTTCTTTATTCAAATTTTGAAAAACTTTAGGCTTTAGGCAACTGATTTGATAAACAGTAGTATGAGGTTGCAGTTGAAATTCATTAAGCATAGCTTGCAAAAACCTTGGATACATTAAAATTTTGGTTTTACTCTGTACATTTGCCTTTCTTACTTGTAAAAATATAGTTGGACCAGTTGAAAATATTATCAGTGACAAGACAAACCAAAGGATAAGCCATGGTTGAACTAATTTGCTCATAAGATGTTTTCTTAGGACTAAGGCAATGTAACAAAGTATGAATCAAAAATCTCCATTGGGGACAAAAACCACTCTTTTTGAAAGTAGCCTTTTTGTCAGTGGTATCATACCCCATGGATGATAAAGTATCATGAATATCAGACATAGGTAATGTGATGAGACCATTGAGATCATCCAAGTGAAGTACCCTCCTCAAGGATGCCTCAGTAACATCAATATTTACCCCATCTATAGTGGCTCTTAGAGCATCCACTGTTTCATGTGTATATCCAATCTCAAGTGTTATGGACTTGGCAGTAGTCCAAAGCTGTTTGATTTGAGAGATATAGATTGTGGGTTTAAAAGCAATGCATACCTTATATGAGTGGTATGAAGAAAGTCCACAATCGATGAAAAGCAGGGCCACTCTTCGTCGGACTTTTGTAGGTAGGCCACTAGGTTGTGCTCATCGCAAATTTTAAAAGCCATAGAAACTTTTGATGAAAAATATTATTATGTCGGTAAGAATTGAAGTAATGATTAGCCAATTAAGAGAAAAGATATATATATAAGGTTAGGGTTTAGAATTGTTGCAAGAAGAAAAATTATCTTTAGAGAGTATTATAAGATGGAAAGAAGATAATTTCCTTAAATATTTTAACCCTATATGTATGATAACGATGGTTACTTTCAACCGCTAGTAAAATTAGTTCTTGACACAATCGGTTGTAATGGCTAGAACAACGATGGTAAAATAACACTTTGTCGGTGGAAGCTGTGAACTAGCAAGTGGTAATTTTTCACAAAATTTCAAAGAGTAGTGGAAAATAAAAGCATTAGAAAACAAGATCGCTCCCATTATAGTTTTTAGCAAACTATCACTATCAACGGATTTGATATGTCTTTACCATGAGTCGTTTGCTATGGACTAGCCAACTCTTAATCATAAAGAATATGGTGAGTTGATAACCATATAGTTTTGGTAAACTATCAACCATAAGCGGATTTGTCAAGTCTTTACCAAGAGCCGTTTGCTCACGGACTAGTTGATTCTTATGTGTATTAGACATGGTGAATCAATAACCATTTGTTGTGTATCTCGGACATACACCTTTAACTCCAACTCCTCATCAAAACTTGATATACGTGTCGATTAAAAGATGAGAATAACCAACTTGATATTAACCAAAGTTACCTTTAACCAAACTATTACCCAAGCAAAATATCTTCCAAAGTCAACTCAATAATATCTATATTTACTCCTTTACCTACAAAAGTAAGAAAAAGGTAAGTATCTTCATTAAATAACCCTTCAACCGACTTTGTCTATATAAGGATGCTTGGCTTAAGATAAACTTCATCAATTTTCATTCAAACACAATATCCCCAAAACCATAAGCATGAGCAATCCCTCCAACACTATCAACATCTCTTCTGACTCAGAAGAAGAGTATGTAATCGAATCAGAGTCATCTTCAGAAACATCAGGATGGTTTGGATACTTCCCACATCAAGACCTTTTGTTAATAAATCAGCATAGTTGTCATCAGTATGAATTTTGACAACTTGAATTAGACCTTTTTCATAGCAATCTCGAATGAAATGGTGTCTAATTTCAATATGTTTGGTCTTTGTGTGTTGAGCAGATTCTTTATTATGCAAATGGTCTGCTAATGTCAATATATATGATTGTATTCATGAAATTGTACCCATAGTCCAAAAGTTGATTTTGTAGCCATAGAACTTGAGCACGACAACTTGCGGCGACTATATACTACCTTGAGTTGAAGAATTAGCCACCATTGTTTGTTTCTTGCCTTTGCCATGACACTAACCTATTGCCAAGAAATTGACATCCACCGGTTGTAGATTTTCTATCTAAGCTAGCTCCAAGATAGTCACTATCCGAGTAAGTAACCGGATCTAAAGGAGAATCTCTAGAGTACCACAATCCCGAGTAGGAAATGCTTTAAGATATCGAAAATCTTCTTCACACGGTCAAGTGAGAGAACTTGGGAGTAACTTGAAACCTTGCACAAGCATACACAAGAAACATAATATCTGGTCTAGATGATGTAAGATACATCAAAGAACCAATCATAGACCTATACATGTGCACATCAACGACTTCACCACTATTTTCCTTAAAGTAGATGTGTAGTCTTGTCTGCAGGAGTCTTGGATGACTTTGCATCAAGAAATTGAACTTCCTTAGTATCTCGACCACATATTTATCTTTATTAATGAAAATACCCTCGGCTTCGGGTACTTGAAGTCCCAGAAAGAATGTGAGTTCACCATAGAACTCATCGAAATTCTTCTTTCATCATTTTCTCAAAATCTTTGCAAATCTCGTCTTTGTAGACCCAAAATGATATCATCAACATATACTTGGACAAGCAAGATATCATTCTTGTCTTTCTTGATGAAAAAGTTTGATCCACTCTTCCTCTATGAAACCCATTTGCAAGAAGATAAGTAGTTAAGGTTTCATACCATTTCCTTGGTGCTTGATGCAAGCCATACAAAGCTTTAACTACCCTCAGAATTTGTTAGAATATTCAGGTCTTAAAAGCACTGAGGTTGTGAGACATAAACTTCCTCATCTATCGCCCATATAGAAAAGCACTTTTTACATCCATTTGATAGACTTTAAAGCCCATAAAAGATGCATAGGCTAAGAAACGACCTAATTGCTTCAATTTGTGCAACGAGGCAAACACTTCTTCATAGTCAATACCTCTTCTTGAGTATATCCTTGAGCCACAAGCCTAGCTTTGTTTCGATAACAATTCCCTTTCATCTTTCTTGTTTACGAACACCCATTTAGTACCTATTACCTTCTTGCCGGAAGGCAAATCACAAAGCACCCATACCTTTTGAAGCTTAAATTGAGCAGTTCTTCTTGCATTGCTTCCACCTGACTTTCATCTTTAAGTGCCTTGTAAACATTCTTTGGCTCCATTTGTGACGGAAAACACATAAATAGACATTCATTCTTGCCTTCATGTATTTTAGATTCATATATTTTACTTATGAATCCATGAACATCGAGCGACTTTGTTTGTCTTCTAGTATTCATAGGTGAATAGACATCCCAATCACATTTTCAAGAGGATGTGATTTATGAATAGAAGTGTGGGAGTCGAGGCGCAATCTCACTTGGCATATTTGAAATTTCAACATCATTGGCTTGAGCTTCCATAGTAATCTGAGTGGTGATTTCCACATCGGTGTTGCGGTGGAAACACTTTGTTGAACAGTTGAATCGAATTTCCACCGCTTTCGTAATTATCGACATTCAAATTACTATTTCCTTCTTTTCCAAATCACTAGAAGGATGAGCAACCCGCCAATATATCGTTATTATCGCATAGTCCCAAAGAGCGCATCGAATTCATCTTGATCATCGCATCCTCTTTGCTTGGTTCATCATCATCAAGAAACTCTTCCGAACTGCAAAATCAAAGAAGATGTTCTGTCGAAAGCAGGCGCATAGTTCATAGTATTTGTGAGAGTATCAAGATCAACAGTCTTTTCCGGACCGTTCCTTTGACATTGACTTTGTTTTCCAGAACTCAACATGCGATTCTCTTCAATCTTTTGGGTTTTAAGTTGAATACTCGAAAGCTTTACTAACCATGGAATACCCAACAAAATACCCTTCATCGCCCTTTTCATCAAACTTGCCCGGATAATTTATGGTATTGAGAATAGATACATGACACCCAAATGGTCTCATGAAGTCAAGGGTATGTGGTCTTCCCTAAACAATTCATAAGGTGTCTTGTTCTTTGTCATTACAACTAAAACCCTGTTTTGCACATAACATGCAAGTGTTAAGCGCTTCAAATTCAAAAAGTAATTGGCAATTTGGAATCGACCAATATGGTTCTAGCGACCTCTATCGGTGTCTGTTCCTCCTCCAAGAACACCATTTTGTTGAGGAGTTCTAGCTACACTAAATTCTCTTTAATACCTTTATCTCTGCAAAACTCATCCATAACTCTATCCTTGAATTCGGTTCCATTGTCACACCTAATGATTTTAACTTTCATATCATATTGGTTTTCTACTTCTATGATAAATATCTTGAGGATGCCGTTGTTTCATCCTTAGTTCCAAGAAAGAAAACCCATGTAAATCTACTAAAATCATCAATCACCACAAGACAATATTTCTTAAGATTCAAGCGTTCGGATGTAGGACCAAATAAGTCCATATGTAACATTTGAAGTGGTGAGTAATAGAGTTAACCAACTTTGACTGCAAGAAGCTACGTGTTGTTTGCCTTTAAGACAAGCCACACGGGTTTGATCATTTTCAAATCTTTTCTGAGGTAGACCTCTCACTAAACCATCTTTGACAATCTTGTTAATGGTTTTTAAGTTAACATGACCAAGTCTTCTATGCCATAACATGGATTCATCCACTGTGGCCTTTGCAAGCAAGCATAATCATTTCTAGCTACAATGTTGTTCATATCAAAGCTATAGAGATTGCCTTTTCTAGGAACTTTAAGAAGAATTTGACTTTCATCAGGCATCTTAAAATCCTTAGAGAGAACAAAGCACATATCTTTGGTAAAAAGAACATTGTTCATCTTGTCACACATTTTTGACACACTAAAAAGATTGTACTTAAGCTCTTTACATAGTACACAGGTTCAAAGTCCAAGTTACCGGTTTAATAACACCTTTACAAAGAACTTTCAATTTACTCCACCTCCAAGCGGACATCCGTCCATCATAATGCTCAAAATCGAAAGATAGGACTTGTTGCGGTCATGTGCCTTGAACACCCACTATCTGTATATCCTTGATCGACCTTTTTGTCCTTGGATGTTCCTGCACATATGAGTAAAGAGTTAGTTTCTTTTGGGACCCAAGCCATGATTGACTTGGATGCGCCTCGTGTATCAATATAGTTAAATCTATCAAGGTCATTGATACACCATTGGGATTGGTTGTAAAGGTATTTCCTTTAGGTTTCCATTCCCAACGTCTTTGAGGCCTTCACACCATTGCCCATGTCCCCCTTTTCATTTTTAAAACCCTTGCATTGGTAACTTTTGAATGAGCGGTGGTAGCTTCTTGGTTTCTTTAGGTACCCCACTGTTGATTATTATTAACCTTTTTAGCTTGAAAGGTTCTTTTTCTGTTTGTGCAGATTTTGTTAAACTTGTTTTGAAGTTTTCACTTTTAACGGTGACTTAGGGTGGCAGTGTTAACAGTTTGTGCGATGGCAAACATTTTGAGGCCACTTCTAAGTTGAGCGCTCTTGGGACCATTTTGCAATGAGAATTTTGGTGTACATTATGTTGATACATGTTAGATTCCACCCTTTTATACCCATAGACTTCCCTTCTCCCAACATGATAGTCACAATAAGCATGTAAATGATCAAAACTACCACAGATATAGCATGCCTTATTGTTCATAACAAAATCACTACCTAGTTGTTGAGATTTAACATGATTCCAACTCCTCCGGTTACCCTAGAAGGTGTAGGCATTCCTATACATCTCGGCATATCTTACAATTGGTCTAGGTTTATTAACGGTTTCCTAGGTTCCTCTGTAACATATTAACAACTTTTGGGATAGTAGTCTCTACATTCTTTTAACACTCTCATCTACAACGGATGAGTCACTAGCACTCTAAAAACATCATTATCAAGCTTATTTTCTTCCTCACTCTTCACTGTTGTGTCTTTTAAAGGACCATATTCTCTTTCAAGATCCTTAAAATCCTCTATGCCTGTATGAGCTAAATCTATACACAGGTGAATGAACACCCTTAGTGGTGGAGGTGATATTATAACCCATACGACTTAGCTTTATTATATATTTGAGCATTCCAAATTTTATCAATTGACTCGACCGATGATAACATGTGTCTCTGATTAAATTGACATTTTCAATTTTCTTTTGAAGTTTTTCAAGCTCCTTTTGGTATGCTTCATTCACAAAGTTGTATGTTCTACCTCTCTCCCAAGAAGAATCATATCATCATTATAATTTGACTCATTTGCACGATAGTGCTCTATTTGTTTTTCTAAAAGCGCCATGGCTCTCCTAAGATTAGTTACTGATATAATTAGCGATGTATAACTCTTGTCTTTCATTAGAATATAAATCATTAAGTCTTTCAACTTCTCTAGCTGACCTACACGTTTTAGAGCAACATTTAGAGTTTTGTACCTCGAGTCGGAGAAAGCCATAAGAGCAACTTGATGAAACAAGAGCGACATCATGTGTTCTTCTTCAAGATCATCGCCATGAAACTCCAATCATAGCTCACACCATCAATAGCCAACATTGCCTTTGGTTCTTCCCAGTTGGTCCCTTCTTTGCTTGTACCATGTAGATATGTTGTCCTTGGTCTTTGGTCTTCTACATTCTCTAGCAAAATGTTCAAACTTGTGGCGCTTAAAGCACTCCACTTTCTTCTTATCAAAGCCCTGCATATCATCACCATTAATGTGGATAGGCTTGCCGTTTTCTTGTAGAATTTCTTAGCCCTCATGCTAAGAAGAGCTATCTGCCATTTTATATCCATCTCCTCCAAGTCATCTTCATCGATTTGCTCTATGTCTTCATGAGTTAAGAGAGCCATCAACTTGTGTGGAGATAAAATAATAAAAGGTAGGATCTCCAATACTAGCAACCTTCTTCTTTGATCCTGCGGTGGCAATATTCACATTGCGGTGGAAACTTTAGAACCTACGGTGGCAATATCATCATCACTTTCATCTTCGAATCATCACTTGTCAGCGAATTTGACAACAATGCCAAGCTACTAGAGCTTGTACTAAGTTTCTGCCTTCTTCAACCTTTGTTCAATAAGTTTGAAGTTGTTGTAAAGATCATTGAGCTTCATTGTTTCTATATCCTTTTTGTTTTCCCGACGGTAACATTGGTTTGAAACTCAAGGCAAACTTCTTAGAAACTTCAAATTGAGGTCTTCCTTTCTACCTCAATGCCAAACACGATCGGTTTTGTAACAATCTTCCAAGTTTCGTGAAAATCTCCGTCGAGAGAGTCATTGCTTGAAGCGAGAAGTTTTCATAACTTTGCTTTAACAATGTCTTTTGAGTCTTCTTTGTAGCATCATTACCACCAAACACCGAGCAAATCTCTTCAAACAGTTCTTTAGTAGTCTTGAACTTGTGAATGCAATAATCGGTCTCTAGGAAGAGTCATCGACAATGGACTTCTAGCTTTAAGATCATTCTTCTTTTGAGCTTTTTCAAGATTTGATTCGAGCACGAAACTTTCACAACATACGTGTCACCAACTTTTGAAGTAGTGGTCATGATTTGAAAGAATCACCAAGTTGAATGATCTCCCATAGAGCATAGTCTGATGAGGAAGTATTGCTCAATCGGTATCCTCACATCTCAAACTCATTAAGCTTAAGCTTAGGAGTGCAGGTGTAGAAGAAGAGTTTGATTGGTTGTTTTCCATCTCCACTTTGAATTGAGTGAGTGAGTCAAGCTAATTCCTTGGATCTTCTAAAATAAAATATCGAACCTTCGCTCGATACCACTTGTTGGATCTGGATACACTCCTTGCGTCAATGATATTTTGTATGATATTATCAAACAAGCGGAATTTACTTAAGTAATACTTGAAGGCGAATTATATGATGTATGAGAATAAACACAAGTTAACCAAAACTCAAGCTCGATATTATTAATGAATAATCAGAGTGATCTTAACTTATCACTAGGGTTACACCTTGAAGCTTTCGTAGGTAATCTTGTAATGTGTCACGTACCTAAAACAATGACCTATGATCTCCTTTTATACAACAAGGAGTCTTTTACAAGATAAGTATAAAACTAACATAATAGAATATACACAAGATCTATTCTATACTTATCTAGACGCGTTTAACCTTATCATAAAATGATAGCAGTGGTAATGAAGAACTTGCAGTGGGAATATGTTTTCACTACTAGTATTAATCTATGCAGTGTAAACCACAACTATCCGTGGTAACGGATTATTCCCAACAGAAATTCCATTCAACTTCAAATTGACTATATCAAACATTGAACAACAAGGAGTTGGCAGTGAAAACTTGGATGGTGGTATAACTGAAAGCATGAGTCGACCTGGAATTAAGGAAGATATATATTGTTGCAAGAACTCAATAGGAAGACAAAGTGTTGGTAGTATAACCAACCAACGGAAACATGATCAATCGGGATTTATGATAGATCACAACAACGAAGGTGGAAGTAACCAGAAAAACATGATCAACCTGGACTTATGGAAGAGCACAACAATAAAGGTGGGAATAACCAAGAAAAAAAATATGATCAACATGGACATAATGAAAATGACAGCAGTAAAGGTGTAAGTAACTGAAGATAAATTGATCTACTTGGATATAAGGATGATCACAAGCACTACAAGAAATTAAAACAGTAGTAGCCCAGATGGTGGATTTAACCAGAAGATGAATCAAGAAGACTTAAATACCTACGTCGCAGCGATTGTGATTAAAGGAGAGAATATTAAGTTAATCCCAATCTTATAAGTCAAACCAGAAGGAAAAGTCAAATCAGATCAAAAGTCAACGCAAGTTACAAAAAAAACGGTTTTAGACAGTTACAAAATCTAAGGGACATGTCTGTTTGACCAAATGAACCGACACAACCATTTCTTGTACCGATTCAGAAAGTATAAATAGATAGGAACATGTATTTTGTAAAGAAGATGACTGATATATAAAAAAGATTTTACAATTCAAATGTTTCTTGTATTTTGGTATATGTTGAGTAAGTTAGAAAGATCGTAGTTCCTATAAACGGGCCAACATTTTAGAACAGTCAAATGTCTAATAACAAATATTTTTAAATGGAAAGATCACTCAAATTAATAATTATATGAATATCTAAACATCATATTTGTATCAAAAGTGTACGAAATCCAAATTTCTAAATGCATAGTGTATTCAATAGAAAATGCTCCTAAATCAACAAATGTTTAAAGGAAAGGGAGGTTCTTTGCATAAAAGTTGAGATGTGCTATATCTTGCCCTTGTGTCGATAAAATTGTGTCGTTGATGAAGATCACTTGATGATCCATGTCAATCTCTTTAGTTGATACATGGATCTTTTCTTTATGCATCATGAAGGAGTGAAGTAATAAAAGCGAAAGTCGGTGTAGATATTTGACTTGGCCTAAAAGATCATCCTAAAGCACAATAAAGTAGAATTTATAACCTTGTTGAAGTGGAAACTCATTCATCAAAAACTACATGTAAAAACACACTTATAAACAATAACTAGGAAAAGATGTATATACACACGATCATAGCAAAGAAAACCATCTTGTACAAAAGTATATGGTAAGCAAAATTGAGTATTAAAAACATTAATCCTTGGTGAAAGCATTTAGCTTCATCATTCAATTTATTTTAATCGGTGAAATAGAATTGGTTAAATAATTACTTCAACTGAAGCAAGAGTATTAAGGTCGAAATACAATATCAATTTAACAACTTGTTGCTACATGGCTCTAATGTGGGCAGTTAGTTGGTCATCTAAATGTCCTATGTATGCAAACCAGTTGACTAAATTGCCCTCTGTGTTACTTAAGTGGTTCCACTAATAAGCTCGCAAATATATTAAAAGCAGAAGCGCAAGACAAAACCGACAATGCTTAAGTAAACATGCCATTGTGTTGAATAATCTGTCAAACCTTCTCTCTATATATATATATACAGGGACTACTTCTTTCATTCACAGAACTAGTCTAACTCTAACATAACTAGTTTGTTCCTTGTTTGTCTCCTTTCTACTTGTGCAGGGACTAAAGATGGACAAGAGCAAAGTTGCAGCCTATAAATATAACCCTCCTCCACTGCATCCTACTCACTCTCTCAAGTCGTCTTCTTCACACGACTATCTTGTCTTCTCTGATTCTTACTCACTATATAGTTGGGTTGATCTAGCATCTTGATCAATCCCAGATTGTATTTTGGTTGATTGATCACACCTGGTGACAATCTTGTTATATCTCTTAAGTATTGTAACCTGATACTCTCTATTTGAATCAAGGGGTGGTTTGTTGGATTCTATCTTGATGTTGTTATAATTTCTACATGGTATCAGAGCTTTGGCTCTGATTGATTGGTGATTTCGTTGTCTAGGGTTTCATCTAATTTTTGGGGGTTCTTGAAATTGGGGTGAGATCTGATCGATTCTTGGTTAATTCAACATCCGTGTTGAGTTAATTGCTGGTTATGGTGATTTTTGGTAAATTAGGTTTTGAATATGAAAACCCTAATTTTTCTGATTTGGGTTTCTTGTTACTGGTGTTTTCTGGTGATTATTTGGACCTCATTCTTTCACAATATCTCTTAATAAGAGTGTTGTGATTTCTTTCCGCTGGTTCTTCGGATTATAAGCTCTGTAAGTATTATCTTCTCTCTTAAAAATTACTTATTTTTAGTTAAGGGGGTGCAGACGTTGTGATTAACTCTTTGATCTGCCTCCTTGAGAGGTGTGAATACCTGCTCTGGTCACACCCAGTCTCCATGGCTGGACTTTGTAATTTTTGGGTGTGAGTTTTATCCTCTTGCAAAGTTTGAATTTTGTCTCTTTTCTGCGCTTATCTGCTAGTTGCTTATCTTGTTTATTATGGCTCCTTGTACCAGTGATATTGATCTGATTAGTAATCTTGATTTGGGTAATCCCTTGCATCTCCATTCTAATTATATTAGTTCATCATCTATTGTGTCTATTAAACTTACTGGTACTGAAAACTATAGAGTTTGGTCTACTGCTATGAAATTGGCTATTAATACTAGGAATAAAGCTGGTTTTATTAATGTTAAATGTGTTAAGGCTACTTATGCTTCTAGTGATGTTCTCTCTAATCAATGGGAGAGATGCAATTCTATTGTGTTGTCTTGGATCTTGAATTACGTATACGAAGATTTATATCTTGGTCAAATATTTTACGAAAATCTTCTTTGAGGTGCAGGATGAACTTAAAGAGACTTATGATAAACTTGATGGTTCTATTATTTTGAGTCTTATGCAAAAATTAATAATTTTAGACAAGGAGAATTAAGCGTATCGAATATTATCATAAGCTTAACTCATTATGGAGAGAATTTGATATTATGACCAAATTGCTGTGTGTACTTGTCTTTGCTAGAGAAGATGTGTTAAAACATAATCACCTTATGAAACTTATGCAACTTCTTATGGGTCTTAATGAAATTTATCGACCTATTAGAAGTAGTATTCTCTGAGAGACTCTTCCCGATGTTAAGGATGCTTTTGTTACTATTTCCAGAGAAGAGTCTCATAGAGGCATTGCCTCTTCTTCTACTGGTTCTGATTCTAAATCTCAAATTGCTGGGTTTGTTTCTAAAACAAATTGGACTAATAATGGAAATAAGAGATTTGAAAATAAGAAGAGTTCTGTTCATGATAATAAGAATTTTGTTAATACTGGAAATAATAATAATAATGCTAACAGGGGACCTAATCCAAATTTACTTTGTACTAATTGTGGTAAAATTGGTCACACAGTTGATAGATGCTTTGAAATTATTGGATTCCCTCTGGTTATAATAAAAATCCTGGTAAAAAACAAACTCACTTCAGAACTTCTCATAATGCTAATGCTTTATCTGTGGAAAGTGGTTCTTCTATGTCTATCACTAATGAACAGATAATGAAATTAATGAGTCTTATCAATGATATGCCTTCTAGCAGTATGCAAGCCAATATGGCAGGTATACCTAGCTTTATGAACAATAATGTTTTCTTTAATATAAATTTTCATAAGTTTTATTACAACAACACTACTCTGTGTAAAGATGGTATTGGGTGGATTATTGATTCAGGGGCAAACCAACACATGACTATTAATACTCTTAATATGTTTAGCATTACTGATATTTCTGATTTAAACCTTACTGTGGGACATCCTAATGGTACTCTTGCTAAAATCAAATATATTGGTAATCTAAAACTTTACGATAAAGTCACTTTATATGATGTGTTGGTAGTTCACGAATATTGTATTAGTCTATTATCTGTTCATAAACTTATCAAAGATAGTAGAATGTTTGTTGGTTTTGATGAATCTAAATGTTACATTTAGGATTTGACTCAAAACAAAATCATGGGGACTGGTAGTGAAAATGGTGGTCTCTATTTGTTTGATACTTCCTCTCCTATTACTTCTAAACATCAAACAATATGTAATATGTCTGCTACTTGTTATGTTTCTAAGTCCTTGTGGCATAACAGACTTGGTCATCCCTCTGACCAAGCTGTGAATATGCTTCAATCTGACCTTAAGTTCACTAAAGATTCTCATGTGTCTCCTTGTGACATCTGTCACAAGGCCAAACAGACTAGGGAATCATTTCCTATTAGTGATCATAAGAGTTCTTCTATTGGTGATCTTGTTCATATAGACCTTTGGGGTCCTTACAAGGTCACTAGTAGAGAAGGATTTATATACTTTATGACCATTGTTGATGATTATACCAGGTCTATCTGGATCTATCTTATAAAATCTAAAGATGAGGTTTATAACTTGTTTGTTAGTTATGTCAATCTGATCCTAAATCAATTTAAGTGTAGTATTAAAACTGTGAGATCAGACAATGGTACAAAATTTATTAACAATAAAATGAGTAATTTGTTTAGCAGCCTGGGTATTATTCATCAAACTACTTGTGCTTATACTCCTCAGCAAAATGGGATTCTTGAGGAAAGCATAGGCACTTATTGAATGTTGCTAGAAGTTTGTTGTTTCAAAGTGGTATTCCTTTAAGTATGTGGCATGAATGCATTTTAAGCTGCGTCTATCTAATTAACGAGTTACCATCTTACATTACGAGTGGAAAGTCACCTTTTGAGCTTGTGTATGGTCAAAAACCAAAACTTTCTCATCTGAGATGTTTTGGTTGCTTGTGTTTCTCTTCTATCCTTAATAATTCTGATAAATTTTCTTCTAAATCTGAAAAAAGTGTTCTCATTGGTTTTTCTACAACAAAAAAGGCTTATAAGGTTTACAGCCTTGAGTCTAAACTGATTTCTTATACCAGAGATGTTCAATTTTATGAAACTATTTTTCCATTTAAAATGAACACTCAACTTCAAACTGATAAGGCTTCTGATACTACATTGAATGATCTAAATTTCTTTAATCAGAAACATATTGATCAAAATCCCAATGATGTAAGGAGAGGCCTTAATTTATCTAATGATGATGGTTGTGTCTATTCATGCCCTAGAAGTACATATATATACCTCTAAGATGGTGAGAATACTGGTATAGCAACATCCATAGATGACAATAATCTATCGAGGAAGTGCCTAGGGGTGGAAGCGAGCGAGGCGAGCTCGAGCTCGTTAAGGCTCGAGCTCGGCTCGTTTATATATATAAAGCTCGAGCTGGGGCTCGAGCTCGTTTCGAGCCTTATACTTTGAGCTCGAGCTCGGCTCGTGAAAATTTTCTGGCTCGAGGCTCGGCCCGGCCTCGACTAATTTTATGATGTTTTGAGCTCGGCTCGTTAATTACATAAAGCTCGAGCTCGTTTACTACTTTTAAGATCGTTTATACGTATAGACGATATATACACGTATATAATTCTAGGGCTCGTTTAGGCTCGCGAGCCTACGCGAGCCTACTCGAGCTTTTTGTACAGAGCTCGGGCTCGAGCTCGATTATTAAATGAGCCCAAAATTAGGCTCGAGCTCGTTTAAGCTCGGCTCGTTCGAGCTTTTTACCGATCCGATCCCGAGCTTTTCACGAGCGGCTCGGCTCGTTTACACCCCTAGAAGTGCCCCTTCTAATCTTAACACAACTCAATCTGTCTCTACTCAGAACACTAATGATGAGTAGCCTGTTCTTAGAAGGTCTAGTAGGGACTCTAGAATGCCTGTTAAATTTAATGATTATGTTGTGAGTAGTAATTTAAAGTATGGCCTTGAGAAATATGTATGTTATTCAAATCTGAGCCCTGTAAATTACTGTTTCTCTACCACTTTAAACAAATCTGTTGAGCCTACCTCTTATGAGGAGGCTGCTAAAGATATTAATTGGGTTCAGGCTATGAATAATGAGATAACTGATTTAAAAAGAAATAACACTTGGACTGAGTGTGAACTTCCTAAAGGAAGAAAAACTGTCAGTAGTAAGTGGCTATGGAAAATTAAGTATAAATCTTCAGGAGAAATTGATAAATATAAAGCAAGGGTTGTTGCAGAGGCTTTAGCCAGAGGGAAGGATTTGATTATAGAAACCTTGATCCTGTTGTTAAAATGTCCCTTGTGAGATGTATGGTTAATATTGTTGTTTGTCATAATTGGAGTATTTTTCAATTAGATGTTAACAATGCATTTCTATATGGTGATTTAACTGAGGAGGTCTATATGACTCTTCCTCCTGGCTTTGATGATCATAAGTCTAAAATTGTGAAGCTTAACAAATCTCTAAATGGCCTTAAACAGGCTCCTAGACAATGGAATGTTAAACTTACTTTAACTCTTAATGAAAATGGTTTTGTGCAGTCTAAATTTGATTACTCTCTATTCACTAAGAGGTCTGGAAATGTGTTTTTGATTATGCTTGTGTATGTTGATGACATTATCATCACTGGAAATGACGTTAGTGAAATTGAGAAGTTTAAAGTGTTCTTAAAAAGCAAATTTCAAATCAAAGATCTAGGAAAGATGAAATACTTTATTGGAATTGAAGTTTTAGAAAATAATAATGGTGTGTGTCTCAGTCAAAGGAAGTATTGTCTTGAACTTTTGCATGAATATGGCCTACTTGCTGCTAAACCTGTTGATTCTCCCTTGCCTGAGAACACCACCCTAAATCATATTGAATTTGATGATGATAAAGCTTTATCTAATATAGGTAATTATCAGAAGCTTGTTGGGAAATTAATCTATCTAACTAATACAAGACCTGACATTGCCTACTCTGTTCACTGTTTAAGCCAATTTATGCATGCTCCCTTACAATCTCACTTGAATGCTACTCTTAGAGTTTTGAGATACTTAAAAGAATCTCCTGGTATTGGCATTCAGATTAATGCAAATGGGAATCTTAAGCTTAAAGCTTATGCTGATTCTGCTTGGGCTAGATGTCCAGTTACTAGAAAATCTGTGTCTGGCTATTGTGTGTTTTTGGGTGATTCCTTGGTAACTTGGAAAAGTAAAAAACAATCTACCTTGTATAGGTCCTCCTCTGAAGCTGAGTATAGATGCATGGCTTCTGCTACTTGTGAAATTATTTGGCTTGCTAATGTGCTTGGTGACATGGGTGTTAAAACACATTACTGTAGTTTTGCATTGTGACAATAGTTACGCTCTGCTGATTCTTTGGTAATCCGTTTTCCATGAGAAAACTAAGCACTTTGAAATTGATGTTCACTTGGTTAGAGAAAAAGTCTCTGCTGGGGTTATTAGAACTGAGAAGCTTCACACTTCTCATCAAATTGCTGATATCCTGACTAAAGCCTTGGATACTAAGCAACATAAGTGGCTTTGTGATAAGCTTGGTATGATGGACATGTTTAAGGTTGAAGGTTTGAGGGAGGGTGTTGAATAATCTGTCAAACCTTCTCTCTATATATATACAGGGACTACTTCTGTCATTCACAGAACTAGTCTAACTCTAACATAACTAGTTTGTTCCTTGTTTGTCCCCTTTCTACTTGTGCAGGGACTAAAGATGGATAAGAGCAAAGTTGCAGCCTATAAATAGAACCCTCCTCCACTGCATCCTACGCACTCTCTCAAGTCTT
This sequence comes from Chrysanthemum lavandulifolium, assembly GCA_022545495.1. NCBI lineage: Eukaryota > Viridiplantae > Streptophyta > Magnoliopsida > Asterales > Asteraceae > Chrysanthemum > Chrysanthemum lavandulifolium. Next base: position 295,029,438 of record CM040241.1, read on the forward strand.
CTACTTCACACGACTATCTTGTCTTCTCTGATTCTTACTCACTATATAGTTGGGTTGATCTAGCATCTTGATCAATCCCAGATTGTAGTTTGGTTGATTGATCACACCTGGTGACAATCTTGTTATCTCTCTTAAGTATTATAACCTGATACTCTCTATTTGAATCAAGGGGTGGTTGGTTGGATTCTATCTTGGTGTTGTTATAATTTCTACACATTGTGATATGCTGATTATCAGTTGATAGAAGTTTCAAAAGACATTCTTTACCGTCTATGGTCCATAAAAAGAAATCTTTTACCCGCTATGGTCCATAATGGTTAGAAATTTTACATATTTCAGTGACCAAACAACTTTGATCAAAATCCAATCTACCTAAACACCCAACTAAAAATATTGAATCACTTGATAATGTCATGCTTTTATGATGAGCTTATAGATACATGCATAATTTCACTTGCATGTAGACAAGGGTGTTGATATTTTGTGAATGTTGCTGTTTTCATAATCTAATACATAAAGCTCACCATATCTAACACGCTTTACATCAAATCGAGAACTATTTTCCTTTACTTTTACACGTTTCCTCAGCTCACACGTTTTTCACATTCCCCAAGATCCACACAACACGCTAAACCTCTCTTTTTTGCCCCCTCATCATTCTCCCTCTCTTGAAAAGAACTCGTCCTTGAGTTCTCGGGATAGATAACTTGTGTTGATAAGGCCTCGAAAATTTTAAATGTCTTCCAATATTTAAGTTGAACCTTTATTTTCTCACTTACCGCCATTAGAAAAAAAAGGGGTTTTGATTTGAACATTCATTTTGAGATCACAGTTACAAACCTTTACACCTTTATTAATTTTAGAACCCGCAACTTCTTCATCACAAGTCTCCAAAACACCAACTTCCTTTATCGTTTCCAACACCAAATTTGAGATTTCATTAACATGTTTATCACAAATTTGAAGGTCGGATTCTCTCAACATGCTATTCAACAACTTTAGCCTTCAAAATCTTTTCTTCCGCCTTAACCACGCGCTTTGGTAATCATGGTTTGACTTCGGGTAGAACCATAGCAAATCTCCTTCCTTCCTATGATAAAAGGTAGAGATTTTGTTGAAGATCACATTTTCCCTTAACCTCGCATCGCCAACGTTTCCCAAACTAAATATGGCACCCATCAAGTTCATCCGCAATACCAAGTACTTCTACTTTATAAATTTCCCGATGGTAACCATGACCCTACAAACTTGGTAACCTTCAACTGGATAAACCTCCATTGGTAATTTTAAGAAGTCTATCAATTTTTTTAAAACCAAATTATTTCAACTACAACCATCAATAATTAAAGAACATACCAAATTATTGATTAAGATTTTCGAACGAACTAACATGGTTGTAAATACCCAACACACCTTCTTTCTTTCCTCACATTCATCAACTCTCCTATTGTTAAATGGGGATTGGTTGTACTTACGCTTGTCAATAGATCCACCTAATTTTGGACAAAAAAGATAACTAATTAAAGTAAATAACGTAATAAATTAAATAATCTTTCCTAATAATCAAAATATAGAAAATTCCTAAATAGCCTCTACGTAGTAGCGAAAATTACTTATATGGCTCCATGTTTGAATCTTGTCCCATTAATACTTCTATAGGTGAAAGGTTGTTGTCCATGCATACCGACTTATAGAAAATAGTATGTTTTGTGGTGAAGAACTTAAGCGGGGTTTGAAGGGTTCGGTAGATCATCTGCAATATTTATCGTAATGTAATAAAAAGAACATAAAAATAGTTTTGGCATAACCCTTGAGCCCCATGATCAATACTTTATATAGAATGAGTAGAAAACACAATCATAAGGAGTTTAAGATTTACTTACTGTTGGAAATGTATATATTTACAAACATGTGAATGTCCGGATTCGAACTCGTGACCACGGGATTGCACACATTAGCGAATGAGAATTAAAGTTAATAATTAATATTTATGTTTACGATTAATTATTGCACATTAAGTCCGGTTAACGATCGTTAAGTATTTGACGGAAAAATGACTAACGACCGTTAAATGAAAGAGAAAGGACTAGAAATGGAAAACTTGGAAAAGTTATGGATTTCTTTGGGCTTTGCATAAGTGGCGGCCATGGGGCTTTCCCAAGCCCTAAAATCATAACTTGTTCCCTAAGTTTACCTACTAGTATATAAAGAGGTTAGGTTCAGGGTTTCATACACTTGTGCATTGAATTAACCCTAGATCTCTCTCTCCTCTCTAGTCTAATATTCGCCGAACACCCCAAATAAGGGAGTTTGGTTTCGTTTTTCTTAAGCGAGGACTTGTGTTAGATCTAGCAATCGCTTGATTCGTTTGGTTAATTCGTGTGTACAAGAACGTGGTTGTAAGACATTATTCTTACACAAATAAGTACTTCTTTGTTTTGCTTTGCTCGAGGGTTGTTTTGCTTTGCTCGAGGGATTTGACATTTGCAAGAGGTACGTTACGCATACTTTCAGTTAATTAATTTATTTGTTATGATCTTTAAGTCTTCCGCTATGTACTCTTGATGTCTTTATGTTTTATTGTAATTTATATATCATAAACTCAACAGTGGCATCACGAGCCTTGTATAACAAGTAATTAATTATTGAAACACATAATTAAAATAAACATGAATGTGTTATTATTTGTATGCTTAGATCTAGGGTTTGCAAAACCTAAACCCTAATTTTGAGGGGGGCGTTTTATTTGGTTCCATAATTAGGGTTTTGTAAACTATTGTTTTAATTGGATTAGAAACCCTAAGATGCATGCAACTTTATGGGTATATGCGTAACTCTGTTTAATTGCATTAATTGTTAAGTGTAATTTATATCCATGATAATTATCTGCATGTTTTATCATGGATCTGTTTTTATTGTATGTCTTTCATGTTTTAAGTGATATACATTAAATTATGATAGATCTTAAATTGGGAAGACCTCAATAATTATTAATTTAATCAATTATGTGCTATGTGGTATATATTTAGTTTTGACTTACGCAATCGATGAATCGATGCATGTGGTTCACCTTGTACATAGATGAAAGCGGGTGGAAGTCTTAATTAAATATATGCATATTGACGAATATAAATTGGTTATTAATAGGATTTATCAAAACCGTTTGCATGTGGCTATTTGATATGCATGACTTTTATTTGTTATGCATTCATTGTTTATTTGTTTATTTTTCAAATACTTGCTTGTTTGTTATGTGTAACAAGGGTATTTTACAAGAAAATAAATTGACCTAAACAATGGTGAAACATGTATTTTTTAAGAATAGTAATCATAATCGTTTAATTGATTGATGACTTTGGTACAAATAGTGAGCAGCTCACCCATGAGAATGAACTAATAAAAGGGGTTTAAAGAAGTGCGCATGAGACACTTTGAATGGATGTCTAAGGTTGTGCTTTAGCGCGTACACAGTCCTCGCCCCTCGTGAAGTTCGAGTGGAGCTACTTAGTAAGCCATTAAATGTGCAAGCTCATCTTAAGGGCGGTGGTTTTAATTCCATGCGCCACTCGGTGGTAATTATCCGAAATACTAAGTGTTTACACTTATGCAAAAATACGGTATAATGGATGATAATTAACACTAAATTTCTTGATTGGTGAATCAATACCTCAATTAAAGTTTGATGATGAAAAGCATACATTAAAACAAGATATAAATGTTTTAATAAAACTATGCTACAAAGATGAATGCATAACATCTTTGTACATATTTGATTTAACATCAAAACTATTACCCTTTAATTTAAGTTATATGCCATCCAACGAAGCGGAAACACCTAAGATTACTTTCTATTTGCGTGAGAGCGTGACTTAGATCTTAATCAAAGGGTAAAATGTCCACGTGTCGTGAGAATGGGCATGGACGATTTTGCGGTTTCTTAAGTTGGACAACTTAATTGAGTTTTGTAGTGAGAACTGACAACTCAAGGCATAAGATGGGATAAAACATGTTTACATGGCAATTGAAATTGGCTATATGTAAATTCCATAAATCTAGGAATTGCAATTGAAATTGGCAATTGAGCAAAAGCTCTATCACTTTGTATAAGGTTCATTACTAGCAGATCAAATGACGTGATGAGATTATGACAATTTGGATCCTAGTTTTCAGTGAAAATTAAATGGTTATATGTTTATGAACCATGGGTATTTAATTTTCTTGAAAAGGTTAATTATCGAAAATATTAAAATTGAATTTTATAATTCTTTTGAATGTATAAATGCAACATTTAACCGTAAACGAGGTTTAGTCTTTGATCAGAAAATTAATCTATTTTGCTTTCAAACAAATGTTTGATCGAGAATAATTTACCGAAAAGACAAACGAAGTCTCTTTTCCATGGGAGAAGCATGAGACTCAATCCTATTCCTTTTCATGAATGAGAAAGGTATAATAGGAACGTTTGAATTGTCTAAATTCTAATGTAACTCATAGCAATGAATTGCACATCATATTTTCCATAAATATTTCATTACCCTCATCTGGTGAATGAATCCTTTTGTAACAAACATGAATGTTGGTTAAACTGGAAAACATGTATATGAGTTACAAAATTAGAAGCTAGACAAATTACCGCAAAAATTGATAAAAGGCAAACTAGCATATTTTATCTAGTTGTTTTGCTTTAACCTTTAAAGGTGCTACATACCAGTATGGGCATAGTAGGCCTGTTAAGGAAGAAATTGCATACCCAATTTTTCAAGTTAATAATGTTGATGGATAACCCATCATTCATAGAGTAGAATACACCTTTAAGTACCTTAGTAATGATTACGTATGGTTCTTTAAAGGTGTAGGAAATAAAAGCAAGCAAGTTGTTTTCCTTGGTTATGCAACACTTATAATGTTGTCGATTCGGTGGGAGCATTTGTGTTGCATTCTTGAATAAGAAGTTGTTTTAATGATTTCTAATTGGTGGGAGCTACAAGCCTTATTTCTGTGTAGTAACCAGTTATCTTCAAAGATAATTACTTTCCAATTGTAGGCACTTATGGTTTTCAAGGATTGTCATGTGCGTTTCCTTACTAATCAATATAGTCCTACATCTACTTGTTATATCTATGACACAAATCATATTAATAAACGAACGTGTATCGTTTTGTTTATCTGCTACATGATGTTGTTCCATGCACAAGTGGGAGAAATCTTTATTGTGTGCAAGGTACAACACATATAAATATTTTTCTCTTGACCGCAAGGTAAGAGAGTAACGTTCCAATAGGAATTATACTTTAAATATGAATGATTGCCGTATTAAGAACATGTGTCAAGATGATAACAAATACTACTTTATTTTAAATATTTATGTTATTCAATATTTAAGAAACACTTGTAGTTACAATTTATGTTGCGTGAGAGCGTGAACTAGATTGTAGCCCAAGGTAAAATATCCACGTGTCGTGAGAGCGAGCATGGATGATTTTGCGGTTTCTTCGTTGAACATTTCATGGAATAACATAATTAAATGAAGTAATCTAATACTACTTTGAATTTAAGTATTCGTTGAATGACTTAAATATATGTAGTAAATATTAACTTGAAATATTAATTGAAACACGAGGTGGTGTTCATAATTACTTTAATTATAAATGTTTATGATTACGTAAAGTCACAAACATGAAGTCTTTTAAAGACTTACAATATAAAGTAAGGCGTTAACTTGCTATATTTTAAGACATATGCATGAAGTCAATGAGTTGATCAATGACTTATAACGTATAGTGGGATTATAACTATTATGTCTTTTGACTTGGTCAAGAATACTTGTGTTATAATACATGCAATTGACTTGGTAATTCTATTGTACCATTAAGTTTTACTTTGTTGGTAAATAGGTAAGCCATAGAGTAGATGGTTATCTAAAATATTGTTAGATTTTCTTACAATATTAATTCTAAGGAAATACCATAGTTTTATGGTATGTTACATTAGAAGAATCAAAATATGTTGGCATTATTTGATTCAAGATAACTATCGTTTCTTCCACATGTTATCAAGGTTAGTAGATTGAGTATGGATTGAATATACTCAATAAGACTCCAACCTAGAAGATTAATAAGACACCATTTGTTTATGGAATGTGATGAATCACATTAAGTCTTATAATGAAGTTCTGAATTTGTTAAACTACTTGTATAGTGAGTTGTAACAAGCGATGTGGAACTATCAATGTGTTTTGTAATATCCCAAAAGAGAACAATGTATTGTTGCTCTGCTTGCTAAACTATTTAAAGGTAATCTTTAAATTGTTAAAGGCAGTGGGAGTTTTGTTTAGATCTTGAAAGACTAAATTACAAAATACATAATCTTCTAAAATGCACTAGCAAATATCATGATGAGGCTAAACATGTATATGATAGATCTCAATATGATGGAATTGTCATTCATAGATCATAAGGATATCTCGGATATTTAATATGATGAGGAATATGAGTTCTGAGGATCATGGTAAGCTTTGTTAATCATGATGATGAATTTACAAAAATGTTGAATTGTGGTAAATCAATCATACTATGAATGAGAGATCTTGTCCATAAAGATAATCAACTTTAGATACTTGGTTTATCTTAATGAAGATGATTTTCTTCAAAGGATGAAAACCTAGTGGTTTAAATCTTTGTGTAGAAATCATATGGACAATATTGTACACGTATTTAATGCATGTCTAGTGATAATAATATTAATCATACTTAAGCAATTAACTATGATTGAATATTCTTTCTAGATACATTAAATAAAAGTATAAAGATTATAATTGTCATACTTAGTTTCATTGATATGAAATTTTGACAATGAATATCAAAACTCTTTGTTTTGGAATTACTTTTGCGAGGACGATAAGTAATGCAAAGGAGTTTTATGAATTCAAATAATCTTTGAATATGTACAACCGCAAGAATCCATGAATGGATATATGCATGCATCTAGGAGATGATTCTTATGTTTAAAATTAAATCCATGTTTGATTTAATAATTAAAATAAGATAGCTCGTAAGTATTCGAAAGCTAGTGGGAGTATTATTTTTAAATCTTATATGTTGCATGGGCAACTACATTCCACCTAAATTAAGTTTTAGTTGAGAATGAAACTTCGTTTGTAAGATTTGGAAAATAAAATATATAACCTTGGAATATATATGTTTATTATTATAAACATATGCGGTAAATAAATGAGTCTAATAGAACATGATGAGTACATATCTTTGACAAGATAGTATATGAATGAGATCTTAAAGTCTAATTTGAAGATTCATCATGAACATCATGTTGTGTATAAGGTTGTTGTATCATGCTTGATTACAAGATGATTTAACAACATTGTAATATTATGTTTGGATTTAAATTGCATTCCTGACTGGAGTTGCTCCCATTCTATACAACAAATTGTTGTAATTGTCATAGTCAACAAACTTGAGGTTTGTATGACACCAAACAAATAAATATTCAAAGTTTACGGATGTTTAAAGAGCATATTGTTGTACACAATGATCTTTGGTATAATTGAGATGACACTCGATTCTAGTCATGGTATCGTTGGTGATGACCATGTTGACTAGTTATGCTCAATTAAGAGCATAGTTGCATTATACATTAAAGAATGAAGAATACTTTAAAACTTTAAAAGTTTTGAAAGATGATTGTCATATGAAGGTGGTTCAGGTTATCACGCACCTTATGGAATGATATGACAATATCAAGATATGTGTAAACACATACAAGAAATTCAATTATTGAATTTTTGAAATAAGTATTCTCAAAATTCTTGTAGATCAAAGTTAGTTGAAATTATGTTTTGTCAACAAGTATGAGTTGCATAACTTGTGGCAAAATTCATTAACTGAGAATTATCATGCATTGATCTATTTAGTATTTGGATAAAGGATGTTAAACAATTATTATTTATAATGAATTAAAGTACGGTATACGTTTAATTTTATTTATAATATTGTGTCCTATATTTGCATGTTTAAATCCATGAATAACTTAAGTTGTTCTAAATAGTCCGTTGTCAATCAATAACATGGGAATGATATTGAATTAAGACAAATCTGAGTATTAATTAGAATATACTTGAAAGTATATTGATGCGTAGCATGACTAATTTCAGATGATATTCAATGAATTGAATATAGGACTTATCCCACCCACATGATGATACTTTATGGATCTTAGTCATTAAGTATATCATGAATATTTATCCTCTGACTTGAGATACAAGAGATATGTCATGGATGTAGTGCATTTTTGTGAAGCAATCTAACGCTATCGTGGCGGTAGTTATAAGGGTTGTTTTCGAAGTGTTGCGAAATCTATGAATCGCTTGTAGTCAAAATAGGTTTGTTTCCTTCAAATTTATTTTGAAGTATAATCTCTTTGGGGCCTCGTGGGGTTGTTAAGATGTTTGCATGGCCATGCCCAAGGTCTTCGGAATATGTTCGGAAGAATTGGTAATCTTAATCAATCACATAAAGCGAGAAACATAATAGTTAATTAAGAAATGAGTGAGATCCATATTCTTATTAACATGGTATTAGAAACAAAAGGATGAATATGATAATGAATCATCAAACTTGGTTTTCTCCAGAAAACCATACACGAGTTGTACCGGGGCATTGGCGTGTTGCTAGACGCTAACCAATGTCATTTCACGTTTGTAAACATATCCAGTGGGATTGTTGGAAATGTATATATTTACAAACATGTGAATGTCCGGATTCGAACTCGTGACCACGGATTGCACACATTAGCGAATGAGAATTAAATTTAATAATTAATGTTTATGTTTACGATTAATTATTGCACATTAAAGTCGGTTAACGATCGTTAAGTATTTGACGGAAAAATGACTAACGATCGTTAAATGAAAAGAGAAAAGGACTAGAAATGGAAAAATTGGAAAAGTTATGGATTTCTTTGGGCTTTGCATAAGTGGTAACCATGGGGCTTTCCAAGCCCTAAAATCATAACTTGTTCCCTAAGTTTACCTACTAGTATATAAAGAGGTTGGGTTCTAGGGTTTCATACACTTGTGCATTGAATTAACGCTAGATCTCTCTCTCTCTCTAGTCTAATATTCGGCCGAACACCCCAAGTAAGGGAGTTTGGTTTCGTTTTTCTTAAACGAGGACTTGTGTTAGATCTAGCAATCGCTGATTCGTTTGGTTAATTCGTGTGTACAAGAGCGTGGTTGTAAGACATTATTCTTACACAAATAAGTACTTCTTTGTTTTGCTTTGCTCGAGGGTTGTTTTGCTTTGCTCGAGGATTTGACATTTGCAAGAGGTGCGTTACGCATACTTTCGTTAATTAATTTATTTGTTATGATCTTTAAGTCTTCTTTGTGTACTCTTGATGTCTTTATGTTTTATTGTATTTTATATATCATAAACTCAACACTTACAACTTAGTGTAACTTTTGCTCTCTATAAGCTTAACATATTGAAACCACTTAAACATATAAAGCCTTATGAACATGGAATTTAACAAGTAACCAAGAGAATGCTTAGGACAGTTCAACGGGTTTTGGGGTGGTTTCTAACCCGTTGCAAATTTGTTGCAAACCCATTGCGTATTTGCTACGGAAGTTTTGCGTTGGAAATTTGTGTAGCATTAGCTCACTTGTGTTGTAGTGTGTATCTCTTGTAGTCTTGTCATAGACTATTTTCCCAAGCATAATTCAGGAGGTCTTTTTATAAGATTGATAGATACATTTATTTGCAATCAGGAACATCAATTAGTGTGAGTGAGATAGTCTTGCTTAACTCTCATACCCAAAGCTAGTAAAAAAAATTGAAAACAATTAACAACCAAACTAACATATAAGAAGACGTCTATCAATATAACATTATCGAATCAACACAACCGATATAGAGAATGCTTAAGTTCTAACTTTCTGAACATTGAGAGAAAGAAACTAAATATATGACAAAGATAATAAACCATCTTATTGATTTTCTGTTTAGAAAGAATAACGAATCTTATAGATCGTGTGTTAAGTTTATAAAGAATTTAATGTGTACGTGTAATCGAAATTCTGACTAGCTAAAAGCAAAGTTCATAAGGAAAATCATCAAAATCATTCCTTACATACATCTGCTCCATCTCAATACCATGGCCATGGGTACTAGCGGTATAAGAATATGTTCGAGGATATTATGTCCCCATGACCAAGCGGTGTCATGGATATTGGTTCTAATGGTCTTCTTGAGGTATGCGTGTTCGCTCAAGCGATAGATAGTTGTTCGAAAATGATGGCTCATTGTGTCTCAAACTACCGAAAAGGAAACTCCTCCTTGAGTTCTTGTTCTATGGAGGAAATTTGGCTCAACATGTTTGTTTTCAACGTATCCCTTTTTCTCGAAGCTAAGACAAATTGAGGTATCTCTTGATTGATCAGGAACATCCAAAACAATTGTGGGCGCTCTTTGTAGATTCTTGCAAGTATGGTCTCCACTGTAGATTGTTTTATGTTTTGACGGACTGTCTTGAATCTGTTGAACTTGTTTGGTTGCTAGGCAACCTTGGTCAAATTTGTAAGTACATCTGTAATAGCTCCTGCATATCAAAACATATACGCTAGCATAATTAGTAACATTTACTAGTAATTCTTAAATAAAGGAATCACAATCAAACTATTTGTATTTATATTTCATACAAAGAAACTAGTTTTTATGATTGCAAAATTCATTATTTTTACTAGTAATTCTTAAATAAAAGAATCACAATCAAACTATTTGTAAATATTTCATACAAAGAAACTTGTTTTTATGATTGCAAAATTCATTATTTTTGTCCATATAAACACACCTTTGATGTTTGGAATTTAGAATCTTTTTTTGGCCATATTTTCTCCATGCATGTCCATCATCAACCAAAAGCGAAGCAATTTGTGTAGATGTCCATGTGTTTTTACTGCAATTTCCCCAAAAACAGTTAGTTGTTAGAGACTTGTGTATAATGATATTATATGTTGCTATTCACTAAGTTACAAGTACACTGACAATTTATATGTTAGACGTACCTTCTTTTATAACCTCCCCTTTTAATTTTCGCTGGTGTTATTGTCTTGTGAATGTACGAATATTTTGATTTCTCCTCATCTGATTTACATGGGGAATGGGCATCGCTCTTCATAAGATGAATAGACTCATTGGAACTACAAGAGCTCATGATAGACAAAGTGTTCTCGAACATCCCCTGGATTCGAGCCACTAGACCATCTAATATGGGGCCAGAGTCAATCTCTTCAGGCCACAAAAGCATCTCACAAAGAATGTTAATCATTTCTTGACCTTCTGTTAGAGTTTGAATAGCTTGAATTCTGTTGCTTGGTACACTTTCAGGCCAACTTGAAGACTCCATATCTGTATTCCGTTTGCTGTTTTGGTATGAATAAAAGAAGTACAACACCATAACACAACTGTTAGTATTTATATTATGAAGTCTTTAAGTACAAAAAAGAATTTTAAAATACCTAATAAATTATAAAAAAAGGCAAGTGACAAGAAGGTCACCACTCCAGTACTATCATCCTCAAACATTTTTTGAAATTTATATACCACATCCACGCGCCAGTGTGCTCAGCGATGTAAGCAATTGGAGCATAGGTTTGCAAGAGCTCCACCTGACCACCTCGACAGAGTTTGTGCCCGGCTCGAAAATCGCCTAAAATACAATGAAACTCTAACTGGACTTACATTCAATTTTTTATTTTTATTTTTTTCCTAGTATTATTATAACTTACCTCTAAATTTATTACGATAGTTATCAATTTGAATTTACATAGAGGTGGAAGGAAAACGAGCAACAGACTGCGCATCTAGCCATATTGAATTACAAAACTGATTATTCTAAAAACAACATTCTAGAAAACAACAATCGATTTATAGCCAAAAAGTTTTGAGATCAACTCAATCTTGTCTCGATATCAAAAATATATACATACATTCGAATTTAGTGTATGATAGCTAACCTCATATCACATGATATTTGGACTCAACTTTACTCGAGTTATTCAAAAACATATATGTCACACATACCTGGTAAGAGAAAAAAAGTTAACAAAATTCGGGTCAAGCTTTTTATACGTTTAGTTAAGCTAAACTTAATTCAAGCCTTTTTTGTTCTTGAGCTTGACATAAAGAATAAATTCATATGTTGAGTGGGTTAACTGGATGAATTCGTTGCGTCTCAATTCTAAATCAAAGCTGATGATCGAAGGTGTGTTTTATGTTTTTTGGTGGCATGTTTGGACGTTTCACAACAAGCTTCTCTTTGAGGATAAAAAACCATCGAAGGCGATTATCTTTGACGACGTTGTTTCTAGATCTTATTATTGGTGTAAGTTTAGATGTAAAGCTGTTGGGTTTTACTAATCATAACAATTATATAAACAAGTAAACATCATCAAAGCATGCAGCGGAAGTAATAGGAATAATACTTGTAAATTGACTAACCGAATTAAAAGTATGTACGTACCTTTTGCGAATCAATGCAATTAGGGTTTATGGAAAAACCTCAAATTAGGATCAAGAACAAGAAACCCTAAACTCTAATAAATTAGGGTTTGTGAATGTCGATCAACACCTATGTCGACCCACCAATGAAATCAACCACCAAGATTCACAAGCTCAAGTGTGCTTGTTCTTCGTTCTTGTACACACGTACTATTAGCGATTCGATGTGAAAAGCTACTTTCTTGATCACGAAACAAACCAAATACTTATTCTTTAGTTAAGCAAATCGAATCCCTATGGGAGGAGAGTTCGACCGGCCACACAAAAGAAAGAGGGAGAAGGATAGAAATTAGGTTTGCAAGTCACCAAGATTAGGTTTAGAATGAACACAATAGGATTGTATTTATAGTTAACCAATCTTGGAAGACAACTTAATGTGTGGGTTGGGTTAGGAAACCCCAACCGATCGGCCAATCAATCCCAAAGGGATTCTAGATCCTTCCCGACTTATAATTTCATCTCTAGTCCTTTAAGTTTACGTTTAACGACCGTTAGCCAAACCTCGTTAAATATTAACCATCGTTAAGTATTTATTTCGTGACTAATAATTAATAATAATAACGTTTTATATATTATAATTATTTACATCAATTCTCATACGTAATGTGTGCAATCCCGAAGTCTCGAGTTGAATCCGGTCATACTAATATTAATAATTATCCATAAACCTTTCGGCTCCACTTGGATATTACTTAATATAGTAATGACATTGGTTAGTCTAGCTTTCACCGCCAATGCCCCCGGATCAAATCGAGTATGGTCTCTGAAAAAACCATTTAATGATTCATCATTTTACTTATCCTTTTGTTACTAATACTACATTAACTATGAATATGGATCAAGTCATTTCATAAGTTAATATTCATTTCGTTGTATTTGATTGAACAAGATTACCAAATCATCGAGCGTATTCCGGATAGATCTTGGGTAAGGCCTTACAAACATCTTGTCAACCCTACGAGGGCCCAAATATAGTATTATGCTTTGAAACAAATTCAAAGGAACAAATTCTCTTGACTACAAACATAACTCATGAACTTTGTAACACTTGAAAATAGCCCTTATAACTACCGATTCACGGATAGCGTTAGACTATCTTACACAAATGCACTACATTCATAATTGATTATCCGGTATCTCAAGTCGAGGATAAACACTTCATGATATAATTAATGACAAAGATCCATAAAGTATCATCATGTAAAGTTGGGATCATCTATATTCAATTCATTGAATATCATGTGAATTGGCATGTCCACGCATCAATATACTTAAAGTATATTCTACCAAAACTCAGTTGTCTTAATTCAATGACATTCCACATCGTTGATCGACAACGGACTTTTAGAATAACATAAGTTATTCACGGATTAGACATGCAAATATAGGATATAATATTAAGAAAATGAAAAATAAACATAACGAATATTTTATTTCATTTAAATAATATTTGTTCAAAACATCCCTTATCCAAATACTAAATAGATCAAGGCATAATTTCAACTAACTTTGATCTATCGGAATTTTGAGAATACTTATTTCAAGAATTCAACTAGTGAAGTTTTTGTATGTGTGCATTCAAAATATCTTGCTATTGCCACATAATATATTTCATAAAGTGTGTGACATCCTCAACACCAACTTATGACAATCAAAATTTCAAACAATTTTTAAAGTTTAAAGCATTCTAATTCTTTATTGTATAATGCAACTATGCTCTTGGTTGAGCACAACTAGTTCACATGGCCATTTACAAGGATGAAATCCTCCATGACTAGTATTGAGTGTCATCTCAATTAAACCCGGCATCATTGTATACAAACAACAATATGCTCTTTAAAATCTCCGTAAACTTCAATATCTATAGTGTAATGTTTGATACCTTCCAAACTTTCAAGTTTGTTGGCTATGACAATTCTGCAACAAGCGTTGTATTGCTCATCCATAGAATTTTGAGAGCAAATCCGGTGAGGAATGTAATTCTAGATTCAAACATATTCTATTAGAATATTCATTACACTAGTTATCTAATAACTTCATTAGATATCAATGTTGTCAAATCATCTTGCATTCAAGCATGATACAACAATAACATGATGTACATGAAAAATCCTTATGTCAAACAAAGATTTAATTCATGTTCTACATATCCATTTTCCAAATGATATATCATGTTCTATTAGACTCATTAATTTAATACCGCCATGTTTATTAACAATAAACATATACTCCAAGGTTGTATGTCTTATTTTCTAAATCTTTCATGTGAAGTTCCATTCCAAACTAAAACTTAACATTTAGCTTAGATGGAATGTTACTACCCAGAACATATAAGATTTAAAGAAAATAAACATAATACTCCCACTAGCTTTCAGGAATACTTAGAAATTATCTTATTTTAATTTTAAACCAAAACTGGATTTAATAGTTAAACATAAGAATCGTCTCCAAGATGCATGCATATATCCATTCATGGATTCTTGCAGTTTGTACAATTTTAAAGATTATGTGAATTCATAAAACTCATTTGTATTACTTATCGTCCTCGCAAAAGCAATCACACATGAAAGAGTTTTAATATTCCATTGTCATTTTCATATTAATGAAAATAAGTATGACAATCATAATCATTATATATTTAATGTGTCTAGGAAAGAATATTCAATCACAGTTAATTGCTTAAGTGTGATTAATAATCTTGTCACAAGTCATGCATTAAACACATGTACAATCTTGTCCATATGATTTCTACACAAAGATTTAAATCACTAAGGTTTTCCTTCTTTTGAAGAAACTCATCTTTATTAAGATAAACCAAGTTTCCAAAGTTGATTATCTTTATGGACAGCATCTTGTCATTCATAGTATGAATAATTTACCACAATTCAATATTAGGTAATATATCATTATGATTAACAGGTTTACCATGATCCTGTAATTCATATTTCTCATCATATCAAATATTTGAGATATCCTTGCGGATCTATGAATGAGAATTCCATCATTTTGAGGTCTATCAAATTTGTTCTCATCATGATATTTACTAGTGTATTTTACAAGATTATGTGTTTTGTAATTGTAATTTAATCTCTTCAAGATCTAAACAAAACTCGCACTTGCTTTTGTAATTTAAAGACTATCTATAAATACTTTAGCAATTAGAACAACACTAAATTGTTTTCTTTTGGGATTTTACAAAACACATTGACAGTTCGTAAATCTTGTTTGTTAATAACCTACTCCATAAGTAGTTTTAACAATTCAAAACTTCAATATATAAGACTCAATGTGATTCATCACATTCCATACTAAAATGGTGTCTTATTAATCTTCTAGGTTTGAGCTTTATTAAGTATATCCAATCAATACTCAATTTTCTAACCTTGATAACTTTTGGAAGAAAGTAGGATATAGTTATCTTGAATCAAACAATATGACAAATGTTTGATTCTTCTAAGCTGAACATTCCATATACATACAAGTATTTCATTAGAATTAATATTGTAAGACAATCTAACAATATTTAAGATAAACATATTCCTTTTGGCCTACCTATTTACCAACTAAGTCAACTTAATGGTATAATAGAATATCCAAGCCAATTGCATGTTTTATAACATAAGTATTCTTTGACCAAGTCAAAAGACATATGAGTTATAATATCTTACTTTATATTATAAGTCTTTAAAAGACTTCATGTTTGTGAGTCTATACAGAAACACATAACCATGTATAATTTAAAGTTATTATGAACATCACGCCATGATTTCAATTAATAATTTTCAAGTTAATAAACTATTTATGTCATTCCAAGAATACACAAATATTTATAATAGCATTAGATTACTTTATTTTAATTATGCCATCCGTTGAAGTGTCCAACTTAAGAAACTGCAAATCATCCACGCCTGATCCCACAACAAGTGGTGATTTACCTTGAGATTACAATCTAGCCAAGATCTCACTTAACCTAAAATGTAACTTCAAGTGTTTCTATAATTTTAATGACATAAGACATAAAAGTAGTCTATGCTATGATCTTGACACATGTTCTAAACAAGTCAATCTTATTAGAACGTTAATCTCTTATCTTACGATCAAGAGAATCCATTAGTCATATTTGTATGTGTTTGTTCTTTTGCACACAATTAATACTTCTCCCACTTGTGCATAGAACAACACCATATAGCAGATAAACACCATGACATTCGTTTGTTTATGTGAGCAATATGATAGTGTCATAGATATATAAGCATTACAAGTAGATGTAGGAGCACTTAATTATCAAGAAATGTACATGACTATCCTTGAGAATATGAATGTCTACATTTTTGAACGTAATGTATTATTTCAAGAAAATCTAAAAATAATCTGAGTTACTACCAAGATAATAAATCTTGTAACTCCCACTGAATTAGACAACGTTACAATAATTTCTTATTCAGTAATACACCACAATACTCCCACTGGATTTGACAACATTGTAAGTGTTGCATTAACCAGTGAAAATAGCGTGCTATTACGTTGTAACTCCTTTCAAAGACTATTCGTAACAATTACTTAGGTACTAAAAGAGTGTATTCTACTCTGTAGATGATGAATCATCCATCATACTATTAACTTGAAAAATTGAGCATGCAATTTCTTCTTTAATAGGTCTACTATCCCCACAATGGCGTGTAGCACCTTTAATTGGTCAAATCAAAACAACTATATACAATATACTAGTTTGTCTTTTACCAATTTTGCGGTAATTAGTCTAGATTCTAATGTAATAACTCATATAATATCAAACATGTTTTCTAGTTGACCAAAATGTCATATAAGAATTCAATCACCAGCAGAGGGTAATGAAATCTCTTAAGGAAAACATGGTGTTCAATTTTCTTAACTATTAAAGTTGCTATGAGTTATATTAGAATTTGACAATTCTAATATTCTAACATACCTTTCTCAATCATGAAAAGGAATAGGATTGAGTCACACTCTTCTTCCATGGAAAAGAGTTTATGTTTGTCTTTTAGTAAATTTTCTTGATCAAACATTTGTTTGAAAACAGAACTAGATCAATTTACCAAAGCCCAAACCACGTTTACGGTTTAATGTTGCATTAATACAATCAAAAGAATTAACAAAATTCAATTTTAGTATTTTCGATAATTAAATCTTTCAAGAAAATAAAATACCCTTGGTCAATATTCATATTAACCATAGAATTTTCCTTGAATCTAGGACCCTCATTATCATAGTTTCACCACATCAGTTGATCTGCTAGTGATGAAAGTATAGAATAGGTAATTGTCGAAGAACAATAATTGACAAACAAGTTTTCAATTCCTAGAAAATATGGGATTTAAAATTTTGCCAAACAATTATGCAAAATGTAAACATGTTTTATCCCATCTTATGCCTTAAGTCATAGGTCTCACTAACTAACTTAATTAAGTTGTCTAATTTAGAAGCGCAAATCATTGGTCGAGGTCTCACACAACAAAATAATTCACCTTGTCATTGTAATCTAGATCAAGGTCTCACATAACTAAATTACAACTTCAAGTGTTTCATATCATTAGATGACATAAACTTAAATTTTAAAGGTACAATTTTTGATGTGTAATCAAAACTTATGTATAAAAACATGCATACAACTTTATAGCAAAAATTTCAAAACCTTACTCATAGTTTTAAATTGCTAAGATTAAATTCTACAAAGTTTTAATCGATCGTTGAGAAACTTACAACTTTGCACTAAGATGCTTCGTTACATAGAATAGTTATACTAGGTAGCTCAATCGAACTCACGGAGGGAGGAGGACCGTGTGTTCAAGCATAACCTTAGACATCCTTTCGGTGTGTTGTGCTCACTTCTTTTAACCCCTTTTAGTTTGTTCTAGTGGGTGAGCCGTTCTAACCATTTAGTACAGACCACATCACATCGGTCGATTAAAAGTTCAAGATTTAATACTTAGAGAACAAATCAAATTTCGCTTTTATTTAGTCCATTTAATTTTCTATTCTAAAAAAAACCCTTTTTGCTTACTAACGTGTCATACAATATAAACAAAAAGCACTTTAATAAAAATTAAACAAACTCAAATAATATATACATATAACTTAACAATTTACATATGTAAAACAATTAGCCACATGCATAATTATTTCGATAAACGCTAATAAACAATTCTAGGCGTTAAATAATGCATACATCAACTAGGGCTTTCAACTACAAGGTAGATGAGCCACATACATCGACAAGTCGATTGCGTAAGCCAAAGTCAATAGTATACCAAATAGCACATAAGCAATTTTTATTAGTATAATTGAGGTCTTCCCAATTCAATAATTATCAAATAAATAAACATGTGTATATCACTTAACAATTAATCAAAACAATAATCCATGGCAAAACATGCATGTTCCACCATGAATTCCTCATAACAATTATAATCCCAAGCGCATATAATCATGGCACATAACAATTATTCATAATAACCACATAAAAATATACATGCAATCCTAGGGTTTCTACAAGTTTTACAAAATATAAAACCTAATTAAAAATTAAAGGGTAATCGACCCAATTAATAAAAATTAGGGTTCCAATTTTCAAAACCCTAGAAACCATAAAAGCATGTAATAATCATAAAGATTCATTTTTATGTGTTTGGTAATTAATTACAACATATTAACATTTCGTGATGCCTTTGTTGGGTTTACTAATCATAACAATTATATAAACAAGTAAACATCATCAAAGCATGCAGTGAAGTAATAGGAATAATACTTGTAAATTAACTAACCGAATTAAAAGTATGTCGTACCTTTTGAATCAATGCAATTAGGGTTTATGGAAAAACCCCAAATTAGGATCAAGAACAAGAAACCTAAACTCTAATAAATTAGGGTTTGTGAATGTCGATCAACACCTATGTCGACCCACCAATGAAATCAACCACCAAGATTCACAAGCTCAAGTGTGCTTGTTCTTCGTTCTTGTACACACGTACTATTAGCGATTCGATGTGAAAAGCTAGTTTCTTGATCACGAAACAAACCAAATACTTATTCTTTAGTTAAGCAAATCGAATCCCTATGGGAAGGAGAGTTCGACCGCCACACAAAAGAAAAGGAGAAGGAGAAATTAGGTTTGCAAGTCACCAAGATTAGGTTTAGAATGAACACAATAGGATTGTATTTATAGTTAACCAATCTTGGAAGACAAGTTAATGTGTGGGTTGGGTTAGGAAACCCCAACCGATCGGCCAATCAATCCCAAAGGATTCTAGATCCTTCCGACTTATAATTTCATCTCTAGTCCTTTAAGTTTACATTTAACGACCGTTAGCCAAACCTCGTTAAATATTAACCATCGTTAAGTATTTATTTCGCGACTAATAATTAATAATAATAACGTTTTATATATTATAATTATTTACATCAATTCTCATACGTAATGTGTGCAATCCCGAAGTCTCGAGTTCGAATCCGGTCATACTAATATTAATAATTATCCATAAACCTTTCAAAAGCGTCGTTCAGTTGGGACGATTAGCTTAAAAGTCCTAATATGATTTCTTTGTAATTCTAACTTCTTGCTAGTTTTCGTTTGTCTAATAAAAAATCGTTGTTCCAAGAAAAAAAAATCATATGACCTTTTATTAGTTTATTATAACAAAAATTTGGAATTCATGACTCCTACTTTTTAAAACTTTGTACTGCATTTTTTCAGTTTTCTAAAAAGAGTAATGTAATATATCTAAACACGCTTTTAATTTTTCAACTTTAACTTAAATCCTCTTTGAAGTTAGAGAAAAAATTGTTCTGCAACTAAACTAAACTAAACGCACCTTTAAGATTTTGTTTATAATATTTGCAAGTAACTCACATACACGAAGGTGCAAGTAGGGAAACAAGTGACGTTTTCTCAAGTTGTCTGATGACGTATATTCAAAACCGTGTTTTTGGGTGCATAGAAGTTGACGAAGATTCATATGACAACAATAACCTTCTGATTCTAAAGCAGCACATGTGTGCTATCCATTATAGATTAAATATTACTCCTCAAATACCGATATAATTGTCGCGTTTCCTTTTTGGATGTCGAAAATTATTGTCACTTTCTTTTATAGTAAAAAAAAGAGATTTTAATAGAGAATATTCCTTTGAATGGTTGAAAATTAAAACGACCCCACTTTTATTAAATTGTGTGAATCTTGTCAGTGACAATAATTTTGAGACGGAGGGAGTAGCATACAAATATATTGGATGTAACAACACAAGTGGAAGGATATATATTTCCATATTAAATGTTTTTAATATTATGTAATTTGTTACGAAATTAATATATATTTTATATTTTAATCATCTAATTTTAAAATGCCAAGATAGCATTTTATTATGTACACAACTTCAAATGTATTTAATTTACAATTCTATCGAATATATATATATATATATATATTTTTCTTTTCTTATGTGTACCGTATTGTTTTGTTGCTTCTTTTAGAATGATATAAACATATATTAACTAAGTTAAATTATTTTTTTTATGTAATTTGATATATTTTACCAGTTCAATGAAAATCGGTTTAAATGAGATACACAACAAGGTTTTTCAATGTTTAAATTCTTATTAATGCATTGATTGTTTGCTGAATAATAATGAAAATTGAATGACAAAGTATAGTGATCTCCTCACAATCTTAAGCACTAACCTACGTATGTGTTTAGGTAAGAACAATATTAACACACTAAAGAATTAGTTCTTGATGGAGTAAATGCTCTCGTAATTGTATATCAAATTAATTGTATGAGGTACGTTAACTTCTTAACAACATTATCTTTATATAGACAAACTCGAGGTGCATGCCCGTGTGGTAATAGCGACATATCAAGCTTCTAAATTAGAAAAGTACATTGGTACCTTAATGTATTAAATGCTTCTATTCTTTGTTGATTACTCCCCTTTACCCAAAAAATGCTTCTATTCTTTGAATGTATCCAACCACACTTTAGAGAACAGTGTCAACAACTGTTTTCCCTTTTTTACCAACTCTTATACTTTATTGAATTTATTTGATAAATGTCAAGAAAGTTCCACTATCGTTTGAGAATTAGATATTTTTTTTAAAATATCTATGTTTAGAATGTCTTTGATATGTTGAAGAAATTAAGTGGAGTAAGTGAATTATTGTCATTACTCACTAACTTAATCATCTTCATTCAGGTTCGGCGGCTTCACTTGATGAGTTTCACCTCACGAAGCGATGAGACTTTCCTTAGTCTCTGAAAGACTCTGTCGATGACTCACTGAATGTTCCATCATTCAGAGACTTCACTTACACATAGAATATTTTATGTTCAAATATTAGTCGAATATCATTGGGCTCTAAAATGGCTCATTAGATTTCAAAATTTATTTAAAAAGGCTAAATGCAGTGCGGGTTATTCGCGCACCACGTCAACTTTTATCCTATTATATTCTTGTTACAAAAAAAAAATAAAAATAAAAAAAAAATAAATCCCTCTCTATTCCCCTAATAAAATTTTCATAACACGCCATCAAAAGCCACACTTTACATTAAACAAACTAAAAACAAAATAGGAAAAATTATATAATAATAATAATTAAAAAAAAAAAAAAGAAATAAAAAATCGCTATATGTGGTCTATAACGTGGCGATGCAATATGTCATCGTTATAAGTACCAAAAATGCTCCATAACATGCTTATAATCCACTGCATCGACCACTATAAGAGTTTAAACGAAATTACGTTGTATCACAATTGAATTTAGTTAACATTCTGAGCTTAATCATATATCTTTGGCTGAGAATTTTAATTCACAAGATTTTCGCTCGGTTCACCTTTATTCTTTAATTATCTTCATATATACGACCATTTAATTAGATAATTCAACAGATATTAACGGAATCATTTGATAATACAACAGATATTGTCAATACGTACGGTTTGACTTTATTTATAAAGTTATTATTGACTATGATTTATGTTCAAACTTTTCAACTTTAGCTCACTGATCATCTTCTTCCAGATTATGACAAGTTTTGGTTCTCTGGTTTGAGTCATTTTTTAAGTCAATAAATATAGTTATCTAAGTCACTGATCTTCTATGTTAAATTTTTCAATGTATGGAATATCATGGAACTTTCGTTAACATGCATGACAAAACATTACCCTCTTTGTCTCTTTAGGAGTATACTTTGAATTATCTTAATCAAAGTTCAAAAGAAGGCACCCAACTAATTGGAGATTATTATAAAAAACCTGTACATAAAAACATGGTTAAAATTTACGACACTTTGCTAACTTACGATCTTAATTTAAATTTCATTTTGACTTTGTAATAATATCTTTTTTTTGTTTACATTTTTATTTACTTCTAGACTTAGACAAGTTCATGCATTGACTTTGAGATCTAAACATTGTGTATTGTTTACACTTTACACAATGTGTATTGGTTACAGTTAGTTGATGACTTCGAACCTTTTCCTTACCGATCATATCATCTCTTTAGTTGATAAGTCACCTTGATTCTGCATTTTTTTTTTGGTAAAAGGTAAAAGACTCGGTAAACATATTACTCCAAAAAACGTTTAAATACAAAGGATATGGGTGAATCTCATATCTCAGCCCGTTACACATATAGATGAAAAAGTTTACATAACAAGATACTTCATATTCTCTAAACAAGAAAATAAATCACTACTCAAAAGATAACATTCGACTCCTATAAAAACAAAATTGCTTCCGACCAAGGCCTTGGAGCTTGATACAATACGTGTCATAAAAAGCATCCAAATTCCCTGAAAGATCGTAGACCTGATACGCATAGTCATCATAATCATTGTTATCATAATCATCTTCACGATAATGACAACCACCAAATAGGTTCATTGACTCATCAAAAGTGTTCGCAACCTTCTCTTCATCAGTGTCGGAATCAACAATCTTTTCCACCTTAAAGAATTGGTTAACCCTCTTAGTAGACGAAGTAGACGGAAAATCCTTTTTATTACCCGGATAATCAACCCTTTTAATAGGATTACCATCATCATCCATAAAAGTAGCTTTCCGATCAATAAAAAGCTTTTCAAACTCCCTAATTTTCCCAACGATAGGAGTAGAACCAACCTCGTTAGCTTCCATTGAATCACTAACAAGCGGTTCATGCAATGTATTACTAGTCTTTGGAGACTCATTCTTCTTTTCTGCCATTGTACTACCAGCATCCACATCCTTATTCACTTCCTTAGTAGGAATACCAAAGTCATCAGTATCATCCATACTAAGGGCATCAAATTTATTGGATGTAGCAACTATCGTTCCACTCGTACTAGGCACATCAACAGCCTTTTTCTTAGTGACATCGACTTGCTTAGGTTCAGCAGGAGGCTTTTTGGGTTGATATTGGAACTTTTTACGCACATTAGGTTTCGTAAACCCTCCTTGACCCGAAGCATTTGGACCACCTTGCTCACCCTTCTTCTTGTTGTTGATAGATTGGAAACCATCATTAACACTCTTAGTAGGCTGAATAGGGGGTAAAACAGATTTTGGACAATCAACAAGAGTATGACCAAAGATCTTACACATATCACATCGAGGAGGTTTCCACTCGTATTCAACCCGTATCTTCTCAATAGTCGAACCCGACCCTTCACGTAGGGGTATTTCAACAGTTAGGTTATCCCTAAGTACCTCGTCCGCCTTAACTTCAATCAAGCACCTAGCAAAACTACTGCGGCCCCATGATTCCTTGCACATTTGGCTAGTATAAGCATCTAACATTTTCGGCGTACCAATCAATGTAGCAAGAAGACTAAGACCGTCATCAGAAAACATAGCAAGAGGAACATCATGGAACTTAACCCACACCGGAATGTTGGTCAAATCCTCTTTAAGTAAGTTGGTGTTCAAGGTCCATGGTTAAAGAATAATAGGGACATTTCTAATCAACCACGGACAATTTTCAAGGACATCATCAACACCTTTAATCGAATTAAACTTAAAGAAAAAGAACCCCTTGACACTCATCATAACCTTCTGTATACCATACTTAGCCCACACATTGCGTATATTATAATCAACAACAGGAAAAGCAATGCGTTTACCAAGGAAATAACCATAGAGAGTATTCTCATACCTAGTGTTCACCTTGATTATGCTTATGGTCATATACCAGTTGTTTGTCACCATATGTGCCTCATGCATTGCACCAAGGTCTAGGCGTAAGTCTATGGTGTCCCTGTTATCCTTAACGTCGTCGCCTTATATATAGTTAGCTTCCCCTATGCATGGCAACATCACCTACAACTCTTTTCTGTACGGTTCCGATTTTTACTGTGGCCTACCAGAAGTCTTAATGAAGTGTTTGAACGTTGAAGTTTATTTTTTATAGGGTAATATTTTGTTTTATTTGATAGGTTATTGGCACCCCTTATAATGATTGTAATACCTCTCTAGTTTTTTTTACTTTTAATAATTTTGTTTTTATTATAAAATTACAAACGAGAAAGTACATAATAAAAAATATAATCTTGACTAGAAACACGGAACATAAAGCGATAAAAATAAATGATATGGACAAAAAAAATAATAGAAATTTGTATTATGTCGTTAATAGAGAGAATAAAAAATTGTATTATACCGTTAATAAAAAAACTATGCATAACAACTTTTTTTTCAAACAAACATATCTCAAATGTATTGCCCACTTATAATATTTTGGCTGAAATAGGTATACTTTACTCGAATGCTATAGTTAGTGGCATTCTATCAAAGTTATCTAGTTTTAGGTTCAAAGAGAGAGCTATATAACTTTATATATTACGCGCGATAGCTAGTGATTTTTAGGGATGGAAAAATACGAAAGTGAGGATATATTAAAATAGGAGCGCATAAAAAATAGATGAACTTACTTTATTTGATTCTATTTATGTTAACATTTTTTTTTATCGTTTGCCGGTATCTAAACTTTCTAATTATTGATGGATCGCGTTTTCATGGGTGATTAAAAGGCTGTGCTGAATTCGGTTGAAATCGTAATTCACTTTTAGGGTTTTCTCTTGCTTGTTGATCATTGTTTGTTTACTGCTCATTTAATTAGGGTTTATATTGATCTTTTTGTGTACTGATTGAGGATGGTGAAGGGTTCCAGAGCTGGTGATGTGTCGTGTAATGTCACTAGTACTAATGAGGGGTTTGCTAAAGTTACTGGTAATGAGGGTTGGTGAACCATTGAAAGGTAAGACTAAAGGACTAACATTACTCCTTTGATGATGAAAATCTTGATACAAGGGTCGTTTCTGCCTTGGGGTCGACTAACTCTACGGAAAAAGACTTTGGTTCTTGATGGGGTTAACGAGTTTTCTACTTATGACACTACCGTTTTTGGTAATGACACTAATGTTAATTCAAGTGGTTCTTACTGTTCTGATATGTCTGCTAATGTGAATGCTCCAATTGTTGTTGAGGATATGAATGATAAGAATTATGTTGATGCAAAACACTAAGGCTGGTCATAGTACTAGTGGTGCTAATGTGAAAAAAATGGACTCAATCAGGTTCTATTCCCATCTCTTTTGCGAATATGTTTAAAGATAAAACACCCAAGAAGATTGTTAAGATTTCGGAGATGAGAAACGAAAATTGTGTGCTTGGTGCTAATGTCACCATTCCTTTGGAAGCTATAGATGAGGTAAGCTCTAGATTCGCTAATACTTTGTATGGTTATTTCATTGGTAAGAGACTCGCTTTTTCGATTGTTGAAAATTACATTAGAAATACATGGGTGAGTTTGGTTTACAAAGGTTTATGCTTAATAATGGTTTTTTTCTATTCCAATTTGCAACAAAAGAGGGTATGGAAAGGCTATTGGAAGAAGGTCCATGGTTGATACGATTCGTGCATATCTTTTTGAATATTTGGACTCCGAACACTAAACTTACAAAAGATGATATAACTTTAGCTCTTGTTTGGGTTAAACTCCATAATATTCCGGTTGTTGCGTATTCTGAGGTTGGTCTTAATTTGATTACAACGCAATTTGGTTGTCCTATCATTCTTGATTCCTACACGAGTACGATGTGCCTTAAGTCATGGGGTCGTAATTCCTATGCTAGGGCCCTTGTGGAAGTGTCATCAAAGAAAGCCTTACTTGACTCTCTTGTGGTTGCTATCCCTTACCCAGTGGGTCAGGTCATTCGTTGGAAAAAAAATTGATATTGAATATGAGTAGAAGCTGCCAAGATGTGAGATTTGTAAAGTATTTGATCACAATAATGATGGATGTCCTAAAAGAGTGAAACTGGTTGTGAAAGATAAATCGTTGGTTGATAAAGAGGGTTTCGTTGAAGCTTATAAGAAGAAAGAAAAAGGTAAGCTTCAGGGTAATAATCGTCAGGTTGATGGGATTCTTTTTCAAAAGTCTAATGTTTCGTATTACTATAGGCCGGTTACTAAGCCAAAGAATGGAGGAGCATCGGCGTCTAAGCCTTCTGTCAAATCGAATACAGGTTCTCCAACGGTTAATGTAGGTTCTACTTCTTGTAACTAACCTACTACTGATCCTACTAGTAGTACGGATCCATCCAGGGATGACCAAGGTAAGAATATCGATTGGGTGGATGATATCAACCTTGTTGATTTGAAGAACAATTTTGATGTGCTTACAAAACAAGATTCGGTTTTGGAACCTGTGATTGGCACTACGTGTACTCCTGAAGTTATCTCTAGTTATTCCAAAACTACGTATCCATCGCCTATAAAGAACAATCCTATTGTTGAAAAAATTGGGAAGCTTGAAAAGCTTATTATTGATGGGAAAGCTACCGTTGTGGATGATGATGGTAAACCTATTAAAAAAGTTGTTTCTTCAACTAAGGTGGGTAGTAACCCATTCTCTAAGGTGGGCAATGTAGTAGTTTCTGACAGCGAGGATGATGAAGTTTATGATAATCACATTGGGACGTTGTATTCTGGAAGTGGAGACAAGGAGCATAGTCTTTGTAAGCAATGGAAAGTGGATACGGGTGATGGCAACAATTATGATGATGATAATGATTTTGGCCTCTCTCTTGCTCAGTTAAAGGCCGCTGAAATTCATGATTTTTCTCTTAACTAGGTTGTTCTATATTTTTGCATAAATTGTATCTTTTATGCTGGTTTTTGATTTGGAGTTCTAGTTGGTTGTAGCTAGTTGTCGTTTATAGCATGTCATAAATGATTTAGTAGTCTGTGTCAAACGATTGCTTGCGATTAATGTGGTACCTCAGCCACATTCCATTGTACTTAATCTTTTTTTGAAGTAATATATTTTACCGGGTGAAATACCCTTTAAAAAAAAAAACTTTCTAATTACAAAACTTTGAAGCTCTTTTATGCAATGCTTAGTTATCTATCTATTTATATTAAAGAGGTAACTTGAACTCGCACATCCTATTATTTGGATGCATAGTTGCTTAGTTCACGTATTTTTTTCTTATCAAGTTGACAGTAGAAATAGCAAAATCTAGCTTATAATATTTATCTCTAAGTCTCCAACAATCGTTATATCCAACTAAAAGGAGTTTGAATTTCAAGAAGTAGCCAATCTGCAAAGATTACCTTGTTACCAAACAATTTATCTTATACGAAATCCCATAAGATCGACCTATACCACTACACTAGACTTTTTAAACCTCCTCGCTTTGAAATAAGCTAAGCAAGAATGCAGGAAAGCCTTCTCGCAAGCAAGCAAGAAAGAAATACCATCTTTAAAAAGCACACGTCTATATATACGCAGTCAAATATCTTTCCTTTTAAGTATGAAAAATGTTCACCCTGGACATTAATTGTACATGTAATTGCCTTCTTAATCATTTTATAGAATTCATTCATAGCAATATGTGAAATAGTCACTAAAATTTCGTCACTAATGTTTAATGACAAACTTTCTTGTCACTATTCTAGATCAAAAATACTTACCATGTAATTTAGTGACTACATAGTGACAAGTTATAAGTTTCGTCACTAAATGTTTACCGATGACTAAAAATAATGACCAAATATTGTATCGTCACTATTTTCATCTAAATAGTGACCAAAAAATCTGGTCACTAAATTTTGTCACTAAAGTCACTTTTCTTGTAGTTGTGAGCTATTACACTCTATAGCTTTAGTCTTTGTTTCATTACGTTCTTGCCGGTTCGATTACAAGACTTTCGTTGTAGTAGTACTATAACGGTTGGAAGTATTTAATAGGAGGAAATGGACTATACACACGCTACTTGTTTTGTTGGAAGAAAGTTAATAAAAACTACTATAAAAGTAAAAACCTACTAAACATGTAGAGTATCACAAAACTAGATCAAACCCATAAATCTCCTAAAGAAATCAGACAATAAAATTAAGACATTCTCCCTGTAATTGCCTCATTGGCGTCCTCTATTCTAGTTCTTTCGACACCCATAACATGCAGAAACTATCACACAGAATTAAACTTTTTGTTTCAAGAAGACCAGAAGAGAAGGAATACATAGCCAGATGATCTCATGGACTCATAAGGATGATTTCTATCGATTTATGATGTGTGATATGCTACGTTCTCGACTATTATCCCATTAAAATCACTGTGAAAATGACGTACACAGTAGAAATGCTCTTGAAGTGACTTTTACCGTTAGTAAAGAAAAGTCTACTAAATGCTTTAAAAGACGACTCGTTACTCGTATCTGAGTTCTTAGTTAAATTTTTAGTCCACTACTCACGTAATTAATGGTACAGTGTTACTCGATGCTCTAAAGACGACTTGTTACTCGTTACTCGTATCTAGTAGACGTTCAAAATCGAAATGCTCTTGAAAGTCAAAATGTAAAGTGAAGGCTGAAGATGGGCACGGTGAGCAATGATCACACTACTAATTAATTAAAGGAAAATGATAAAATAGGCACAATTAAATAGCGCAAAGGAGCTGTAACGATAAATGAATTGATGCGATGTGATCTGCATAATTTATTTACGTTGCTTCTCTTTGTACTGCTTAATTGAAAATACGTATCAAAGCTTTTAATTAAATTATCTAAATTAGATATAATTAACCCAAGTTTAATAATGAGTTTGCTTTCATTTTTTTAATAAAAAACGAACGTGGATAATTGTTTAATTCTTAGATTCTAAGGATTAACAAAGCCCAACTTGATAATGATTATGTTTTATTAATTTCTCCAATTAAAAAAATGTAAATTTTGTTATTTTGTGGCGGCTAAAGGTATAGTTGCACGATAATTTATTTTTGTATATCCAAGACAAAAACTTAGATTTATATATACAGATAATGTTGATATTCGCGTTAGTGGTCACAAGGAACAATGTATCGGAAGAGAGATGTACGGAGACAAAGAGAACAATACCATGTTGTAACAAACAATCTTCCATGTTTACTTTAAAGCTTTAACTTTATTATTGGAGATAACAAATTAGATCATATTTTAAAAAAAAGTTAAATAAAAAATAAAAAAAATAACCACTTTTTCTTAAAAGGTTTAAAAGAAAATTATTTCTATCTGGATTTTTATTTTTCCCACATTTCTGAAGAATTTTCTTGTTTACGACCACTTTTTGCCATTTTTGTGATTTTAACGATAGCATGACTTTATATAGAGAGTTTCTATATCATATTTCTACTTTTAGAGAAAATTTTGTAAAATAAGTGATCGACAATTGATTTTCTAATGACATTTCAGTGCACTTCTTTGATATCGCAACATCGTCAAAAAGTCGTATGTTTGCAAGAAGACTGATTATTTGTGAAACTCGGATCTTTTTGATATTTTTGCGATAAAAAGAACGAGAATATAGATAGCTTTTTTAATTTCCTTATCAAAACAACACAATCATTTATTTGAAAGTTAAAAGCATCAACAAGACTACAAAAATATCTTTGATCATATACAGAAGTTATACAGCTCTTTACTGAAAAAAGAGAAGTTATACAAATGTTGTACCTATAATTTTTGAAATACTATATGAGGTCCTGATAGTTAAAGACTTAAAGTAAAGTATATGGATTGCATGGAACAAAATTTGTGCTCCAACTACTAATGGTGGACTCGGAATCGGTAGTCTTCGTGCATCAAACCTTGTCATGCTGTTAAAGTGGTGGTGGCGTTTCCGAGTTGATGTGAAAACATGTCATATCTTCAATAAATGATAGTGATGGTGGTCTCGGCTTGAAAAATTCCTCTAGTCCTTGCCTTCAAGGATGCTGCAAACAATGATATCACTAAATAACAGTCTCTAGGATGCTAACATTAATTTACAATCAATTTTCAGTCATGTGAGTAGTGATGGGCAGACAATTTCATTCTAGAATGATCTTTGGATGGTAATACATTGCTAAAGAATCTCTTCTCAAGACCATACTACCTCGAGGTATCTAAACAATGCAAGGTAATTGATATATGTAATCTTCTTTTTGGGCCAAAGATGGCGTCGGCCCATAACAAACGCAGTTTACAAGTCTCTTAACCCTTCTCAATTACTGTTGGTGGTTATTCGCCCAGAGCAGGGTTAAGATAATCAATAGCAAACCAATACCAATACAGGTTACCGGATATCACTTGAAATCGTGTTATCACTTTCCAAAGTAAACTATTCGACCCTAATGTCTGGGTATCACGAATATCTATTTGGGATAAGACCAAATGTATGTTATTGAATTAGGCACAAATCAATAACCCTTTTGCTTACAAATGTTTTATGTTTTAGTATCTTCTTTATGCATAATCAGACTTTCTATTTATAGGAAATTACTCTTAGCTAGTCAAAATAGAATTATGAGGATTAATCGGCCCATTAATCGCCTCATAATTATCCTCATTATAGTTTATAGTGGTTACACGACTAATTAAATGTGGTCATTAAGCCATTGTAACTGCCACTTGAATAGGTCAAAACCTGTTACAAGTTATTTATGCTTCAGTCCCAGCTTGTTGTTAAACTCACTGATGAGCTAGTCCCGGAGAGGGTTGCTCACTGAGTGTGCTCACTCACTGATGAAATCCATTAGCGTATGAGTACCAAGCCAAACTCATCAGCCTGATGAATATCATTCAGTCCAGAATGTCACTCACTGAAGAATGAACTCACTGAACTTCAATAGAGACCGAAACATACTTTACCACTAAGAGAGTTAGGGTGTTCAGGGACCTTATGGGTGTACACTCCGTAACACCTGACCCATTACCAGGTGTGAACCAATCCCACAAGTGCACTAAATTTTCCAACAATTACTTCGACCCTTCTGATGCTCCTGACACTTGGAATTACAAAATTGATAGCCATTGTTCAAATTTCTTCACAGTTCCCCTGTTAAGAAAGAAAATTGATGAATCAATTCTAACATCTCTGGGATTTCATATTAGATGGAACAAGGCATTACCATCAATGTACAGTTTATACTTGGATCTTCATCTCACTCGTTGTAACCTAAACGCTCGCGGAATAGATATTCACACTAAACAATGCCGGTTTTAATGAAGGTTTAAGTCTATTGATCATTTGTCTGTTTAATGTGAGATAGCGAATAAAATGTGGAAAATGGTATCGAAGTGGTGGCGTTTTAACGACCATCCCACATGTTTGAAAGGCATAATCACATGGAGTGACTCAACCAATCTTGATAGTTCGATGAAGGTGTGCTTTGATGTGGTTGTTCAAACCGAAACGTGGGTACGGAGATTTCGGAATCAGATTTGTTTTTTTTATGAAAAACATTGTAACAGATAGCAATTTTGAAAATTGATTTAACAATTAAATAAGCAAGATTATCAGATAAACATGCACAACGGAAGTCTCAATAAAATCACTTGTTTACACATAAAGGTTTTTCCCCTGAGAACCTTTCACACCCAGCTTAAATTTAATTATGTATTATACAGTAAATTACATACCTTATGCAAACCAGCAAACACAAATAGTAGAATCTTGAGGGCATTTAAATAGCAAACCATTGTACCTTTAACATGCACTGTGCAAAGTCTCATCGACATCCTGCTTGAAATTATGAATCTCCTCCATTTTCTTAGCAGTCTTCGAGGGAGCGCAATACTTACGAAGAAAATCTTTCTTTAATAAGCCTTATGTATTAATCGATCTAGCAGGTACCTTGACTTTCCACCTCTTTGGTTGACCGTAGATTGTTATCGGGAACACTCGTAGCATAACCTAAACATGATTCACCCCTGGAATGTTAAACAAATCCACAATCTCCAAAACCTTTGCAATGTGCTCATATGCATTCTCATCTTCTCCACCAGAAAAGGTATTCTCCTTCAACTCCTTCATAAAATTCCCTTTAATCAAAGTTAACAGTATTAGCAATTTGAGGCTTAACCACACCTGAACCAGTGTTTCCCCTCGCCAAAACCATACATTGCTCCATGGTTAGTGTGGAAAAATGTCAACTTCGTTTGCAGCCATTTCTTCGAATTCTGAAACTTCTGAATCGGCGTAAGAAAAATTGTAGACGTTATGGATTGAAGGTGACTTTTACTCGAGTCTCGAACGAAACAGCTTCTTGGGATCCTCAAAATGTGTATGTAATTGAGAACTCGAGCTCCTAGTCATACAACCTGAAAATCACCCAAAAAATATCAATAGAATAAGCAACTATAAAAAGAAAAACAAATAAACTAATAATAATAAAATACTAAAAAAAATCAAATTAAAAACCAAATTAAACCTCTCCCCGGAAGTGACACCAAAAACTTGATGTGCAAAATTGTTAGATCGAATACTAGCTAATTTATGTGGTTCGGGAGGATAAGGTTGATCAAAGAACACAAAACAATACATGATTCTAGAAAGAGAAAGTAAAGAGATGGTGAGGTGAAAGATGCATATGTTACTATAACTAGTCAAATGGTTACACACCTACACCCCTCATGGAGAATCATGAGGGGTATTTATAAACTCTTTACAACAATAGTTTGTCTCGTGTACATAATTAGTCCCTGTGGGTACAATAATATTACGTATGTTGTTCAATTCACGTGTAAGTCGTTATCTTCACAAAATAGCAAAGCTAACAAAAATCTACTTTTATATTTCTAAAGCCAAATTAACCTAGATCTAGTCGTACACACTAAATAACAGTGTACCCTATCGTGTAGTAGTATAGCTAAGACAAATACGGGTGTCGAACCCTAAGAACGAAAATTTGGTAAATAATAAGAAATAAACAACTAAACTAACTAAACCAATTTAAAATCCCAAGATGTATTTAAGATCCACGCGATCGAATGATTTGAAGATTGATAAAAATAAACTAAAAAGTAAAGTTTAAAATGAAATAATTTGGAATAAACCAAGAGAGAAATAGTGTCAACCTAGCTAATCCTCTATGGTCCAATTAATATGATCCTACATGCAATGTCTAACATACGATCTTATTAATAGCTCTAATATCGTATAAACCCAATATTGGTCCTTAGTCTATACCTATAAACTCTAATTAACGAATCCTAATATTATAGTAATCAACTAACTAGATAATTAGTCATTATGAATGCCAACTATCCAATTTGATTTATTCATGTAAATTAATTAACATTTACCGCCTACAAGTTATCACCTCTAGATGTATTCTTGCTCTTTTAGTGAACTACTCTTATTTAAGCTAGGCTAATGGTCATAACACCGACAACTAAATAGGAATGATTCTCCATTAGTCTATCTAATATCCTAGTTTACAACTTGTGACCTAATTGCCAGATTATCATCAAAAAAATAATCATATTTCATACCAAAACGCAAGGATTTTTAAATAAAAAAATAAGATATCCAAAAAGATCATATATAAAACAAAAGATTCATATAAAAAGAAACGTAGGTTCATAATTAGGCAAACACATGAAATGTTTAGCCAAAAACCATACTTGAAATATCAAAAACAATGTATATATCAAAAGTAGTGATAGACATAGTGTTCGATAATAAAACCAACTTATGCTAATGATGATGATGGATGGGGTCTTATGTGATGCAAGATATATAATGGACGAGTTTGGGTCGGTATTTATAGGTTTTAGTTGTATTGTCCCATCTATGACGTAGAGGATTGCTTAGTTTGTACGCCATAGAAGCTAAGTCTAAAATTCCCATGGCAATCTTCCATTGTCTACGGCGTAGAGGCAAGTGTGTGCCTACATCATAGAAGCTACGTACATTAAATGCCAAAGTCTTCAAATGGTTTACGGTGTAAACACAAAGGTGTCTCTAAGGCGTAAAACCTACGTCTTGGACTTTCTTCGGGCTTCATGCTATCTACGGCGTAGAGACAAGAATTCCTCTACGCCGAAGAGACTAATATGAGTTCGTTTTTTGCGTATGCAAGTATAAAGCAATTAAGTATCATACTCATATAAATGGAGATAAATAAAGTAACAAACATTGGATACTGATAATCAAAATATGATATCATTTGATGTTATCATTCATCCATTCTCTCATGATAAGTTCTTCTATGTCTTTTTCCAACTTCATTATGACCTGAAAAATAAACAATCAAGAAAACAAAGCAACAGATAGAAAGAAACAAAATACAAAATTTACAATGAATAAAATCTAAATAAAAAAAAGGAAAAATATTTTTGGGTTACAGAACCCGGATACACCATATCCAACAATTATGGGTTCCCCGTATTCAGAATCTGAATACGCGTTATCGACTTGTTGTAATGAACTTTTCGATAAGAACAAAAACGATCAAGCACACAAAATTAACACAAAACTAAAAACACAAGCAATCAAACAAATACAAAATCTAATCAACATAATTTCAAAACCGCTCTCGCAGTCACCAAAAACTTGATGTGTTATACTATAGTTTTACTTTTATATAGATAATAACTTAAAAACATATACTTGTCCAAAATACATTGGGCATCGAACAAAATTTTTGCTTATATAGGTCGAACTTTCAATTTTGATTTTTGAGAGCTTTGTGACATTTTGCCCTCAAATTATTAAAAATACGGGGAAAAATGTCACAAAAGTACCCTAAAAAGTCCAAAATTGAAAGTTTAGTACCTCAAAAAGTCTGAAATTGAAAGTTCAATGCGCGTATAAGCAAAAAATTTTGTTCGATACCTAGAAGTGTATTTTTAGACAAGTATGATTTTTTTAAGTTATTATCCCTTTTATATAAGAACCAACTTAACAAGTAGACTAATACTTGCGGGAAGTGTACCCGATATTGTATAATACTGACTTGGCAAGATTGAGTCGATCGCTAGGAGCGATGAGTTACCTAGAACTAATGGAAATGACAAATAAACAACAAAAGACAAACACTTAAAGGGGTTGGGATCTGAGATATTGGCACATTTAAAATGATTGAAATTTAAACTAACAAAATAGTAAATAAACGAAAGATAAAAGAATGTAGAATCAAGAGATTACTTGCCAATTGTATATATGATTCGATTACAAGTGCAGTCTCCTAATACATTCCATATTGGTGGTTAAATTTGAGCTAAGAATCGTCCGGGTAGCTAGGATCCTAACTAATATGTAAATTAGTAGCCAACTAGAATTGGGTGATAGAGGTTTACTAATCTACACTCATTAAGTCCCCAGCTAACTATTGAGATTTATTTATCTATCCTAACAATTACTAGTTACCAACTAATGCCATTTGTTCACTATTAGTATCACAGCTAGCTTCTTTAACCTAATAGGCGAATATCATAACTCTCGCATAACTCGAACTAACCCATGACTCCGTACACATAGTTGTCATATAGGCGTCTAACATCAATGGTGTATCAAGTTTAGTTGCAATAACACTCAACCCATCATTCGTAAACACGTTAAGAGGAACATCATGGTTTTTTTTAACCCAGATGGTAACGTTAGACAAGTCACCCTTTGACAAATTCGCATTCAGTGCCACTTCTCAGAATTCATGGCACATTACGAATTAACCATGTATCATTTTCAAGCATTGCATCCATCTCGTACTTAGAACTAAACTTGATAAAAAAAACAAGCCTTTAGAGTTCATCATAGCTCTAACAAGACCATATTTACTCCTAGTGTTCTTAACATAATTTTCCACAACCGGATAATATTTCGGTTAATGTGCTGAAGAATGCTACATCGACATATGTGAATCTTCTTAATGGAGAAAAAAGTAAGAAAACTATAGTGATGGGGCTGATGTTGCTATTTATTCATTATAATTTTATTTATTTATTAAATAGTTGTTTAATTTAAAAAAACACTAGGATGCATAGGCGCCTATAGTATTTTATAGTTGGATAGTTTATTTTTCAGTTTTTATGTTATAGGGTAAAATCGGGTGTGACAGCTAGATAACCTACCTTATAAATTAACTACATTTTAATGTTTAAGGTATTCGATTTTGTCATATCCTGATTTGGCGACATACTCTTCAATTCTATTAGGTACGAAATGATCAAAAAGGCAATTGAAACTTTTTGGACATAACTTGTAACTCGATGGATGCACAAAAAGTTATTTTTAATAACATTGACATCAAAGAAAGATGAACAGGAAGCAACGGATGTCAATCTCTTTTCTTTTGGAACGCGAACTGAAAATACTAACGGGACGTTTAGTACGACTGAATTGTATAGAATGAAAAAACATAAGACAATGGAATGGCATAGAAAGGGAAAAGCCTTAAAGAATGTGACGGGATTCAGCTGTTTGATATAAACACAGAATCAAGCACAAAAATGAATTAAATGTGTGATCTCTTGTTTGATACGTTGCTAGAATGGAGTTATTGTTGAATTAAAATGTAATTGCTAGCCTAGCAATGTTTCTTAACAAATAATTATTACAGTAACTATACGAATTTGTATATATATTTGATGCCCTTAGTATGGATTATTTTGATGACTTTGGTATTCCTACTAAGGAAGTGAATAAGGATGTGGATGCTAGTAGTACAATGGAAGAAAAAGAGAATGAGTCTCTAAAGACTAGTAATACATTGCATGAACCGCTTGTGAGTCTCCTAAGAGGGCCCATTCTCTAAGGTGGGAGAAATTGTTGATTCTGACAGTTATAAAGAGGAGGTTGTGAAAACTTTTGATGATTCAATGAACCTATTTGGTGGTGGTCATGATCGTGAAGATGATTATGATGACTATGCAGATCAGGTCTACGATCTTCCAGGGAATATGAATGCTTTTTATGACACATATGGTATCAAGATCCAAGGCCTTGGTAGGAAGTAATTTTGTTTTTATAGGAGTCTAATGTTATCTTTTGAGTATTAGTTTATTTTCTTGTTTACAGAATAGAAAGTAGCTTGTTATGTAACCTTTTCCGCCTATGTAACGGGCTGAGATATGAGATTCACCCATATCCTTTGTACTTTAACATTTTTTGGAGTACTATATTTACCGAGTCTTTGACCTTTTACCTAATAAAATTGTATATATATTATATATATAACCTTGTGTCATCAATTTATCATTTTTGAACACCTTCATATCTTTGATAATTGTTTGAACTATGAGTTATTACACCTCCTTTTGAAAGTGACACAAAAACTGAACTCAAATGGCACCAAAATAAACATTGTGAACAATATAAATTCACATTATAAACAACTTAACACCTGAAATAGTTGGTAATGGCACTCGAAACATTAGCAAATTTACACTCGAACAACAGTAAATGACTCTCGAAACATAAGATAATCGACACCCATACAGACGATACTCCCAAGAATTAAATTATGAACATCAGTAAATGATGAACATGTAACAGTAATGAAAAAACACATAGTTCATATGGCAAATCAAGTCAGACTTCAAATGTCCATTTCAATAGTTATGCCGTTTTAAAAGGATTAACCGGTTTTAAGATAACTAAAGCTTCTACAATGCGGTGATGGCCCCATCCAAATATATCAGAGCATATATCCAAGTATTACTTCTCATTCAAACTGAAATATTCCAATCAAGAACATAACAATCTATCAGTTTTTGTACTTAAACACGGTTACGAGAAACATAAATCGTGAGGAAGTCATACCAACAGATATTATTCGCGGCAAAAGTAGATTTGATGATGATGGCCAGCGGTAAAAGATTTTATTCGGCAGAAGAGAAAACATAGTTAGGGTTTATGTTTATATTCCACACATGACAAACCATGTGCGTAGCACATGCCTTTCAGTTTTATTAGCCTCTCTTTTTTTTCATAGCGCTTCTTATTCCGCGTAGAATAGTACCGTAAATGAGTTGCACTAAAAATGTTCATTTTCTTTATTCTCCGTATTTTTTAAAGAATCAATAACAAGGAATGATAATGCCATTTTAATTCCCCATTACCATTCTTGGTTGCAAACAAACAAGGGAAAACCCCTAATTCAATTCTTTACCTTTTCATTCCATCGTACCAAACACTCTATAGTCCCAATGAAAACATAATTATAAGAGTAAACTGCAAAAATCATCCATGTGGTTTGTGTATTTTCGCAAAAATCATCACTATCTCAAACGTTCAGCATTAAACATCCCCAAACCCACAAACCTTTAGCAATAATCATCCCTGAGCACTAACGTCGTTAGTTTTACCCGTTAAGTGTTAAATAATATTTTTCCGTTAGTCCCTCTGTTAATATTTTTTGCACCGTTAGTCCTCATTTTACGTTTTCGTCACTTTTTTACGTTTTTGTCCGTTTTTACTTGTTTTCGTCCGTTTTTATATGTTTCGTCCGCTTTTTATCCGTTTTTGTCCGTTTTTTTTATGTATTCGTCCGTTTTTTTATGTTTTCATCCGTCCTTTTTATGTTTTTGTCCGTTTTACTCACTTTTATCCGTTTTTATATGTTTCGTCCGCTTTTTATCCGTTTTTGTCCGCTATTTATCCGTTTTCGTCCGTTTTTAATATGTATTCATCCGGGTTTTTTACGTTTTCGTATGTTTTTTACGTTTTTGTTCGTTTTTACTGGTTTTCGTCCGTTTTCATATGTTTAATCCGCTTTATTTTCATTTTTTTACGTTTTTGTCCGTTTTTTTACGTTTTTGTCCATTTTTTACGTTCTCGTCCGTTATTTTACGTTTTTGTCCGTTACTTTACGTTTTCGTCCGTTTTTTACGTTTTCATCCGTTTTTTTACGTTTTGTTCGTTTTTACCCGTTTTCGTCCGTTTTTTATCTATTTCGTCCGTTTTTTATGTGTATTCGTCCGTTTTTTTTTTACATTTTTTACGTTCTCATTCGTTTTTTTACGTAAAAATATGGACGAAAACATAAAAAATGAATAGAAAGCGGACGAAACATATAAAAACGAAATAAAACGAGTAAAAACGGACATAAACATAAAAATACGGAAGAAAATGTAAAAAAAACAGACGATAACGTAAAAAAAGCGGAAAAAACGTAAAATAACGGACGAAAACGTAAAAAAACATACGAAAACGAAAAAAAAATGGACGAGAACGTAAAGAACGGACAAAACGTAAAAAAAGGACGAAAACAAAAAATAAAATGGATGAAAACGTAAAAAAACGGATAAAAGGCAGATGAAACATATAAAAACGGACGAAAACGATTTAAAACGGACAAAAACGTTCAAAAAACGGACGAAAGCGTAAAAAAACGGACGAAAACGTAAAAAAACGGACGAGAACGTAAAAAACGTAAAAAAACGGACGAATACATTTAAAAAGGGACAAAAACGGATAAAAAGCGGACGAAACATATAAAAACGGATAAAACGAGTAAAAACGGACGAAACGATTTAAACGGACAAAACGTTCAAAAACGGACGAAAGCGTAAAAACGATAAAACGTAAAAAGCAGCGCGAACGTAAAAGCGTAAAAAACGGACGAATACATAATAAAAGGGACAAAACGGATAAAAGCGGACGAAACATATAAAAGCGGACGAAACGGTAAAACGGACAAAAACGTAAAAAAAGTGACGAAAACGTAAAATGAGGACTAACGGTGCAAAAAATATTAACGGATGGACTAACGAGAAAATATTATTTTACACTTAATGGGTAAAACTAACGACGTTAGTGCTCAAGGATGATTGTTGCTAAAAGTTTGTGGACTTGGGGATGTTTCATGCTGAACGTTTGAGATAGGGATGATTCTTGCGAAAATACACAAACCACAGGGATGATTTTTGCAATTTACTCTAATTATAATCACCACAAGATACCAAACCTAAACACTTAACACTCCTTGAAACTAAAAGAAAAAATATATATATACACACCCAATATATTTATATATTATCAGTTATACCCAAATAATAATTGAATAATTCATTAATTAGTGAAGAATTTATTATGATAATAACACTTGTTCTCATAATTGAGTGACTACAAAATTTAAATATGATGACACATCTCTATCTATATTTTTTGTCCATTAGAATTACGTCATGGATTGACGTTGCACAAACGTCACACCATTGTATCCCACTAATTTCCTAGCGAGTGTATAAAACATACATAATCTTCATATTAAAATTGTTTACTTTAAAGTAATAAATATTTAATTTTTATGTAGATGAGTATTGGAAGATGTGTTTTTGGGTCCATTTTGCTTGTAAATAGAGTAATAACACACCACGCTACAAAATAACGTATGGACTTTTGGAGTCTCCCTCTTGTCCGGAGAGTTCACTAACCAACCGAATCAAAACATTTCAGAACCTTAATCAAGGTCATAAATTGAGTAAGAAAAAGCTACAGGACCAGTCGCGTTTGTAGCGGTTGACACTTCAGTGTTTTTCAGCAAGGTTAATGAAGTTTCTCAGGATTCGGTGACCGATACAAACATGATGGTAAAGAGTCTAGAGCAGGTAAAGAGGAAGAGAGGGTGCTATATTAGGTATGCGTTGTTTTACAAAGATTTCAAATAAGGCATGATTGGTTTATTGTCCAAACCTATTTTTCATTACTTTTCTTTGGCACTATTTAGCGAAGATAAACAAATATCTGGCCAAATTATTTTGCAAATATGACAAGCTGCCCCCTCCTATGTATAATTTTGTACTTATTTATTTATTTATTTATTTATTTTATATTTTTTCAAAATTAGCATACATGTATCAATATATTCTAACAGTTATTTTGCTTTGTCATGTAGAAATAATTCATGGACATCTACAAAAGTGATTTCTTTGGACTTTGATGATGGCCATGAATGGAGAAAATATGGTCAAAAGGGGATCCTCATAATGCAAAACATAAAAGGTTCTTCTATTATTCAAATTTTAATGTCAAACTTTCAATATTTAACTTTGAAACTTTTAATTAGTTGTTTCTTGTTTTTGCTAAACATTGGAGCATCTTAAACATGTCATAGATGCTTTTGATGTATATAATAATATCTATATCCAGTCCAGACAAAATAAATACAGCTCAATAAAAATGTTTTTTTCTGAGTAAGTTGGTTGATGACAGCTCAATATTATTATTTATAGCAAAATAAATGTATCATGTCACCAACTAGTATCTTTTTATGTGTAGGATTTCTAGACTAGCTAAAAAATAAAAGAGATTAACGTATTCCATAGATGTAGTTTGTAAATCAAGTGCTTCATCTAAGAATAACATACCATCGATATCATACTTTCAAGAATTTTCTAAGAGCCTCTCAAATCATTTTGGATTACTCAAACCTTAAGGACACTTCAATCCTTCTTAATTTTTAATCAAATGGTCTCGTTGAGAAGGAACAAGTTGGTCATCAATTTCATCAAATCTTCAACATGTAAAATCCAATGACGGCGGTTCTTTTAATCTAGGATCTAGTGATAACCAAGTGTTGCCGTGTGGTGATAATCCACCACATAGTCATACCATTCCACATGATAAAGGACCTATGTCTTTCATGTCATCAAGATTCGAAGATGTTGATGCGATCTCAAAAGGGGTATACTCCCGAGCTTATGAGATTAACCCTATACTTGGAACGTGGAAGTATGGCGGTTAGCGAAATACCATTTAAGTTAGCTCATTTTTGAGCTTATCGATTTTAATTATTTCTGATTATTGGAACATATATGTGTTAAAGCCCATAGAAAATGTAAATTGTTTGTATAAACTCAATTAAATTTTATTTATTTATTTATTTATTTTATTTTTTTGAAAGGCAATTTATTTCCAAGCAAAACAAGCCAAATACAACCAAAGTTATCTACTACGAAGTATATAACAAGATACTTAAGTATAGTAGACAAAAGAAAAACATTACATTACCTAGAACATTGATATCAGCCAAACTATCTAAACAAAACAAGCCAAAACTAGGATGCTAAATCAAAAAAGAGAGCCCATGTATCCCAATGAGAATAATGCAGACCAAGGCTCACTCAAGCATATACTAGGCCCACGAGGCACCCAAGACCAGCACCAATATTATAATATATTTTACGAGGCATATACGAGGCACCACGAGGCACCCAAGGCTCACTCAAGCATATACCAAGGGCAAAATGGTCATAATTTGGTCATAATACTTAAAGGAAGACAAAAATGTCAAATTTAATGTCTAAAAGAGCTATTTTTTTAGTTCGCTACATCGAACTGATATTTGTGACAAGTATAGTGCTTTAATAGGTTATTAGAATCTTCAATTCATCTCGATGTTTTACAGGATCAAAAAGCCAATATTGCCAATTCATCTCACTTTTCTTTTCGGATCTTCTCACAATCTAGTCAAAACTTTTAATTTGAATGTCTTGCACAACTTTGTTTAGACTTGAAGCTTTCCCTTTAATAATACGCGCATTTCTTTCTCTCCAAATAAAGTACCCGGATGTCCAAATCACCGCTTGCCACTTTCTCG
The DNA here is from genome assembly GCA_022545495.1 of Chrysanthemum lavandulifolium. Classification (NCBI taxonomy): domain Eukaryota; kingdom Viridiplantae; phylum Streptophyta; class Magnoliopsida; order Asterales; family Asteraceae; genus Chrysanthemum; species Chrysanthemum lavandulifolium. The sequence goes on from CM040241.1 coordinate 295,072,869, forward strand.
ATGCATGACTAGGGATATTAGCGTTTCCATTAGAGGCAATGGAAAATGCGTTAACAACTCCAATCTTCTATCAACTAAACTTTTTTCCCCAAATGCTCATACCAAAGTTATACATGACCGAACATTGAGAACATGATTCCACCACGTCGCCGCACGGAAGACATAACAAAGAATCTAAATCAATACCACTCTTGTCTAGCTCTTTACGAACCGGAAGTCTACCCTTTAGCGCTCGCCACACGAATATATTTACTTTATTGGTATCCAATTGTTCCAAATCGTCGCTTTGACCCACTATCCACATTGAGAATATTTTCTTCTACTTACCAAATTTGTTAGTCTCTCACCGTAAAGTCACCGCTCTCTTGAAGCGCCCACCGGTCCCTACAATCAAGTTTGATTAATCTATGCGGCAATAGGTATTCCTAAATAAAATCCGATTCATATATACTTGTGTTATTTTACCGGAGTTACAGAAAGGTACGTGACAATCTTGTTGAGGACATCTATATGGTTATACGTTACTAGCGATTATACGTTTAACGGAGTGAATTGTTACTAGTGATTATAGGTTACTAAAATTCTTACTTGTTATAGTGATTATAAACTTTTAACAAAGCAAATAAGTTGCTTAAAAACCTCTTGGCACATTTATTTGCGCAATTATAAAGTTCTAAAAACATTTATTGTTTAAGTGTGTGATGTACTAACACTAAATAGAAACATAAACAAAATCTAGAAATCCAAAATCCAAATGGAAAAAACTTCTCGGTTACCGAATACACAAAAGTACACGAATTCAAAAGTATGGATTTTTAAAGTAAAAAATAATTGACTACACAACTTACAAAGAACAAGGAATTCAATAAACCCTCAAACGAAGCCCAAACGCGAGTTCAAGAGAATTCTCTTTTTATATTAATACATCAAAACATATTTTAAAATCTAAACCTATTACATCTCTAAGATTGTCTTGTAGAGAAAGCCAAAAATCACTAATACAAAAGATAGATTACGAAAGTTATTAATTGTCGTTTTTACCCTTGAATCTCTTCGAATCAATTAAACACACAACATCACATTTTGACCGGTGGTTAAGCCAGAGGAGCTGTAGCTCGAACAAGCGATGCATCGACTATAAAATGTGACAAGTTAGATACATTTTCGTACAATTGGCCCTAATTTGTATTCCTTAAAAGTTCATTAAAGATTGTCTTACTACATATGTAGAGAAAATGATTATTGCATTATATGTATATTATAGATTAAATGCTAGTTTGGGAATATACTAAGACCGCAGCGAAGTTTTGTGATCGAGTTTTCTGTGTAAATCACAGAACCATGTAACAAAGTAAAATCTGGAAAAGTGGGAACGTCCTTTGAAGTACGTAAAAAGATTAAAGTATCCATTTTAATCATAAATCCACTCTAATAAAGCAGTTTTAAGGTTTAGTGGCCAATTCCACGAAATGTGTAGATTGGGGGAACACCCTGATATCGGGTGTCTTTTGGCACCAGCCATTGTCCACCCCACAAAGAATAGCTCCGGTAACTCTCCTGGCTTAGTGGGGCACCAACTGGAGTGAGCACGAGCCAAGACTCGGACCCCTGATCTCTTATTCCACAAAGTCTCTCCAGTGTGCCCATAGGTTTTTTTGGAGGTGAGTACCTATATGAAGCAAATGCCAAAGATGTGAATTGAACCTAGATCAATTGACTTAAGCACAAATGCTTCAACTATTGGCTTAATGCTCCATTGGTGGTTTAGTGGCCAGTTAACAATGTGTGTTATCCTTTTTCAGGCTATCTGGAAAGCAAGAAACAATATCTCATTGTGAATCTCAATGCTTTAATTGGCTAGTTGGAGCTAAAAAGTTAAACAACTCCTTTTACTCTTTAACGGTTTAAAAAGCTATTGATAATTTTTTAGTATAATCTTCTTTATCCATCATTTTTTAATTTGTATCATTAGTACATGTTGCAAATAGTTTGCGAGAGTAACAATGTTTTTTTTATTTAAAATCAAATAACTATCTTACAACATATACATCACAAATTTATCACACATGTCTTAGACATGACTTGATCTCGTAACTATATTGGTTATGGATTATTCTCACACAAATGAGATACGAGTAGACTAAAAGCCTTAAGTTTATCTCTAAATGCTTGTGATTAGTTATTTTCTTAACTGTTGGGCCAGTACTTAAGTCTTACATATTGAATGTTTTTTTGGTAAAATGAGACTTCCATCCTGGTAAAATATATTAAGAATAAAACCGTTTAAAGTACAATAGAATGAGGCTGAAACGCCTCATTAACCTCAAGCAACCGCTTGAATAACTACTAGATCATTTATGACATGTCATAAATGAAATACTAACTACCAACAACTATAACAACCACTAAAAATATAAAAAGACATGCAAAACAAATAAACAAATCTAAATAAAATATTATTTCCTCGAACGACCTTGAAGCTTGAAATCAGACTGATTGTTAAATTCCTCAAATTGCCAACGATTTATCTTTCATAACCGGTTTCACTCTCTTAGGACATCCATCATCATTGTGATCAGATACTTTACAAGTCTCACATCTTGGCGGCTTCCACTCATATTCAATATCAAAATTTTCTAATGAATGACCTGACCTATTAGGGTAAACGATCGCAACCACAAGAGAGTCAAGTAATGCTTCCTTTGACGATACTTTCACAAGGGCCCTAGCATGGAATTACAACCCCATGACTTAAGGCACATCGTACTCGTGTAGGAATCAAGCATGATAGGATGACCAATCTGCATTGTAATCAAACTAAGACCAACCTCAGAATATGCAACAACCGGAATATTATGGAGTTTAACCCAAACAGGAGCTAAAGTTATATCATCTTTTGTAAGCTTAGTGTTCGGAGTCCAAATATTCAAAAAGATAGGCACCAATCGTATCAACCATGGACCTCCTTCTAATACCCTTTCTATACCCTCTTTGGTTTCAAATTGGAACAGAAAAACCATTATTAAGCATAACCATTTGTAAACCAAACTTCGCCCATGTATTCTAACGTAATTTTAACTATCGGAAAAGCGAGTCTCTTACCAATGAAATAACCATTCAAAGTATTAGCGAATCTAGAGCTTACCTCATCGATAGCTTACAAAGGAATGGTGACATTAGCACCAGGCACACAATTTTCGTTTCTCATCTCCGAAATCTTAACGGTCTTCTTTGGTGTTTTATCCTTAAACATATCCGCAAAAGAGATAGGAGTAGAACATGATTGAGGCACCAAATTTGGCAAACTCGCATCACTTGTACTCGGACCCACATCAATCTTAGGACCCTTAACCACACTAGATGATCTCGCACCTTCACTCCCACCCAATGATTTACCATATGTATTCGAATCTTTAGACACACTTTTATTAATCTGAAAACCCTTCTTCATCATAAAAACTACGCACACTAATAGAACAGGTAACATAAAATGCATGCAGAAACAACCTATCTAAAAAGAAAACCCTAACTCAAAGTTAGGGTTTTAAACGCTAGAAGTACGAAACACTAACTCATCACAATAAATATTAGCATGCAAAAAGTACGATTGGTTTATATAATAAAATCAGTAGAAGCACAATTTTATATAAGCACAATTGTGATGATAGTTTCCATTTGGTTTTATATACTAATAAAAGAACGAAACATTTGGTTTGATATGGATCTTTGGAGTAACCTTTTATTTAAACCAAATGGAAACTATCATCGGAGTGGTCTACTAAGAGCTTCTATGCACTCTTCACTCATATAAACAAACGGAAAACTGAACGTGAATAGATAAGTGAAAAGAAATCATCGGAATCTAGTGAACAAGAATATCATAAATCATAAGAATTAGATGAAACAAGAAATAATGAGTAATAGAGAAACGTCCACGAATTCGAAACATGTGTATGCATGATACATGCATAAACCAAATAATCATACGTCATAAGAGTCAAAGGAGATAAGGAATCAAAGAATAATAAATAAATGCCTACGAGCTCGAAACATGTGTCTAAAGCATGATACATGCCTTAAACCAAATACTTATATATATATATAGTGTATCTTTATTTTGAGAACCCTGTTAAGTGCGAGAACTGCGAGAACCCATATTGTCCAATCATAATTTAGTAAATTAATTTCAGTTTATTTTACTTATTTAAATTCACAGGGTCAATAAAGTAATTTTTCATATATTTCATTAAACCTGATTTTTCCAAATTCAAATTTGGTAAATATCTTCAAAACCATATTATCCTATTAAATCTAGAAATCAAAATAACTGTTATCTCATTTACCATCCATATGTCTCCTCTCTTCTCTGTAAACCCTAAAAACAGCCACCACAATATTATTTGCGCCTCCCCTCTCTCTAGATCTGTAAACCAGTTGGCCCTCTATCAACCATCGATCTAAGGTTCGGGGTTTATTCAAAGAAACCATAGCGGATACTCTCATCACCTCGTGTCCCAGCCGCTCCAACCACTGTGAATCACCTCGCTTGTTATGAGGTTGGTTTTTTTTCATATGCTTCATTTTAAGTCCGATTTATATTTATGTTTGATCTGCAGGTCTTCTGTTTTGGACTCTGTCGGTAGCAGGCCGCGGATTTGTATATCTTGGTCTCTTGGGCCTCTTTATTGTGTTTGTAGTTGAGACAAATTGGTTGATGACTTTGTGGCATATTAGATGCGTTAGAGTAGATCCCAATGTGGTAATGGCATACCGTAATGGGAAGTAAGTTGTTATGTGATTTATGTTTTGTTATTGCTTATTCTTTTGACTAATATATAGTAAATAAATATTTGATCACCTCCTGCAGGTGGAGAGGTGTAGCAGGGACATATCTTGTGCCAGGGGACATTGTGTCTATTGGTTGTGTTCGTCAAGATGCAGAACAATTTATCCCTGTAGACATGCTTGTTCTTGCAGGTAATTTTATTGTGAGCGAGTCACCCTCACAGGAAAGTCTAACCCTCAAAGCAAGGTGCTTCACTTTTTCAATTTACTAAGTTTGTGTCATTTTCTAGCATGCATTTAAGTACACATTATTATTTCTTGTTTTAATTAAACATGTCCGTCTATTTCTGTATACAAGTACAAACATATTCATTAAATGTGTGTATGTTAAAAGTTGTTTATCAATTGGATGCTTTTCTGGTTTCAATATCTGGTAGAAGACCAGAAGAGCATTTGTCTTTTAAACGAGATAAAAAAACATGTCCTTTTTTATGGCACAAGGATACTGAAGCATGTGCCTGATATGGTCTTTCGCAATGTCTTGTTCATTTTTCTATTGTTAGTTGTAGTCTGAAATTGACTTTTAACTTGTATGTTTGTTTTTTGTGTTTGTTCGTTGCTTCAGACCTTTCATATTAAAACGCCTAACGCTGGTTGTGTAGCAAATGTCTTACGAACCGGGTTTAAGACAAACCAAGGGAAACTAATACGGACTTGTTTGTTTTCACGAGAGAGGTAGGTTTATACATAGCGCATGCACTTCTCATATTTAATTTTGTTTACCTTAGATCCTTGTATTTAATTTTCACGAGAGAAGGTATCTTTTTGTTTAGGTTACCTTAGACTCTTTAGTTTGTTATTATTAACTAAATCTGATGTATTGAGAGCCTGAGATTCATATCAATGAAGAAATGATGGAGACTTTGTCACTTGAGGAGAAGACTAGCATAGTAGAAAGCAGCCCTACTAAAGTCTTTGGCATCAATCCTCATACCCAGCAGGTTGGTTAAATTTTTACCTTGATATATTTATATAATAACATAAATTCTGAAACTTCTATGTGATTACAAGAATTCTTATACGCCTATGAGATCAAATAAATTCTTACATGCCTATGTGATTTATGTGCGCCCATTATCAAAAACTTTAATGCATTTCCTTTTTTATTTGTAAGATTAGTGGCAAAGCAAGTGTTGTGGAGTATTATAATGTGCATAATCCACACAACAATCTTGTTAAATAATCTCCAGTCTGATATGATTTGTGGAAAACTGTTCTGTTCTTGTTGTCTTTGATAAATCTAACATTTACTCCGTATCTCATTATGTTTACGTATATGCATATGTTTTAAATTGTGTATATGTGTTTTAGATTGTATAAAATTAATGAAATGTGTATGCATATATGTTTACGTATAAAACATAGATGTTTATGTATAAAACCTATATGTTTACGTATAAAGCATATATGTTTATGTATAAAACATATATGTTTTGTGTTTGGATTATATATGTTTTGCACACATAATTTTTATTTTTCTTGTGCATGTGTGTTATGTTATATTGAGTTTTATTTTAAAAGTATTTAATCTTGGCAAGTATTTAATCTCGCAGTTCTCGCACTTAAAAACATGTTTGTTCTTGGTTTAACATATATGAAACATGTATGTTCTTGGTTTAACATGTATATTTTTAAATTGGTTATACAAATAATTTTAATTTAATGGTTATAGCTTCTTTATTTTGCATTTAACATGTATGTTCTTGGTTTCTGATAAATTTACATTATCTAGAAAACACATAGGTACTTTAATATTTGAAAAACATAAATTGTGTTTATACGTGTGTAAATTAGTTTGCATTTATTTTTTCTAATTTTTATATTTTTCTTTGTATCAGATATAGGTGAATTAAAAGAATGATGACAACGAGTGTGCACATTTGTCCGTCTTTTGAAACATTGAAAAGGAGCGTGCACATATGTCCAACTTCTTAACTTTGACGACTACGAGTGTGCATATATGTCCGACTTCTAAAAATATTGATAACAAGGAGTGTGCACATATATCTGTTTGTATAGATCGATTAGATTCATTTATTTCTACTTCTTAGAAATTTGCATTTAATTGTATATGATATTGGATTTTGTATTTAACATGTATGTTCTTGGTTTCATATAAACTTACTTATTTAGAAAACATGTATGCACTTGAATATGAAAACATGTATGCCGAAAAACTATTCCAAAACCAAAATAATAAAATTAATTCATAAAAACACATATGCACTAAATCGGTTTTAAAACATGCATGTTCGGAAAAAGTGCAAAAAAAAAAAAAAAAAAAAAAAAAAAAAAAAAAAAAAAAAAAAAAAAAAAAAAATAAAAATTAAAAAAAAACAAAAATTGAATATTTAAAAAATATGATTTATTTATTTTAAAACTCAAAAATAAAATATAAAATTGACTTTTACTATTATACCCTTTTGGATTAAATAAAAGGTTTAATAATTTAAAATGCTATGTTGCATTGACATGTTGGATAATATGCATTACTAGGAGTACATAGGGGTTCTCAGATTCTCGACTTAACAGGGTTCTCAAAATAAAGGCCCCTATATATATATATATATATATATATATATATATATATATATATATATATATATATATATATATATATATATATATATATATATATATATCATGACATCATGTCATGGCATTGTGTGCGAGGAGTGGTCATCTCCTGATATACTTAAACAAAAGTGAAATGGGGTGTTGTCACACACAAGTTCATTCGCATAAATCAAATCTGAACCAAGTACAAAGGATGCATCCATACGCTTCCTGCAAAACAAATCATATATATACACAAGTACAAATACGAGTATATACATATATAAAAAAATGGCCAAGTGTGCTATATAGCATAAAAATATGGGAACGCCATGGATCAATCACACCTCCACAGATAGTGTCATTCCATCGGTGCCTCAATGACATGGCCATGGTATCTCCATGGCTAGTTAGTAGCTCGGGAAACTGAATAAGTCAAATGATGTGTATAAAGTATAAGGAACAATCATAGGTTGTCCAAACCAAGATAATATCTAAATGAAACGAATCTAATATGAAATGGAATAGCAAAGTAAATATCAAATCAAATGATAGATCAATGGATCATGATAGCAAATGTGCAAAAGAAACAGATCACAATAACAAATGTGCAAAAGTCATGGATCACAAGTCATGAGAAATCCTTAAGGAAAGGATAGAATATCTGTACCTTAAAGCAAATGAAAGATCACTAGGAAAACACAAGTCACTCATTCTTCAATGAATCTACATGAATTTATAATCATACATTCTTTATAAGTCCATTTTATAAGTTCATTAATTAATTTCATAACTGATTCAATTCTCATTGTTACTTATTAATATGTTTAGGGTTTTATCTTTTACATGTATTAGGTTTTAATATCATTATGTCTATGGTTTAATCAAATGAATTTATAACATTGGTTTTAAAAGTATATCGGGATAATGATTTTAACCTAATTAGATTTAAGGGTATACCAAATTAAGATTGAGGAATAAACCGAATTAGAAACACGATTACACTGAATTAATAACAAAAGGAAACTTCAGAAATAGCTATACAAAACCCTAACTCAATCTTGGAACTAACCATACAACACTCTCGATAAAACCCCTTACCGAGACAAAACACATGCCAAGCCACTCGGTACAAGTGTTTTCCGTCACAAAACCACAACCAAAAGGAAGGACAACATGTGAGATCAAAACAAGTTTTAACGAGACAAATTCAAACCACAAACCTTATTTCTTTTAATCCAACTTTTCAAGCAATTATGCATACATGTTTTAATTATAGATTGACATGCACAAACACCAAATATACACAAGACATGATCAGTTACCCTTTTTAGCATGCAAACGTGACACACATAAAATCATAAACCTCAAAACCTTGGCTCCTTATTAAAACATATATCAGACCCTTGTTAAATCATTTTATTCTAGGGTTTTCATTTAAGTTATGACATATTAAGTGTCATTAATGATTACCATTAAGGTTTAACGAATGAAACTAGGGATGGGATAATAAAACTAAGTCGACATGAAAAGAAAAAAGGAGGATCAACACATGCTAATTAATGAGCATCCTAACATGTTTTTAGATTAAGTTTAGTCGTATCACATATATGTATCATTTATTGTATGACAAAAATGAAACCATATGACCTTGGCCGAATCAAGAGAATAAAGGGAAAAAGAAGATATTATACGAATCACACACGACCATCAACAAATTTGATATAACTCTTGATCACCTAGGCTGCTACAAACTTCCGTCCCTTGCTTCTTGGTAGAGAAAATATGATTTGGAATTGCTTATTATTTTGAATCGGTTTGGAGAGATGCGAAATATATGTTATACGGTTTTTATGAAAGGAAGAAAGAAAGCGTGTGATTTGTTACAAAAAGAAATACCGTATATGTGTTTTAGGAAAGAGGTAACATGTAAATTTTCTAAATGAACAAAGTTATCTCATTAGTTCTTATCCTTAAGGATTGGATTCCTCAAAAGAAGATAAAAAAGAGAACGTGTGGACTTGTATAGAATATGTCATTTTTTTATTCTTAGAGTAGGATTAGGATTAGGGTCTGTTTTATATTTCATAATATAAGGTATTAATGTTACTTATTTATTTATTTAAACTTTAGGGTATAATCAAAATGGTTAATAAAATGTTAACTTAAAGTTTAGGGCGTTATAATTCTTTCCCTCGAAAAAGAAAATTCCATCCTTGAAATAGAAGTTGAAAAATCAAACGGATACGTACCAGATTACGAAAAGAAATGAACATAATTTACCCCCTCGGGATGATTCTCTTAAAGGATTTTGACGAACGAAATAGTTTGGTTTCTCATAACTCGATCCAGACACACTAGGATGACCTCAGGCTCTCCGACAAAAGAAAAATCATAACGAATCTGATTCAACGGATACGAAACAACATGTAACGTGTGATAGTTATAACCCCTCAGAAGAGATACATAAAACACAATATGAAGATGAGACAAATAAGGAGGTAATGCCAAACGGTAGGAAACTTCATCAGTTCTATCTAAGTTTTTGAACGACCCAATGAGATGTATTAACGATCAAAGACTATCGAATTATCAAAACGTATCGAAATGCATAAAGAGATGGATAGAATATCCGTATTGATAAGAATGTAATAAGGGACCAACGATTCGCGGACTTATTTTTCCTTAAGAAACACATGATCCTTGAGTTTAGAATCTAAAACTCTCCCACGACAGTTAGCATAGCCTTTCTATCATGTTCTAGCTTCCTTAAGCTTCTCTTTCGCAATGGCAAACATTCATTTGACACTTCTATCAACTCCGGACTTTCTATAAGCAGCTCTACGACTTCATTCCAATGAAAAGGTGCTCTACACCTCCGTTCATTCGAAAGGAATCCCTTTGATTCTTGCATGCCACTATTATTGTAGGCAACTCAACCCGACCCAAATAGGCAAATACCCGTCCCAATTTCCGTTCATTCAAGAGTACATGATCAACATATCTTCCAAAGTCTGAATAGTTAATTGTGTCTATCCGTTAGTTTGAGGGGGAAAAGCAATACTAATCTTAAGTCTAGTTCCCTAAGCCTGCTGTAAACCTTTCTAAAAACGTGAAGTAAAACGCGGATCTCAGACACCATCACTGCAGGTGTGTCATGTATGTTGTCCCACGTTTAGATCAAAATGTATAGACTGAAAAGTACAAATGAATAAGTAAAATTTTTCTATTAACTTTGAAATGATTTACATATGAATGTATATATACTATCCTAAACTGTACTATGAACCATTGCAACTATTATGTTTTGTAACCGAATTCCATAAACGTTTTTGTAACCGCCATTTGTAACCGCTTTATGGTTACTAACTTTCTATCTAACGTATTTGGTCCTTCGTGTAATAGTATTTACATAAGAAGCATAAGTATCGAGATTATTTGCTTCACATTCTCCTCCTTAATCTTGATCGTTGCTTCGTCCTAAATTTTGAACTCTGAGCATTTGTCGCATAGTCACGAACTTCAATATTGGTAGAGCCTTCGTTAAAATATCTGCTCTTTGTAGTTCTTGGCTGACATGTTCCACATTGATGTGCCCATTTTCTACGCTTTCACGAATGAAATGGTAGCGAATATTGATGTGCTTGCTTCTTCCATGAAAAACTGGGTTCTTGACGAGTGTTATTGCTGAAATGTTGTCGACCTTTAGCGTTATCCTTTTCTCTTCTCATCCAGTTAATTCACTAAGAAATCATTTTAACCATAAGGCTTAACATGCTGCTGCAGTAGCCGCCATGAATTCTGATTCACGTGATGATAGCGCCTTTGTTGGTTGCTTCGAGTACACCATGTAATAGGTGACTCTCGAAATAAAATACTATCGATGGTTCCTTTTCCTTGATCGGTGTTGATTCCATAACTCATCGTCAGTAACTTGTAATCTTGCACCGCCTTCTTGCTTGTATATTATGTCATGCTCCTTTGTTCCTTTGATATATTGGATTACTTGCTTTACCGCCTTGTGTGATGATCTTTGGTCTTGCATGAATCATTGAGTAATCCAGTGAGTACTAAGATCGGTCTTGTATGTAGTAAGTACACGAGACTTCCAATTAAGATTACGTAGTAAGTTGCGTCAAGTGAGTTTCCATCTTCCGCCTTGACCAACTTAGTGCCGGTATCCGTTGGTATCTTCGTATCCTTACTATCTGCCATACTTGTTTCCTTCAAGATCTTGTTAATATAACATGTCTGCTTGATTGTAATCTCTCCTCCTGTCTGTGTAACTTCTATCCCAATATAATAAGCTAACAATCCTAAGTCGCTCATTTCAAATTTATCCTTCATCTGGGATTTGAATTCTTCTATTTCCTTCCTTGGAGTGCCTGTGATTATTAAATCATCTACGTAGACTCCAACTATAAGTGTAGAATTCTTATTTCTCTTCGTATAAACTGCTTGTTCGAGATTACACTTCTTAAAGTCTAAAGACTTTAGCGTTTGATCAAGCTTCACATTCCAAGCTCTTGGTGCTTGTCTTAAGCCATTTAAAGCTTTAGTAAGCTTATATACTTTTCCTGAATTTCCTTGTAATCCTTCAGGTTGTGTAACGTAGACTTCTTCCTTCAAATCTCCATGTAAAAACGCTGATTTTACATCGAAGTGATGTACTTGCCATCCACGATATGCTGCTAATGCTAATATCAACCGAACTGTCTCTATCCGAGCACCCGGTGCAAATACTTCATCAAAGTCTATTCTTTGTTCTTGTACATAACCTTTTGCTACTAACCGTGCTTTGTATTTGATGATATTTCCTTTTGCATCCCTCTTGGTCTTGTAAACTCATTTGATTCCTATTGCCTTCTAATTTTCTGGCAATGTTGTAAGATTCCATGTATTATTCTTGTTGATGGAATCCAATTCAATCTCCATGGCCTCAATCCATTTCTCATATGTTGATGCTCCTTTATATTTATGGGGTTCTTCTTCTATAAATAGTAAACTTTGTGGTTAAACTCTACGTGCATACTTGTATATTTCCGTCATGTCTCTGTATTCACGTATGGGTGTATCATCAAATCTACCTCTTGAGTTCTCTAAAGAACTACTAGTAGCTTCTTCTTCCTCTTCTGTGTGTGGGTCGTAATTGTATGTCGGTGGTGTGATTGGTGAAACTGGATCAGGAATCTGATCTTGTTCATAATACGTGTTGTCATCGTTCTCTGTGTTGACTGGTTTGAGGTTTTCATTGTCAACTCCTTCTACCATAAAACTAGTCCAAAATATGTCTTGTGTACTCGTATCCTCTTCATCTTTATTCCATTCCCACGGTTTTGTTTCCATAAACTTTACGTCCCTACTAACATGTTTCTTCTTGGCTATTGGATCATATAACCTACATGCTTTTGATCCTTCCTCTACTCCTAAGTAGATCATTGGTATGCTTCTTTCATCCAGCTTCTTTAAGTGAGGTATCGTTGTCTTTGCATAAGCTGTGCATCCGAATATTCTTAGGTTTTCCAGATTCGGTTTTCTGTTGTAGAGTGCCTCATATGGAGTTTTATCTGTCAGGGCCCTCGTAGGTACCCTCTTGAGTATGTAAATTGCATGTTTAACTGCTTTCGCCCAAAACGTTAAGGGTAACTTCATCGCTTTCATCATACTCCATGTAGTTGATAACACTGTTCTATTTCTTCTCCACTACTCCATTACATTGTGAGTAGTAAGGTGTCTTTAATAGCGTCGTGCTATTCCATTTTCATTCTGATGCCTTGTAAATTCATTTGATGTGAATTCACCACCTCTATCCGTTCTTAGCATCCTTACTTTCAATCTCATCTCCATTTCTATCTTCTGTCTAAATTCCTTGAATGTACTAAATGCCTCATCTTTCGATGTAAGAAAGTAGGCCCACATAAAGCGTGTACAATCGTCCACTAACAATAAAATGAGTTTCTTTCCTGAGTGTGTGGCTGGACTTATAGGACCGCAAAGGTCTCCATATACCAAGTCCAACGGATTCTTTGATCTGAATTTAGCTTGATTTTAAAATGGTGTTCTACTGTGCTTTCCTAATAAACATGCATCACAAATCTGTCCGACATGATTTATTCTTGGAATCCCTTCTACTAGACCCTTCCTAGTCATCTTGTTGATATCGCCAAAGTTCAGATGACCTAATCTAGCATGCCATAACCATGCTTGGTTATTTGTATTTGCTAAGAGACATATAGGTGCTTCTATCTGTAATTGAATCTTGTAGAGTCGATTCTTAGATCTTTCGACCTTCATTAACAACTTCTTGTTCTTATCATACAAAGTCAATTTATCTCCGTCCATAATGACCTTACAACCTATTTTATTAAGTTTCCTAGACTAAGTATGTTTCTCTTTAGGTTTGGTATATAGTATACATCCGGTACTACCTTCTATTCCTGGTTCTTACAACCTAATAATATAGACCCTCTACCCATTATCTGTACATACGATCCATCTCCAAAATGTACTCGTCCTGTTACGCTTTTATCAATATCTCTAAAATGACTCTTTATTCTCGTCATATGGTTACTTGCACCATTATTTACATACCATATGCTTGCGTTTGCTGTAGCATATTTTCCTGATTGAATTTGCTCTTCATTCAACAACACTTCCTCGTGTTCAGTTTTGTGCATAGTCATTAATAGTGATGGTTCATCGTCTTCTGAGATAAGGTTTGATTGTTCTTGAGTTGCTGATGTTCCTCTACAATTCCTTTTAAGATTTCCAAGTTTATGACACCTGTAACATTTTACTTTACTTAAATCCCACTCACTTTTATTCTTATCCGAACTCTCTTTGTGATTTGAGTTCCCTCCTTGTGAGTTGTTTCTATTTCTATTATTACGCCGGTTCCTGCTTTAAATTTGATTTCCTCACGTTTGTAAAACATTTTTGTTTCACGAGTGTTCGCAGGTGTGCGAATAATAGGTTTTCCGGCTTTCTACTTGCCCTCCTTTCCGGAGTTTTATCCTTTCCTCAAATGCCTTGAGTCTTCCTGTGATCTCATCTAAGTGATATCGTCAAGATCATTTGTTTGTTCTATGGATGCTACTATATGAATGAACCTATCTGGTGTGGAGTCTAATAGTATTCGTACTAAAAGTAATTCATCCAAATTTTTCCCTAATTCTTTTGCCTTCGTGGCATAGCCGTTTAGTTTGGCCGTAAATGCATCCACCGTCTCATCTTTCTTCATCTGAAGTGAGTTGAACCCTGTTGAAACACAAAGACCTTGATAGATCTTAAGCACTCAGAGATCGTTAGTGTTGCCTATGTAATCACAAGCAAACTAATAGAAGATCTCTACAACTCGTATTGTAGCGGAAAGTAAATACAAGTTATATTAACTAAGAACTCTTTGATCCTCTATGGATCTTTTGATTATAGAAACTCTATGTTTGAATGTTATACAAGACTTGAAAATACTTGAGAAAAACTTATCTATTACAAACTATCATGGTTTCTTATATAGGCAAGAAACCCTAATGAGCGTTGACAATTTACGCCCTAATACTAACATAGACTAAGCATGCATCTAGACAAGCATGCAACTAATCATATTGTTTTGTTAATCATCGTGTTTATTACGAGTAAGCTCTACATAAAAGCGCGCCAACCTATCTTTAATACGGCTCGACTTTTACTCTATCTTGAGCTTATCTCTCCTACGTGGTTCGCACTTTCAAAACAACACAATATCTGCTTTAACACTTCTGTGAAGTATAACTTCTGCAGAATCCATTCTTCTTCGCGAATCTCTTGGCGATTCTTGGCGAGAATCGATGGTTACCTTAATTCCCAACAATCCTCCCCTAAAGCGGAATTTGACTAGGTTAAGTTCGGTTTCCTTGATAGATCGATAATCTTTGTTGAGGATTGTACCATTTTCCTTGATGATTGTACCATTATCTTTGTTGAGCTATGGTGGCCGGGATCTTGAGGATCGGCAACAAGGATTCGAAGAAGAACATCCGTATGATGGTGAAGGCGTGAAACACCGGATCTTTGCGGCAACATATGACATCATGTACATCAAAACATATAAGTTCAATACTATTCTCATCACTTCCGGTGTGTTAACTCCTGTGAGAGGTGAATCATTGAAATTAATGGATTTGATGTCTCTTTACCAATAGCCATTACTACCGGAGTAGCCACATGTTTGAGTTCGAAAACTATGGTACATTGATAACCATCGGTTGTTGGCAAACCGGCAACCATATAAACGGATTTGTCTTGTCTTTACACAGAGCTGCTTGCTCAGGACTAGTCAATTCTTAGAATTGGTGAATTGAGCACCAAATATGGATTCAGTTGCCTTTACCACATGCCATATACATGTGGGCTAGCCAATTCTTGGATTCCAAAAAGGAATAGACCATGGTGAATTGATGACCATACAACCCTCAGCAATGAAGCATGGGCGGTTGCATACCCTATGATTTTGAGCAAACCATTACAGCTATCAACAGATTTGATGTGTCTTTACCAAAGCTGTACCCTTTGGACTAGCCAACTCTTTGACATACACAAGGTACATCCGGTGAGTTAAAGACCATTAGAATTGGACAACAAACAAACCTGCATAAAGTTAGTGTTTTTTTTTTTTTTTTTTTTTTTTAACTAAGAGAAATTTATAAAGCGAAAAAGCTTAATAATAAGTTGAAAAGGAAAATTAAAAACCTAATTTTTATTAAATAAACGCTATCACTATTTTTAAAATGATGTTTTTGTGAGTTTTCTTTTTATGAGAGTCTTTTACTTCAAAAAAATTTTAGACAAAAATAGACAAATAACATAAATAATGCAAACTAAAATGAACAAAACAAGGTAGAGCAGAGAGTACCAAGTGTCCTGATATGGATGAGGAAGAGGCCTATTGCAGGTTGTTGGAGTTGAGTTTTGATCAATCCCACAGTGTTAAAGCGGTATCTTTCATTTCCACAGGATGCGGAGGAATTTCAATTTCCGACTCGACATCTTTCCATAAGTCTTTTAGGCAAGGATACTTTCTTTTAGACAACATGCATACAGTGATTCCACCCTTAGTCTCAAGCACATGCACACGAGGGAGAGGATAGAATCTCCAGGATGTAAGCTTCCACCGATGTGAGTTTTCCCAAATGGAAGATGCTTTGCTATTGGGAATGTGGGAGTTTAACAGGACTTGAAGATCTCATGGTAAGAACATCCCAGAACCTTGTGGTTCCTTGTTGCAATAATAGGTGGTAACTTGAGTGAACAGAGAAAGTAAGTCTGCCCTGTCTACCAAGTGTAGAATTTCCTTCAGAAAGGTGAATTCCATTGAAGTGGAGTCCCTTCGAAGAAGAACATTCATCTCATCATCCTTTAATTTCCAAGCTATCACCTCATCTCGAATTTCCATCGGAAAATCGCAGCAGACCCTTCTATAATGAAAGTTGAGTCATCGACTTCAAGATCCAAAGGAGATCTTTTGGCCATACTCTTCTTCCTCCTCCCGGTGATAGATTTCCTAGAGGAGCATTTTCATCTTGTGCATGTGTGGTAGGACTTGAATTGGTAGATGGAGAGTTGGTTAGAGCACGAAGTGCTTTCATCTGTGGAGCATCTTTATTGCCCTTTCATTTTAGTTTCGAGATCGACTTCCTTAACTTTAGAATCTTCGATGTGACAACAGTGTTCCGAGGAGTGGGAGCCGATGCTTGAGTGCTTCGGGAGAAATGGAAGATGGGTCGTGATTGACCCTTGTTAGTAGAGGAAGCAACTTGAGGTTGCTTGACGAGAATATTTGGAGAAGTCACCGTGGGTGGAGCATCATCGACTTGAGTCTTTTGGCTTCTTGGCGCCTTCATTCTCCGAAATCCTTTTTAAGTTGGTAGAATGTGTTGAAGATGATGATCTTTCCTTCATGATTTGGTTATATTTGCGATACGAGGACATGATCGGGAAAAGCCTTGACTTGTTTCATTGTTAAGCCGAGTTGTACATTGAGCATTGGTTTTCACCACCTTCTTATTTCATCTTAAGAAGGAGGTTTGTCTTTGGCCTTCGAGCTTTGATGGCCCTCTTTTGTGCGATTGCTTCTTGCTTCCTTTGTCTTCCCCGAGCCATCATTCGCTCCACATAATTGTCACCGAGGAAATCTCCACCTAGTATACTTTGAGCTAGAAGGTCTTGAAATGACTTGTCGAGTTAGAATATCCCGGTGTTCGTGCAGTATCCGAACCCTCGTTCATCTAGTTCTTTTCTTCTCTCGTGATTTAAAGATGAAAATTCCTCTGTTTCAAGTTGATTAGCCAATGCTACACTTTCCTCGACTTCTCAAACTCATCCAATCTACTTGCTTGACCTAGTCTTTCCTCCTCACTCACCGTCGGACCAAGCTCATCTTGATGATGACATTTTTCCTTTATCATCGGTGCTTAACACACTCTTCTTGATTAGATCAACTATAGGAACCTCTGTTGCAGTACCTAGGTCAACATGTTGATGCAGTTATCAAGCTGGAGTGGTCATAGTAGCAATGTCGGCGATCTGCCGATGGAGAAAGGTCATTGGTTCTTGAGCGATGAAGATTGATTAGGATGCGAAGATACATCCTTCATCAAGACATCGCCAGATGCATCCTTATCAACCCTGGGTTCCTTTGAAGCTTGAAGAAACCTTATGAGAATAAGATCTCTTCCTTCTTTTGTACAAGACAGGTTCCTTCTTCCTTGATGAAGTAGCAGCTCTCGATGAAGGGTCATTGAGAGAAACATCACCAACATGTCCAGAGACTCAAATGAGGAACTTCTTGTTCTTCATCGGAAGAAACCACAAGCTTCCTTTGGAGCCCTGTTTGAGTTTGTTCTCTAATTCTTTGACTTGATTATGCGGATCTTCAATCTTACTACCAAGAAGACTTGGTCTCGCAAGCTCCTTTTCGGACTAGTAACCTCAATGACATACACATTGACAAGAGCATAGGCAGATGAGAGTGTAATGGGTCCTCGGCCCACCGCAGATTGCTCGTGGTGAGGGAACTTCATTGGACCTTCGGAAGAAACATGGTCATGCTCAATGTGAGGAAGATCTTCATTAAGAGGATCCCTAACAGGACTTGGTGTGGGTGATCTATGTAGATCTGTCTCATCATGAGAAGCTAGTGTTGGTGGAGGATCGGGACATGGTGGGCGGTCGGAGCAACATGAGTTGCTTCAGCAGTTGAAGAAGGGCCTCATCAATGTTAACCAATGGATTACCATCGGTAGCAACGGTGAGGAAGGAGGATTATGAGCCACATTCTCCTCATCAATGACCTCATTACCTTGGGGCAACATGGTCGCTAGCAAGGGATGATGTTCCCCGAAAGTGGGTTCTCATTGTAGCAAAGCAGTTTAGCGATTAAAGAACCTATGGGATAGAAAGATTGGGTTTGGGTAGTGGTGTCTAAAATCATTTGTAGAAACCTTGGGTACATTAAAAATTTTCCCTTTTTCTTCAATATTATCTTGATGGAATCAAATTGTATGCTTGATTACTTTTGATATCGGAAGAAACAAGTAACACTCTTTCACTATCGACCATGTACTAATGAGCCACACTTGATGAATTTGATCTTGATCATGGGATATACAAACGCAATCGGATAAGAGAAGGACAAAATGCAAGATGAGACAAGCCAAAAAGCAGACACAAAAACATTCACAAAAACAAACAAACTAGAGGAATATTAGAAGTTAGTGCTAGTATACAAACTAATATACAAAAATATGCGAGTTTGCACAAATCCTCCCCGAGGCATATGCCTCCCCGAGGCCTATGCCTCCCTTAAACTATCACGTCAAGGGTTTAACATTCCAATATTGACCACGAGGTGTTGAAACCTTGGTCCATCAAACGCTTTTGTTAACAAGTCCGCCACATTATCATCAAGATGGATTTTAGCCACTTTTATCAAATGTTTTCATAAGCATCTCTTATAAAGTGGTGCACGATTTCAATGTGTTTCATTCAACTGTGAAAAGCTGGATTTTGACTATCGCAGATGGTACTTTGATTATCTATATGAATTGTAGTGTTCATGAAGTTGTACCCATAGTCCGAAGAATTGGTTTTGGATCCAAAGGACTGACCACAACAATTTGCGTGACAACATACTACGCTTGATGGTGGAGGTAGCCACAATGGTTTGTTTCTTGCATTGCCAAGAAATCAACCTCTTGCCAAGAAATTGGCGACCCCAGTTATGGATCTTCTATCGGTTGCACCGGCATAATCACTGTCACTATATGCTTCCAATTTGAAAGGAGATTCTTTTGGGTACCAAAGGCCTAAAGAGGTTGGCCTTTGAGGTACTTAAAGATCTTCTTGAAAGCATTGAGATGGGAAGCAAGTGGAGTGACTTGATGTCGAGAACAAACACTCACATGACAAAAGTAATATCGGTCCGAAGTCGTTAGATACATCAATGAACCAATCATGGACTGCATGGATGAACATTCACAGTAGATCGGTTCATTATTTGCTTTAGTCTTTGGAGCTTCATAAGGTGTTGTGGCGATCCTAACACCTTCCATACCAAACTTCTTCAAAATGTCCTCACATATTTATCTTGGTGATAAAGATGCCATCCTGTTTCTGTTGAACTTGGAGACCCAAAAGAAAGTAAGCTCTCCCATAGCACTCATTTGAAATTCACCTTCATTAGTTCCTCAAATTCTCTGCGCAAGCTTCTTTTGTGGAACCAAAAATAATGTCGCCCACATAAACTTGCACGAATGATGTACGAGTAATTCTTCTTGAGGAACAAAGTTTTATCGATAGCACCTCTCCTATAGCCATGCTTGATGAGGAATGATGAAAGCCGAGCATACCAAGCTCGTGGTGCACGATGTAAGCCATAAAGAGCTTTAACAACCTTGTAAACATGATTTGGGTGATCGTGGTCTTCAAATCCCTTGGGTTGAGAGACATAAACTTCCTCTTCAATCTCACCGTCTGAAAAGCACCCTTGACATCCATCGATACACCATGAAACCCATGTATGAAGCATATGCCAAGAAAATGCGAATTGCTTCAACTCGC
This sequence comes from Chrysanthemum lavandulifolium, assembly GCA_022545495.1. NCBI lineage: Eukaryota > Viridiplantae > Streptophyta > Magnoliopsida > Asterales > Asteraceae > Chrysanthemum > Chrysanthemum lavandulifolium. Next base: position 295,093,365 of record CM040241.1, read on the forward strand.
AACAGTGCAAACACTTCATCATAATTAATCCTTCCTCTTTTACGAATCCTTGAGCTACTAATCTTGCTTTGTTTTTATCACAACACCCTAGCATCTCTCTTATTCTTCAAAACCCATTTTGTCCCAATGGCATATTTGCCATCGTGAGTGGAACCAAAATCAAACTGCGATTGTGAAATTGTTGCATTTCTTCTTGCATTGCTTGAGCGGCTTGAATCGTTGAGAGCTTGAGAAACACTAGTTGGTTACACTTGAGAGAAAACAAGCAAGCAGACAATGCTTGAAGTCGTGTGATTGTCTCTTTCTTTGGTTGGAGACATAAGAGAAAAGCAATCTATCGAGCCGAGGATCGGTGATAGCCCTTCTAGTTCTAACGGTGCGAGAAGATCACCGATAATGTTGGATTGAGGATGAGCTATATTGACCCTACGAGTAATAGTGGGGTTGACTTCAATGGATGAATCAAGATTAGTGATGGTTGGCTCAAATTCAAACATCATAAGAGGGTGAGGTGAAGATGCCGACTTTGGGTTGATGATTTCCAAGATCGAAGGTTTTGGAAGCGTGTATAGGGTTCACCAAAGTCGAAGATACTTGAGAGGAGCAAGCATAGCCTTGTGATTTGGGGAAGGTAGGTGTGTGAGAATCAACTTCACAGTAAACACGGTTTCCACCGACTTCTTCATTAGCAACCTCTCCATTCGGTTTCTACGCTTCAGCTTTGCAAATTCTTGAGTCGAAGCTTTGGCAAGGTCCTCGGCATAATGAGAGTCATCTTCATCACTCGAATCGTGATATCCTTGGAGGTGGTACTGCAATATTGTTAGGGAGAAAGAAGGCACAAGTATGGGTTGCTCATCATCTTGAAACTCATTTTGAGTCTTGACTAAGGGACTGCATTGTTAGTTGGAGACTCTTGAGGACTACATTTGGTTAGCCAAATGTGGGTGTAACCCAAATAATCGATTAAGTAGTCAAGATCAAAGGACCACGAATGACCTTGTCCTTGAACATTAGGCTTATCTTCCAAAAATCTCGGGTTCGACGTCTCCTCTATTTTCTTGGCTTGCAAGTTGTACACCTCAGTATGCCTTACTATGATTTGAATAACCCACAATATAGCCATCATCGACCTTTTCATCAAACTTTCCCAATGGATCACGGTGTTCGAATGGTCACTTGACAACCAAAAGGTTTTAGGTAGTGAATAGCGGGAACCTTCCCAAAAGAAGTTCATATGGGGTTTTGAGTTGTGGTGCAGTAATGGATACCTGTTTAGCACATGCACGCAGTGCCATGACTTCGATCCGAGAACATAGTGGGCGGTTTAGAGTCTGCAAGCATGGATCTAGCGACCTCTATTAAGGTCCTATTCTTTCTTTCACCCACCCCATTTTGTTGTGGGGTTCTTGGATTACTATAGTCCCTTTTGATGCCTTTTGACCCTGAGTTCTATAAGAATAGCATTTTGAACTCGTCCCATTATCACACAATTCCTTAACCTTTTTGTTCAACTGATTTTCAACAAGAGTGATGAATTGATCAAGACTTGAGATGTTTCATCTTTGGTTACGAGAAAGAAAACCCGGCAAAATCTGCTATAGCCATCGGTGATCACCAAACAGGCGTGCTTATGATCAATGCTTCGACTTGAGTTGGACCAAATAGATCCATGTGAAGCAAGCGAAGAGGTTCGATAATGATGCTCATAGCATTGATAGCTTTGTAAGAAGCTACGTGTTGTTTTCCTTTGTTGCAAGCGACACAATTATGATCATTTGTGAATACTTTGGTGGGAAGACCTTCAACAAGACCCATTTTAGAGAGTTTGTTAATGGTCTTGAAATTCACATGCGCCATTCTTCTATGCCATTTAGTGGACTCATCAAGAGATGCTTTAGCCACCAAGCAAGTGAGGTCACCACCTGGTTGAACTTCATTAAGGTTGAATGTGTATAAGTTGTGAGTTCGAGGAACTTTCAGTAGAATTGAAGTTTCTTACGGGAGTTTGAAGTCTTTAGACGAGACAAGACATTCATTCTCGATGAAGAGAACTTTGTTCTTAGTGTCACAGATTTGTGAAGCAGAGAACAAGTTGAAATCTTGAAGTTCCTTTACAAAGTACACATTTTCAAAATCCGGATGAGGTGTCTTTATGGTGCCTTTCCTGTAATACTCCCATCACTTCCTCCAAAAGTCACATTGCCTCCTCCTTCTATAGGAACAAAATTGTGCAACATATCCCTGTTCCCGGACATGTACGGAACAACCACTATCAACAATACCAATATTCTTATGCTTAAGGGGATGAACCTACAAACAACAACAAAATATATACATACGGTTAGTATACAATGGAGGTTCAAGTCATTCTTGACTTGAACACCTTGTGGATCATAAGTTTAGGGCATGAAGATTTAGAGGATCCACCATTGTTCTTGGTCCTCCATTGGTAATTGGGTCCTTGTTGGTCCAAGAACAACTCTTGAGGGCTTCACTTGATGCTCCATATCCCATCCCGGCATACATAGAGTCAACATATGTAGGCCAATAACCATGTTTAAAGTATGGGCTAGTTGGTTGGACATAAGGTGCAGTAGCGAACTTCTCCAATGAGAGTCGATATTAGCGCTTGTGGGACATAAGGTGGAATATTAGCAACATTGGTCCATTAGATTTGTGTTTACGGTGAGTAGCACATGCACCCAATCTTTGCTCATAAAATCACAATCCTTAATCAAATGAAATTTACTTCACATACAAAACATGTCTTCTTCTTAGAAGATTTATTCAAATAGGGAGATGTTTGATTACATGAAGAATCTTGAAATTAGAAACATTCAAGGAATTGTTTTAACAGATGATTATTCAAATATTTAAAGATAAGTCTTCGGAGAAAGCTGTCTTGGAAGTTGATTCCTCGTGACTTCTAGAAGGCTCATAAGTAGGCGGGGTGCGAGGCTTTGGTGTTGGCTCAGGCTTGGGAAGGTCGGACTTCTCATTTGAATCACGACTTTCATAGGAAGTAAACCCTTGATCAGATGAATTGTCCTTTGTTAGAGCAAGAGACAAAATCATTAGATGAGGTATCGAGTCCAGCAAGTCTTTTGACTTTACGCCATATAGATGATGTGATCCATCAAAGTCAATGATGATGGAAAGGTCTATGGGCATGAATTCACCTCTAATAGGACCGAGGATGCATGCATTTCACCTTCTTTACAAAATTAGCTAACTTAGTGGTGTGGATTCGACCATCATACCTAACTTCGCTCCTACATACTTTAGAAAACCTAATCCTAAGCCGAGGTTCTTGTTTGGTGTTGTAGATTTCTTTGCCGATTATCACTGAAATTAACCATTGTTTATTCCTAGCGATTTCTCGGCTACTTTTCTTTAAGCTCTAGGTTCTCGACCTGACTTCATCCTTTGCTTTCGAGACAGTTTCAAGTAATTATTTGCAACTTCTAGATCAAAGCTGTAACACTTTTATCTTTTCTTCATAAGCTATTTGATTCTTTTGAAACCACACTTTTGTCTTTCTCTTGTTTTTAATGCTAGTTTATGGGCTTCATTTTCAATATAGCATTCATCAAACTTAGGTTTCATAGCATCATATTCTTCTTTAAGTTCATTGTATCTTAGACTACAACCAAATATCTGATTGTGTACACGAGATAGTCCCATCAAGGCAAAGCGATCATGCCTTTCATCCAAGTGCACCTTGCCAACAATCCAAGCTTATCGGTGTCATGAGCTTCCTCATTCGCGGGTTCATGGGCGATCCAGTTGACTGTTCGTCCATGGTGAGGAGGCTGCTGAAGCTCCGGTTTCTATTTGTTTCTGGCGATATGAAGGTAGTTGGCTCCATCTCCACTCTTTACGTCCTTGCATTCTCTTGAGAAATGCCCCATCGATGACAAGTGAAGCACTTGACTTTCCTCTGTCAAAGCGTCTTTGGTTCCTTTCCATTGAAAACAAACTTCCTTCCAGCCTTCTCTTCAAACCTTTGATGCCCACCGACAATGCCACTGCATTTTCGACTTCATTTCCTCCATTTCAATTGGGTCCAATGATCAAAGTCTTCATATGCGGATCTTTTGAGTATCATAATCGACAACAAAAGAATGAAGAACATCCTCCATCACACTACTAGACCTAGTTTGAGAACATGGTGGAGTGGGACGAGGTTATGTGGTGGAGTGGGAGCACAAGATGATGATGGAAAGTAGTTGGAGCTCGGAGATGATGGAAAATAGTTGGAACTAGGAGCTTGCACCATCATGTTGGAGTGAGATGTCCCAACAAAAGCTGCATGGCGGAAGAAGATGTACGGTGGGAGTTCGACATCGAGGTTCAAGGGTTACGAGTGCCGTTATACAACTCATCAAAGGTAAGCATATCTAACCTCCTTTAGCCTTGAGGGCAATACTTACATGTAACCATGATGGAGGTAATGATCGAAGGAACTTTGAGTTGCGATCATCATTATCGGGTTTTGCATTCGGTGATTTAGGTGACTCAAAATCCTATGGAACTGTCGTATCCTTGTGGATACCTTCTTCTTCGGAGATATTAAAGTCCGAAATTGTTGTCTCGGCATGGACTTCCTCATCCTCTTTGATTCTTCATTTCCACCGAACCTTGCTTTGAGAGCCATCCATATGTCCTTTGCATCATCCATATGATGAAAATCACTGAGATGATCTTACGGTATGGCTTGAGCGAATAGTTTTACTTTATGCTCTCTGCATAGCGACACCTTTTCGAAGTTTTGGTGGTGCCATGATAAATTTCCCATCCACATGGGAATCATCTTCTTTAGACTGTTTCCTTTCTTCACTATCTCCCATGATTCCAATCAATATTGGAAATCCAGTTTTCCATCTTCATAGTCCAAAGTTCATACTCTTCCCTTTTTAAATAAGGAAATTTACCATTCTTGTTTGAGAGGCGAAATTTGTTGCATGGAGGTGGTGTTGGTGTTGTTTGTGTTGGAGACTTGGTTTCATTATCGGATCCGGGCATGGTGAATGAATGTTTGATTGTATGGGGGTGAGAATGGTTCTTAGTAACGTAGAGACTTTCCCGAGGCTCTGATACCACTTGTTGATGCACAAAGACCTTGATAGATCTTAAGCACTCGGAGATCGTTAGTGTTGCCTATGTAATCACAAGCAAACTAATAGAAGATCTCTACAACTCGTATTGTAGCGGAAAGTAAATACAAGTTATATTAACTAAGAAATCTTTGATCCTCTATGGATCTTTTGATTATAGAAACTCTATGTTTCGAATGTTATACAAGACTTGAAAATACTTGAGAAAAACTTATCTATTACAAACTATCATGGTTTCTTATATAGGCAAGAAACCCTAATGAGCGTTGACAATTTACGCTCCTAATACTAACATAGACTAAGCATGCATCTAGACAAGCATGCAACTAATCATATTGTTTTGTTAATCATCGTGTTTATTACGAGTAAGCTCTACATAAAGCGGCGCCAACCTATCTTTAATACGGCTCGACTTTTACTCTATCTTGAGCTTATCTCTCTACGTGGTTCGCACTTTCGTGACAACACAATATCTGCTTTAACACTACTTGAAGTATAACTTGCGAGAATCCATTCTTCTTGGCGAGAATCTCTTGGCGGATGCTTGGCGAATCGATGGTTACCTTAATTCCCAACAAACCCAATCATCAATGATTGTAACCTTGCTTCTACGACTCTATCTTCTAACGTGTCTTTTCTTTAGCGAATCCCATAATTCCTTGGCCATTTTACAACCCGCTACTTGTAAAATTACATCTTCCCTCAACGCTTGATATAGGAAGGCAGTCGTTGCCTTATCCTTCTTATCATCTACTTGCGTGTTTATCTTAGGTTCTATTGCTTCCCATAAACCATGTGCCTCTAGTATAACCTTAATTTGTATAGCCCAAACAGTGTAGTTTGTGTTTTTCAATTTAGGGCATTGACATTGTGCAATAGGTGTTACGGGTTTTGATGTAGTTGATGTGCTTGCTATATCGTCGACTGTCATCTTGAAAGTGCTTAGTGTCTTCACTTTCTAATTTTAATGGGATTTATCCTTCCTAGTATCGTATTTCTAAAAAGTGAGAATATCTAATCTTCCGGGAATCCTAATAATATGGGATCAATAAATAATTCTCAGGATTTCCTAATAGTATGAAAATAACTATTCTATACTATTCTAATATAAATGAAATCCAGAAAGTTTAACTCGTGACCTCGATGATGTGATGAACACAAGTGTATTCCTTTTGTCTCGCGTTAGTAGAATCGTTTACCAACGTCTTGTTATTATTCCCAAGTTTGGTTCCTTTCGTTTTCTTTGCCTCGTACCCTTGATGTCCTTTTCTTTGTCTCGAAGTTTTACCCTTCGAAATCAAAGCACCAAGTTTTCCTTGTGTTGAGTTGCCTTGTCCAACGAGTGCCCAAAACAAAACTTTGTCTTGTTTTTTTTTCAAAGTTTTGATTTGAACAAAAAAGTCTCGGCCTTTTTTTTGAACCTTTTGAATTTGTAAACTTCGAATGAGAAATAATACCTTTATGTCGAATTTGTTTTTATTTCCAACAAGCCCGAAAACAAATTGTTTTCTTTTTTTGTTAATCCACACTAAACCACGTCTCATTTCCTTGTACGTTATTTGATTTCCTTTCTCCGAGATCAAACTTCCCACGTACAACCTTTTGGTACCGAAATGGTAACCAACACCGAAACAGGCAAGATATGTTTGCTTTTGATTTCCTTTCCCATTGTTGTTTTTTTCCTTGTGTCTTCCCGACACTACTCCACACAAAATCCTGAGCGCTCTACTTCCCTTGTCACGTACGTTTTTCTTTTCTCCACAACAACGTTTTTCCCCGCGTTTGTGTCCCGCGTTTTCTTCTTATACTTTGTGTTTTGAATTTAACCGGTTTCATAAAGTATTTACCCACTTGCTCTCTAACCCGAACAAAGTGTTTTCCTTCCTTCCCTATGTTGTCGCCAACAATGGTTTCCCCACCAATCCGTTTGGTGTAAACGTTTACAATCCCCTACGTAAATGATTGTGCACTATCTTCTACGTATACTTATTCAAGTATTGTTTCTCTTGGAAGAAGAGAGAAAACAAAATAATCCTACCGAAAACAAATGTGTTGCTACGTAATCCTTGGGTTTGTCTCGTTAATTGTATGGTATCCAAAAACGAGTCGCGTATATTCCACTGCTCTTGATGCCAATGTTGTCCCACGTTTAGATCAAAATGTATAGATTGCAAAGTACAAATGAATAAGTAAAATTTGTCTATTAAGTTTCAAATGATTTACATATGAATGTATATATACTATCCTAAACGGTACTATGAACCATTGCAACTATTCGGTTTTGTAACCGAATTCCATAACCGTTTTTGTGACCGCTTTTTGTAACCGCTTTATGGCTACTAACTTTCCATCTAACGTATTTGGTCCTTAGTGTAATAATATTTACATAAGAAGCATAAGTATCGGGATTATTTGGTTCACAATGTAACTAAATAATCTCTTGCTGAAATATTTCTGCCAACTTGCTAACTGATAACCCTTTCTGAATAAGTTAACTTTCTGATGACTAAAGTAGTCGGATCATCCATTTCCTATCAACACTTTCCTTGTGTAACAAGATCGTTAGATATGTCACTTGTTCTAATCAACTTGTTATATATGTAGCCTCTATCGGATAGAACAAAAGCTCAAGAATAAGATGAGTCGCGGTTTGAAGACCGGACTAAAGATAAAGTAAAGATGAAGATTTTATAGTTAGAAATTTTTAAATATATATATATTACTCCCTTTACCCAAAAATATATATATATATATATATATATATATATATATATATATATATATATATATATATATATATATATATATATATATATATATATATATATATATATATATATATATACATATATATATAATTTTATTTTTCACATAGAGCCATGTTCAGTAATAGAAAACCGGGCTTAAGTTCTATCAATATAACATTATCTAATCTATACAATCGATACAGAGAATGCTTATGTTCTAGCTTGTAAACAACAATAGTATCCGGAATTTTTTGGTTCTACCTACTATCCCCTCCTAATGGCGATTTTGGCGATCTTCTGCTAATACCCTAATCGTCTTTTTCTTAATCAATCTCTGATATACACATAAACAATCCTGGTTTCGTTTGCTCTGATTATACTTCTGTTAATCGGTACATTCAATCGAGTGTTGCTTTTGTTTTTATTAGCGATCGTTTAGAACAATTCTGTTAGGGTTTCGTTTTCCCTAAATCGCTGGTTAGGATCTGCTTGTCGGTTCCATATTGTAATACTCAATCTCTATCATTCATTGGAACTGATTATTATGGGTTGATTTAATGTGCTTCATCGCTTATAAACCCTAGTTTTTAAACTAGGGTTTACTCGTTTGGTATTGAAGATTTGCCGTTATTTTCTTCTTGTTTATTGCTGTGATTACTTGTTAAGGGTGTTGTGATGTCGATGGTGGGAGAGACGGTTGACAGTATGCCACGACATGTGGCTAAAGATAACATTGCTAATGATGCTTGCCCTTCTCCGATTAACGAGGGGAGTAGTTCTCGTAGTGATGGACAAGTGGAGCCGGTTCCACTTGGTTCGAGCCCTAGTCATGATGCTCCTACCCATGACACGCTGAGGTTCATGATACTTTAATGAAAATTCGGGCTATTGAAAACAAATATTTGAGGAAAACTTGTTCTTGTGGGTGGCGATGGGCAACCATTAAAACCAGCGGTGACGATGGATGCTACTACTCTGGGCTAATCCATTTGAGCGACTTAAGGTGCATGATCCTGAAGGAGCTAGAGGAGATGCTTAATGCTATTGGTTATTTTTCGAAACCTCCTGATGATACGAGTGTTCATATGGATTCTAATGGTAATGCTACTAGTAGTCCTATTAATGTTAATGATAGGGTTGATACGAATACACATGGGGCTGTTGGTATTGAGAAGGTTGGTGTTGCTTTGAAACAACCTTCTACATCATATGCTGGTGTTACTTCTAATGAACCTAAGAAACACACGTCGAACTTTCGTAGGTTGGAGTGTACTAAGAAAGCTAATGGTGTGGATCTTTCGTCCCGATGAAAGTGGTTGAAGAGGTGAACTCTAAGTTTGAGAATACTTTGTATGGGTATTTCCTTGGTCAACGACTTGCTTTTCCTGTTGTTGATTACTTTATGCATAATCGTGGGCTAAGTTTGGTATACAAAGGTAATGATGAATGCAAAGGGTTCTTCTTTAAGTTCAATTCGAAGAAAGGTGTTGATGATGTTCTTGAAAACGGTCCTTGGTTGATTAGAAATGTACCTATTATTCTTAAACCATGGACATTGAACACCAACTTACTTAAAAGGATTTGACCAACATCCGGTGTGGGTTAAATTCCATGATGTTCCTCTTGCTATGTTTTTCGATGATGGCCTTAGTCTCCTTGCCACATTGATAGGCACGCCCAAAAGGTTAGATGCTTTCACTAGCCAAATGTGCAAGGACTCGTGGGGCCGTAGTAGTTTGCTAGATGCATGATTGAAGTGAAGTCGGATGAGGTTCTTAGGGATGCCTTCTTGTTGAGATACCGTTACTTGATGGGTCGGGTTCGACTATTGAGAAGATACGGGTTGAATATGAGTGGAAACCACCTCATTATGATAAATGTAAGATTTTGGTCATACTCTTATTGAATGTCCTAAAGGTGTTGAACATCCTACTCAGCCTTCTAAGCGTGTTAATGATGGTTTCAAGACGGTTAATAACAAGAAGAAGGGAAAGCAAGGTGGGTCTACTTTTCCGAGTCAAGGAGGGTTTACTAAACCTGTTGTGGGTAAACAATTTCAATATCAACCCAAAAAGACTCCTCTTGAACCTAAGAAAGTGGAAGTCACTAAGAAGAATGCTTCTAATGTGGCTAGTTCGAGTGGAACAAATATTTCTACATCTAACCAGTTTGATGCTCTTAATAAGGAATATATAGATGCGTTTGGTAGTCCTTCTAATGACACCAACAAGGATGTGGATTCTGGTCATTCAATGGAAGTTAATGAAGATAATTCTACTAAGCCTAAGACAGGTACTGCATCACAAGAACCCCTTGTGAGTGATTTGAAAGAGATGGAGTCGGATATGGCTCCAAATGCTAGTGATTCTTGTATTCCGCCCGCCTCTTCTACTAAGAGAGTTAATCATTTTTCTAAAGTGGGAGATATCGTGGTTTCTGATTCTGATGATGAGGTGGTTGCCAACCCATTTGATGAGTCTGTTAATCTGTTCGGTGGTGGTGGCCATGAGTTTAAAGATGAGTATGATGACTATGATGACTACGCGAAGCAGGTTTATGATCTTCCTGGGAATTTGGATGCTTTTAATGCCATGTATGGCACCAAGTTTTAAGGTCCTAGGAAGTAATTTTCTTTCGTTTTGTACTATGTTATCATTTGAGTAGTGGTTTGTTTTCTTGTTTAGAAAATAGGAAGTATCTTGTTATGTAAGCTTAATGCCTATGTAACGGGCTGAGATATGAGATTTCACTCATATCCATTGTACTTAAACGTTTCTTTAGTTAATATATTTACCAAGATGCAGGATTACTCCCCTTTACCCAAAAAAATTAGTTCTAGCTTGTAGACATAGAGAGAAAGAAACTGAATATATGATAAAGATAATAAAACATCTTATTAATTTTCTATTTAAAAAAGAATAAATAATCTTACGGTTCATGTGTCAAGATTATAAAGAATTTAATGTGTACGTGTAATCGAAATTCTAACTAGCTAAAAGCAAAGTTCATAAGGAAAATCATCAAAATCATTCCTTTCATGCAAACCATGGCCAGGGGTATTAGCGGTATAAGAATATGCGTTGGAGGATATTATGTCCCCATAACCAAACGGTGTCATAGATATTGTTGGTTCTAATGGTCTTCTTGAATCATACGTGTTCTGCTCAACTGATAGATAGTTGTTCGAAAATGATGGCTCGTTGTGTCTCAAACTACCCGAAAAAGGAAACCCCTCCTTGAGTTCTTGTTCTACGGAGGGGAAATTAGGCTCAACATGTTTGTTTTCAACATATCCCTTTTTCTCGAAGCTAAGATGAATTGAGGTATCTCTTGGTTCGGGAAAATCCAAAACAATTGTGGGCGCTCTTTGTAAATTCTTGCAAGTATGGTCTCCACAGTAGATTGTTTTATATTTTGACGGACTGTCTTGAATCTGTTGAACTTGTTTGGTTGCTAGGCAACCTTGGTCAAATTTGTAAGTACATCTGTAATAGCTCCTGCATATCAAAAAATATACATAGCAAAATTAGTAAGATTTACTTGTAATTCTTAAATAAAGGAATAACAATCAAACTATTTGTATATACTTAATACAAAGAAACTTCTTTTTATGATTGCAAAATTCATTACTTTTGTCCTTATAAACACACCTTTGATGTTTGGAATTTAGAATTTTTTTTTGGCCATATTTTCTCCATGCATGTCCATCATCAACCAAAACCGAAGCAATTTGTGTAGATGTCCATGTGTTTTTACTGCAATTTCCCCAAAAACAGTTGGTTGTTAGAGACTTGTATTTAATGATATGTTGCTATTCACTAAGTTAATTACAAGTATAATGACAATTTATATGTTAGACGTACCTTCTTTTATAACCTCCCCTTTTAATTTTCGGTGCTGTTATTTTATTGTGAATGTCCAAATATTTTGATTTCTCCTCATCTGAATCACATGGGGGATGAACATCGCTCTTCATAAGCTGAATAGGCTCATTGGAACTACAAGATCTCATGATAGACAAAGTGTTCTCGAACATCCCCTGGATTCAAGCCACTAGACCATCTGATATGGGGCCAGAGTCAATCTCTTCAGGCCACAAAAGCATCTCACAAAGAATATTAATCATTTCTTGACCTTCTGTTAGGGTTTGAATAGCTTGAATTCTGTTGCTTGGTAAACTTTCAGGCCAACTTGAAGACTCCATATCTGAATTCGGTTATTAGTTAGCTGTTTTGGATGAATTAAAGAAGTACAACGCCATAGCACTAACTGTTAGTATTTATATTGTGAAGTCTTTAAGTACAACAAAGAATTTTTAAATAATAAATTTTAAAAAAGGCAAGTGACAAGAAGGTCACCAGTATCATGCTCAAAACATTAAACTTTAGGTGTCCCAAGAAAAAAAGCCATTTTTTTGTTCAAGATCTTTTGTTAATTTGTTGGACGCTTTAGCATTCTAACCTCAAATCTGGGTATCGGATTATTCAAAATTATTGTGCAACTATTGTAATTGAATGTGATATTTTTGTGTACAAAATATTCTCCTGGTCCTTGTTGGACTTGTTACTAACTATAATTTCAACATATACATTATGTTACTTGTATCTGTTTTACTTCGGAACCAAGTTTAGCTAAATTTTGTCTTTGCTTGGTTATAATTGCATTTTTGCGACAGCGTTGAAGTCGTTAGATTATCTTTAGAATTAATAATGGTGTTCTCTACACCTTTACAAGTATTCCAGCTTTAATTCTTGATGCTTTTATGTGAAAAGTAGTTTTGGTAAATCGTAATTAAAGAAAACTAGATATTCAGTAGAATGTGTTTTTTGGCAGGCTGCGTTTGACTGTCTCCTCAAGACTTATGGTTTCTTGACTCCTGACTTCTGGAGAGAGACAAGGTTCTCAAGATCCTCGCTTCAAGAGTACACCGATATGCTAGCAAATCCAACACCCGAGGTGATAACCTATGTTGAAGATGCTGCTGATATTGCAGCTTGAAAACATTAAGTTGTGGTGAGTATGTTCTGTTTTTAGGGTGTTTTGATACAGACACTTGTTTAAGGTTATGTTATTTATTTTTTCTGTCATGAGTATTACTGTATTTGGTTTTGGCAATGCAATCACAATCTATGATAATACTATATGGCTGTTTTTACGGTTTCATGTTTGTCCCAACGTGCTTCTGCTTTCATGCATTGGAAACTTGTCAAAAATTACATTGATATTAAAAATAAAAAAAATAAAAAAATAAATAAAAAATAAAAAATCCTCGAGACATTTTTGGGAATTTATGTATCACATCCACTCCCCAGGTGCGCAGCCATATAGGCAATTGGAGCATAGGTTTGCAAGAGCTCCACCTGACCACCTCGATAGAGTTTGTGCTCGGCTGAAAAATCGCCTAAAATGCATCGAAGCTTTTACTGGAATTAAGTTCGAATTAGAGCCAAGAAGTTTTGTGATAGACTGAATCTTGTCTCGATAACGTAAATATGTCCATACAATCGAATTTAGTGTATTATTGCCTACCTCATATCACATGATATACAGGCTCAATAACTTTACTCGAAGTATTCAAAAACATATATGCAGGGCCGTTTCGTGGTTTTCGGTGGCCTAAGCAATAATTACAAAGAGGCTCTATTTCACTTGTAAACTAAAAAGAAATTGCATATAAACATGAATTATACGACTCATATATGTTTAAAATTATAAGTATTTATATGCAAAACTAATAAAAATGTGACATCATTTAAATGGAGGCCCTGGGCGACAGCTCTTATTGCACACCCATCCGAGACCCCTCTGCATATATGTCACACATACTGGAAAAAAAAGTTAATCAAATTCGGGTGCTTTTTATAAGTTTAGTTAAGCGCTTCTTAATTGAAGCCTTTTTTTGCTTGCTGGACATAGACAATAAATTTGTATGTGTTGCGCTAATTTCGCGTCCAACAGTCTCCGAATATATTTGAACATAAAATAGGCTAAGTATAACTTAGTCGCCGATAGTAATTCAACATAACTCCTTTTAAGTTTTTGAAGACAAAGACTCTCTACTTCAATGCCGATGTGGTTCAACTACTTAAAGTACACGATCCAAGGAAAACGATTTGCTCCGTGAGGTTTACAATGCCTCACCAAATGATGTTTGGCCTCCTCGTTCACAAAAATACTGAGAAAAGAATCTCAAGTATCTAGAGGGTCAAATGCGGAAAAATCTACTAATGGTAAAAAAGGAAAATAGCAAGTCTTTTTAGGAATTCACACATTTCTTCGTAGTTACAATAGTTGTCAACACTATTCTTTAAAGAAGAAATTATCTCTTTACCTAGTATAGGAGTTAACACAATCTCACCAACTCATTAAATGATCAACACGTGTAAAGTACGTAACTTTAGAAATATTAATTCTCTAATACAAAAGAGAATATTTGTAAACAAAAAAAAATTAGTCTCTTGAAATCCATGAGATACATGTTCAAGAGGATTTACTTCTCAAATAAAACATAGGCCGCTCAACAATTCAGTGAGTAAGTAAACTTCTTACTTAAACAATGACTTAGGTTTGTGTTTAACTTAGAGAGGAGATCGTTTCAGTTTTCATTCAATTAGGTTTGTCAAACTTTTTGATTAATTTCTAATATATTTTATATGTTGAAGAACCTTGTTATATATTTGGTGTTTAGACTGCTTTATGTATAATTGCTATATACTATTCAAACAACACATCAAATTAAATATAGAGTAATTTAACTTAATTAGTTATCTTAAGTTGTAATCAGTGGGAAGTGGGAACAACAATATTATGACCTTTAATTTATTTTAGCTAAAATTTAAAAGTCATGATTCCTACTTTTCTAAATTTTATGCTGCACTTTTCAGTCTTCTAAAGAGAGTAATCTAATATTATCTTTTTTTTTTTTTTTTTTTTTTTTTTTTTTTGAGCGGTAACTTTCAATCACAAAGCCAAAGGCACTACAAACTAGCGGTCTGGCGAACAAAACATATACATAGCTACGATAGATTGAAACTTTGCCAATCCTCCCAGGTTAGGGTGCGATTTCCCACCCTATTCTTAAAACAAAGATAACTAAAGGCCATAATATCATAGACAATCTTCCGGGCCTCGATCTTCTCACCATCGAACTTCACTTTGTTTCTCGCCTTCCATATGTTCCAGCAAGTTAAAGTGATGATGCCCCTAAGAGCTTTTCTCGATGTCTTCCAAACCGCCCCATTTTGGGCTCGAAAAGGTCGTGAATGGAGAACTGCGAGCAGTGCGCATTGCACCAACGACTTACCCGTACCACACTTGAGGCCTTGATTAAGCAAGTGCGAGAAAAGGTGCTCATGGATTCCACTTCATCTTTACAGAGATCACACAAAGTAGACCCGAAAACACAATTTCTCACGCTAAGAGCCTCGCTGGTGGGGAGCCTGTCGAGCCCAAGACGCCACATGAAAATATTGCATTTACTCGGAATCCACTTAATCCATTTGTACACGAATCTGTTGCTATGGTCTTTATCGCTGTTTAAAAAAAGTTTAACACCCTGAACGCTAAATTGATTCCCATCTTTGCCCCACCATTCCCATCGATCTATATTCTCGTTAAGACACACGCCCGACAGGACTCGGCCCAGATCTTCGTCTTATTCGGCGAGGTGATTAGGCCCAGTTCTAGCGAGCCCAATTTCCCTGGGCTTGAAACAATTATTAGTATGACAATAGTTTTCACTTACAGTGCTTTTTTTGTTCTTCTCGATCCTGAATAAACCGGGGAACGCGTCTTTTAGTGGCATGTTTGTGACCCAAGAGTCAAGCCAAAACCGAATATCATTTCCGTTGCCGCACTTCCCTCTGATTAGGTGTTGAAGCTTTGTGCCCATCACGTTAACTTTGTCGATCGTCTTTACTATGTTGCACCATGGGCTAGCCAGAGAGAAGTTTGCAGGGAGGGTCGACCAGATCTTCCGTTTGATGTGAAGCTTGTCAACCACCATCTTCCATAAGCTTGTCGGCTCATTTCGATATCTCCATAGCCACTTCGAGATTAGGGCCACGTTAGAGTCCCCAATTTTTTGTAAACCAAGCCCTCCGCTTTTCACTGGGGAGGTAACAACCTCCCAAGCTACCCAATTGATTTTCCTCACCTCGTCCGAACCGCCCCATAAAAATCTTCTGATGATTCTTTCCAAATTCCCGACCACCTTAGCCGGGGCTTTAAACATGGAAAAGTAGTAAGATGGCAAACTTTCAAGGACGGATTTAATGAGAACCACTCTTCCGCCAATCGAAAGGTTAGTGGCCTTCCAACGAGACAACCTGTTTTTGAAGATTTCGATCATGAAATCCCAACTTTTAATTCGGTTCATATTAGCACCGATTTTTAATCCCAGATAATCAAAAGGCAAGGTACCACTTTTACACTTTGCAATGTCAGCGAGCCTTTTAACTTCGACTTCCTCCACTCCCACTCCCATCAAACTTGATTTGCTCAGGTTGATGCTTAAGCCCGAAACCATTCTGAAGCACCTCAGGATTCTTAAAACCTTTTGGACATTCGTTTCTGACCACTCTCCGAGAAACATACAATCATCCGCATAAAGAAGGTGGTTGATTTGGGGCCATTATTAGGAGGGTAATCCCACGCATGATTCCCATATCATTCGCCTTCCTCGTGGCTGGACAAACCTTCCATAGCGATCAAAATAAAGGAAGAGATCGGGTCCCCAGCCGGAGGCCACTGAGCCTTTGAAACTTCGAAAGTCGGGGACCCGTTCACTAGGACCGACCACCGCAGAGGATATAATTCCATGAATCCACATGCACCATTTTTGGAGAATCCCATTTGTGTCATCACCGAAATTAAAACCCCAGTTCACATTATCAAAAGCTTTATTGAAATCGACTTTGAGAATTAACGCCTTTTGTTTACTTTTTGACCAATTCACAATTTCGTTCAAGATTAAAGGCTGTCTAAAATCATGCGGTCTTTGAGGAAGGCCGTCTGGTTAACTGAAATAAGTTTCCCCAGAACTGTTTTGAGCCTGTCCGCGACAACCTTGGATATAGCTTTGCTGATTATCCCGACTAACGTGATGGGCCGGTAATCGTTCAGTTGGACCGGGTCTTTTACTTTGGGGATCAGAGTTATAAAAGACGAGCTACAACCATGACTAACAATCCCATTATTGAAAAAAACCTGAAAGATGTCGTTGAAATCCGTCTCGAAGTACTTCCAGAATCTCTTTATGAATTTGAAAGAGAATCCGTCAGGCCCCGGAGCTCTATCTTCGCCACAACTGAAAATGGCAGACTTGATTTCTTCGTTTGTGAAGCTTGCGTCGAGTTTTGTTACATCATCTTCTGTAAGACGTTCCATTAAGCTACACTCCATTTTCGGCCTCTCCTTCCAAGACTCCTTAAATTTGTCTCTAAAGAAATCGAACACCATATTTTTAACTCTTCTTGGTTTCGAAATCCAGGTGTCGTTAATCATGAGCCCCGGGATTGCATTTTTAACCTTCCTGTTGTTTATAAATCCGTGAAAAAACTTAGAATTTTCATCGCCTTTGAGCACCCATTTGCATCTTGATTTGTGTTTTAGATCTTTCACTTTTCGATCTTCGATATCACTGATTCGATTCAGACATTCAGAACGTGCCCAAATTTCTGCGTCGTCCAAGTCTTTAGTTTCCATTAATTCGTCCAACTCCTTAAGCTCGCTTTTGCACACTTCCAACTCCTCAGTTTCTTTCTTTTTTAACTCGTCCCTCCAATCTTTGAAGCCTTGTTTAATACATCTTAATTTCGCAGCAAGTCTCGAGTCAGGTTGCCCCTCGAACTCGAAAGATTCCAAAGCTTTAGACATAACCAATTCACACTCGGGGTGGTCAAGCCATGAGTTGAAAAAGCGGAAGGGCCTAGGACCGAAGTTGACGTCGGTCATAGATAGGAGAATGGGGTTGTGATCGGAATACAACACAGGTAAAGCCCTAAGGCAAGAGGCCGGTTATCTATAACATCTCTACACACCAAGAATCTATCTATTTTGCTCCACTTTCTTCCATTGAAGGTTTCTTTGAAGTAAGTAAACGAGTTTCCTTTCATTTCGTATTCGAAAAGCCCGGAGTCCTCAATGAAGGCATTGAAATCTTTGGCACTTCTATTTTTGAAACAAGATCCTTTCCTTTCCTCTTTTCGTCTAACCGAGTTGAAATCCCCCATGAGAATCCACCATCCCCTATTAATGGCCATTAAGTTCCTGAGATCATTCCAAATTCTAACTTTATCCTTGTTTTTTTGCGGGGCATACACATTGGCGAGACAAAAAGTTTCGGTTCTGCCCTTGATTTTACCAATGCAAACTAAAAAGTTGTCATTTTTAATCACCCCGGTTATCTTGAAAATTTTCGGGTCCCAAAGGCAAACTAAGCCCCCAGATCTTCCGTTAGGCTCCACCGATTCGAACTTCGAAATCGGAGTTTCCCAATACCCCTTCATAACTCCTTTAGAGATGCCCCATTTGCGCCTCTTGAATTGCGAGGAACGAGGCAGTTCATGATCGTAATTCTCCGAATCCACCCGGTTTAAAGAGCCCCCAACCCCGATATTAATAGAGAGAAAATTCATTTAGACGGGATTAATACCTTCGGCCTCAATCGAGGCTTTGATCTCTCCGATAGCGTTGGCGAGATCAACTCCGATTAACATACCGATGTCAATTGTTTCGGCGACTTCATCCACCATACTAACTTCTTGGAACTCTTTGTTGGGGTTTGGGATGTCAGGGCCGTCTTCTGGTGTTGTTGGCTTGACAATATCCGAGACTTCCGAACTATGGTGCCCTGCGCTTTTGTTGAGGTCAAGACTTCCATCTTCGTTGTTATCACCCATAGCATCTTTGGCAGAAGTGTGAGAAGACTTAGAGATGGTCTCCTCCACTTGAATGGTCTTATCCCTGTTTAGGCCCAGGAGCCCATCAAGAGAGAAGGGGTCAGACTCCCTTGGTCTCTTCTTTGGTCTGGTATACGGCCCATCGTATTTCTTGGCCCAATCTTCCTCAGCACAAATAGGCCCATGACTTAAGACCTTTTTATCGCCCTTTTTTCCTTTTGCTCTTTTTTTATATTTCCTAGTGGCAGTAGATGAAAAGCCACATGAATTTTCAGGCCCCACTTGGAAACCTTCATTATTCCCCATGCCAGCATTAACTGGCATATCTCCATCTTTATTGTATGTATTTTCCCCATGCAAAAAGCCGTTGCCAATGTCGGCTTTGTTCCCATGCTTCGACTCTTCGGTTTCCATCTCCTCGGGTTTGAACTCTCCGTCTTCCAGTTCTTGTTCCGCAGGTTCGCCGCCGACGTGGGGGTCATCGGAAATAGACTCATCGGAAGCCTCGAAAACGCAGCTAGGGCTCCAATTTACGTTCTTCTCTACAATCCAAACCTTGAATCTTTTATTTTTCCAGACGAGAGTGATGGACTCTTTGATTTCTTCTCCTTCTCCAACCAGGACCCCAACAAATTCCCTTGATTTATTTTTAACCGAGTCGCCGGTTGTAGATGGGTACACAACTTTGCCGACCAAGTTCCCGATCTTGTTGTAAACCTCAGCAGAAGAAAGGTGCAAAGGGACACCATGGATCCCGATCCAAGCGATTCTCTCAAATGGGAAAATTTGGCCAGACCATTCGCATGCATTTGTGAGCCAATTGCACCAAACGTCTCTCTTGTTTAAAAAACTCCGGGCTTCTTCGCTGCATTTGAAGGCTAAGAGCATGTTGAGTCCCCCCACATAGTGCATTTCTAAATCCTTTATTCCACATCCCTGCAGGAGGGAGTTGAGAGACGTCATGGTTTCGACGTTAAAACATCTCACCAACAACGCTCTATCATGGAAGCTATTCATGGCACCCACATCATCGTCAATATTTAAAACTTTCCCATCGGACGTCTTCCTGCCTGTTCCTTTCAGCGCTTCTCTATATGAGACCCCATGAGATTGTAACCCCGATGGGGCTCCCTGTTGTGTATGGGGTTGTACCCTCTTTGGTCGGGCGGGTGTCTTAATCCCTTCCCCTATCTTGAAACGGGCGTTTTCATTTGCAAATCTGGCTATGTTTATTTTCAACGTGGCGTTCCCCAACTTGGTTACCTTTATCTTGTTTTCCAGTTCTCTCCCATCCCCGACTCCGGTGAACTTGATGAAACCAAAACGCTGGCCTTCTAAATTCCTTCTCTTTGCTATGAAAGCCCCTCCTATCTGATACGACCCGGTTAGGGTTGTATCGGGATAAGACACCACTTCAAGCGTGTGCGAGCTCCTTAAGAATATAGAAGAGAAGAACTATAGAATTATTGATCTTAAACTTGATTGAATTATAATAAATGATTACAAGAGTATTTATAAGACAAAGTAGGGTAAAACCCTAAGACCTTAATAGGCCATGGACTCGGGCCCTGACGTATCATTCCTCACTCCTTCAAACCACCTTGCCTCGAGGTGTTGTCTTAAAACATTCTTAATTGACTTTCCTAAATAAACATGAAAACAATCCTAAACAAAGACACGTAAATAAAGATAGATTATATGACATAATTTTATGCCATACGTTTGGACTTCTTGAGTCATTTGGCGGTCGTCCTCCTGCAACATTGGCGTAATCCAGGATCCCATAATCTTCTTTGAATTGCACCTTCGCCTTTTTCTTCTTCCGTATTCCTTTGCCTTGGACATAACACAACACCATTCTTCCATCTTTGCGCCTGCCCGGCTCTTCTCGCAATATACCCAGCAAACAAACAACCAAACTCACCAATATTAAAACATCGTTTATCGCGCTACTAACCTCAACAACACCAATATCTTCATTAGCATCTAAGGACTCTTTAATCACATATGGAGCTTCCTCACTTGGCCATGATAGAACGATATCTATTTTCTCTTCAATGTTCAGCTTTTTCCCGCAATTATCTCAAAACGAGCCTCCATTATACGAGCTACGGAACAAGCTTCTCCTAAAGTTGTAGGCGCTAACCGTAAGAGTGCACATTGTAGAAGCGGTTTAAGTCACGAGATATACATCGATTTAAGTGTGATTCGAGATCCGTGTTACTCGATTTGCTAGTACCACAAACTCACTCTCATATTGGGCCACCGCACCCATTTGCAAGAGTTTAGAGAGTGCATATTCCGCATCCCGATCGGCGCCTCCCGATGCCATGAATAATACTCAGCGATTAATAACACAAAAGAATTTTTTTCAATGAATAGTACCCATGAATGAAGCAGTACCACATATCGGTCACGATGAATAGGTTTTTTTTTTTTTTTTTTTTTTTTTTTTTAAATTTTTATTTTTTATTTATTGGAACCCTAATCGTAAGCCCTCTCAAGCGAGAGCTCTCGATGAAAGCACCAATTGATACGACCGGTTGGGGTTGTATCGGGATAAGACACCACTTCAAGCGTGTGCGAGCTCCTAAGAATATAGAAGAGAAGAACTATAGAATTATTGATCTTAAACTTGATTGAATTATAATAAATGATTACAAGAGTATTTATAAGACAAAGTAGGGTAAAACCCTAAGACCTTAATAGGCCATGGACTCGGGCCCAAGCGTATCACTATCTCCCCGTATTCTTTGAATCTTGAAGCAAGATCCCATGGCCGACATCCATCAGGAATGTTGGCGACGTACATCTTCACTGATTTGTGTCCTAGATCTTCTCTGACATGGCTTTTGGAATGATTGTTATGTTTGTTTTGTTTTTTCTTGTGAGAAACCCTAGTCCACTCTCCATTCTCCCCACTCTCCATATTTTTTTTTTCCGATTTCCGAAAATTATTAGATAATCTAATATTATCTAAAAGACTTTTGGTTCAACTTTAACTCAGATCGAGTTTAAAGTTAGAGAAAAAATTGTTCTGCTAAACCTTTATTTTTTTGTTAAAATATTTACATGTAACTCACATACACGAAGGTGCGGTTAGGGAAACCAAGTGACGTTTCCTCAAGCCGTCAGCTAGATGACGCATATTCAAAACCGTGTTTTTAGGTGCATAGAAGTTGACGAAGACTCATATGACTACAATAGCCTTGTGGTTGTTAAAAAACATAAATTCTGATTCATAACGCTGCACACGTGCTATCCACCACAGATAAAACATTAGCATAAAAATAAGGGACACATTACATGGACTCCTCTTATGTATCAACCGTACAAACAAATAGTAGAACACCGCAATTCATACAGTATAATTTCCAATGCGTGCAATTAAACTGCTAAAAAATATATTGGATGTAACACCACGAGTGGAAGGATATATATTTCCATATGTTTATAATTTTATTTTATTTTTTACAAAATTAACATATATTTTTATATTTTAATCATCTAGGTCTTCTGAAATGCCAAGATATATAGCATTTTATTAGTTATACAATTTAAAATTATACAATTCTCACGAATAATCTTTTTTTATTTGATCTTTTCTATGTGTGCGATATTGTTCCGTTGCCCCTTTTATAGAATGATCTAAACCTAAGTTAAATAACTTTTCATTTAATCTGATGTATGTTTAAACAGTTTAAAACAATAATACGCAAAGCAGTTTAAACAGTTTAAACAAGATACACAACAAGGTTTTAACGTTTAAATTCTAAAAGAGTCGTTGAGTTATTGTTATCACCATTTGACTCGTCATCTTCTTTAAGGGCTTCACTTGTTGAGTTTAGCCTCGAAAGTGGAAGACTTTCTTTAGTATCTGAAGATGACTCATTGAATTTTTATCATTCGGGACTTCATTTACATTTAGGCTATTTTATGTTTAAATCCTAATCGTATATATCATTGGGCTTTGAAATGGCCCAACACTTTTCTTATTTTATTTTAAAGATATATGCATTGGGTTAATAGTGAATCATTCGCTCTTCACGTCGACTTTTATCCTATAATATTCTTGTAACACAAAACAAAAAACTCTCCCTATTATTCCCAATTTATATTTTTATAAAACACACTCAATAGCCCCACTTTACTCTAAAAAACGAAAAAAAGATAAGAATAATAATTAAAAAAATAATCACACACGCAACAACACTGTTTATCACCGTGATGTGGTATCTATAACGCGCTTATAGCGTACAAAGAAATGCAATATGCCATCGTTATAAGTACCAAAAATGCTATATAACGTGCTTATAACGTACAAGGAAATGCAATATGCCATCGTTATAAGTATCAAAAATGCTCTATAACGTGCCTATAATCTCCTGCATCAATCACTCTAACAGCTTAAACAAAATTTATTTGGGTAAAAGTGCAAATACCCGGTAAATATATTAATCCAAAAAATGTTTAAGTACAAAGGATATGGGTGAATCCCATATCTCAAACTGTTACATAGGCGGAAAGCTTACATAATAAGATACTTCATATTCTCTATAGAAGAAAATAAATCACTACTCAAAAGATAACATTAGATTCACTTTGAAAACAAAATTACTTCCTACCAAGGCCTTGGAGCTTGATACCATACGCGTCATAATAAGCATCCAAATTCTACGAAAGATCGTAGACACGATCCGCATAGTCATCATAATCATAGTCATCTTAATCATCTTCACGATCATGACCACCACCAAATAGGTTCATTGACTCATCAAAGTGTTCACAACCTCCTCTTCATCACTATCGGATTCAACAATCGCTCCCACCTTAGAGAATGGGTTAACCCTCTTAGTAGAAGAAGTAGGCGGAAAATCGTCTTTATTAGTCGGATAATCAACCTTTTTAATAGGATTACCATCATCATCAACAAGATTAGCTTTCCATCAATAATAAGCTTTTCAAACTCCCCGATTTTCTCAACAATAGAGGTAGGACCAACCTCGTTAGCTTCCATTGAATCACTCACAAGTAGTTCTTGTGATACATTACCGGTCTTCTTTGTATTATCCACCTTCTTGGGTTGAGGAGGAGGCGCTTTAGGTTGATACCTAAACTTAAGACCCACACCGAGGTTTAGTAAAACCTCCACCCGGAACACTTGGACCACCATTCATATCCTTATTCTTGTTATTGTGGTTTGAAAACCATCATTAATACTGTTTAGGAAATTTGAGTATGAGGTGGAATGATTTAGGACAATCAAGCGTTTGACCAAAAAGCTTACACGTATTACATCGAGGCGGTTTCCATTCGTATTCAACCCGAATCTTTTCAATAGTAGAACATGTCCCATCAAGTAATGGTATCTCAACAGTGATGCTCTCCCTAAGAATCTGATCCGCCTTAACTTCAATTAAGTACCTAGCAAACTACTTTGACCCTATAATTCCAAGCACATTTGACTAATGTAAGAATCTAACATTTTTGACGTACCAATCAATGTGGCTAGAAGGCTGAGACCATCATCAGAAAACATAGTAAGAGGCACATCATAGAATTTAGTTAACATTCTATCACATTTGATTTAGCTAACATTCTAAGCTTAATCATATATCTTTTGCTGAGAATACTAATTCACAAGATTTTCGTTCAAACTATCGATCTTTATTCTTTAATTATCTTAAAACCCTATTTAATTAGATAATAATTTAGTAAATTGTGCTACCATGTATAAGTTACGGTCATTGATTTTACAGCGAAAACTTGTTCGAGTGTTAACAGAATCATTTGATAATACAGCAGATTTTCTCAATACGTCACGGTTTGATTTTATTTATATAGTTATTATTGACTTTGATTTAAGTTCAAACTTTTCAACTTCAGCTCACTGATCTTCTTCTAGATTATGTTTGACATTAAGTTTTGGTTCTCTGGTTTGGGTATTTTTTAAGTCAATAGCTATAGTTATCTAAGTAAGTTCAAAAAAAGAAAAGAAAAGAAAGAAAGCTATAGTTATCTAAGTCACTAATGTTTAGACAAATGGCTGGTATACTAAAATTCAATGTATGATATATCATGGAACTTTCGTTAACATATATACATGACATTACCCTCTTTGTCTCTTTAGGAGTATACTTTGAATTATCTTAATCGAAGATCAAAAGAAGCCACCCAACTAAGGGAGATTAATTTAAAAAACCTGTACATAAAACTTGGTTAAAGTTTACGACACTTTGCAGACTTACGATCTTAATTTAAATTTTTTATCTTTACTTTGGACTAATAATATACATGGATTAATTTGTTTTCAACTTTTCATTTTTATTTACTTCTAGAGTCAGACAAGCTCATGCATTGACTTTGAGATCTAAACATTGTCTATTGTTGACACAATGTGTATTGGTTACAGTTAGCGATGACTTCGAACCTTTTCCTTATCATCTTTTAGTGAAAAACATATACTCGCACACTCTTAGGCTAGTTTTTATAGTCATCACTATCACAACCTCCACATCAGTCCTATATCAACATTCAATACATCATCAAACCCGTCACCTTTCACCTTTTATGATCATCACTAAACCAAAATATAAAAATACCACATTGTAAAAACATACCCCACAATGTAACACACACACTCACACTCTAAATAAATAACAATAAAAGCCAGACACACATGAGGGCAAGGCCGGATCTACTTGGAACACAAGGTATGCATGTGTTGAAATACAAGGACTTAATCTGCTATTTGATTATAACTTGAGGGACTGACTTTGCTTATTTATATTTGCAGTTTTAGTCCTAAGGATGTTGATTGGAGGATTGTGTTGCTTATAGTGTTTCATAGAGAGACATGAAGTAAAAGAAATAAAGGAAAAAGACGGAAGGGCTTTTGTGAAATTTTTCAAGGACCTAAAGTTGCAATATGTCAAGTCTTGTTGATTGAATTATATAAGCTAAAAATATCATCTTATCCTCATTATTGTTATAAATTTTCTCTCTCAAAGCATTAATAATACTCTCATACCATTTCTTACAAAAAAAACATAACTGCACTTGATCATCTTGTTCAATACTCTTGTTTTCCTCTTTGTTATTCTTTATTCTTGATTGAGATCAAGTATTGTGTATTGATTGAGTTGTACATGTCTGAGAACATTTTGTATTCTTCTTATTTAAATCAATAAAAGAAGGTATAGATTATGTTTTTTACAACGTGCAACCCTGCGTAAATTATTGCTAGTGTAAAAAGATCCAGGATTTTTCAAAAGTAACCATAAAATATGCAACATTTTTATGAGTGTGCATCCTCTAAAAGACAAGAATAATGTTAGTGCATACCTTAATCTAAGTTGGCATTGTTGAAAAGAAAAGAAAAACGTTTTTGGTCTTTATTTCAGCGGTATTCTCCAAGAAGAAGAAGTGAGTAATAGGGCATTTGATGTAGGTCAAAAAGGTCGATTTTATGTTTATTTACTAGACCAGTTTTGTTTTAGTTTATTTGAGAGACAACTTTGGTTTAGGGGTGAGCAAATAAACCGAGAACCGACCGGAACCGAGAACCGAACCGGAACCGAACCGGAACCGAACCGAATTTTAGAACCGCGGTCCGGTTCTCGGTTCTTCATTATTGAAAATTACGGTTCTCGGTTCGGTTCGGTCCGGAACCGCGGGTATCGGTTCCGGAACCGAAGAACCGACCGACTTTAATAGCTTGTAAACATTTTATAGCTATATGAATTCCAAAAAGTACTTGGTATGGCTATAATGTACAGTGTGGTCTCAAAACAAATGACTTACTAATTAAACTTGTGTTTGTATATAAATTACCATAAGAAAACAAGTACCGTAGATATTGTTTATATTATAACTGATTCAAAATTGCTTTACTAATAGATCATTTGAAGATATAGCTTTAAGAAAAGTATCTATCAATTTATAGAAATTAACCTTGTGATATCATTATATAAAGGTCAAAATAACTTAGACAACTTATGCAAGGGTTTTGCTCTTTATCACCACATATATATACACTATTTTCACCTAGTTCTAATGCACTTCATATTTAGATATCAAGTTCATACTTATATTTTGATGTTGGATTTTCAAACATGATTTACTAAATTCATTTGAGCATGAGATCATCTTTCTCTATGTTTATTCGTATATGGAGTTTATAATGAGACATAATCTCAAAATACTTTACGAAGCTCTGTTTAGATTATGTGCATTCATGTAATTTCATAGTATTAAGTTTCTCATAAAATCAACATGTTTTAATTCCACAAGTTACTTGTTCATGATCATTAATGGAAAATTCTGATTATGATTCTTATATATATATCATACTAACATGTAACACGCTAAATGAATTTTGATTGGTGTGTGATTTCGTATTAACATGATAGTTCAAGGATTACCTCAAGGCTTAATCAATAGATCGAAATGGCCAAAACAAGAACACGCACATGAAAATACAACTAGTTGGGAGTATTATGCGGAAGATCAAACATGTTCTAAACGTATTATTTAATGCATTTTTCTTAAAAATATCGGTTCCAATCGGGTAGCATAAAACACATTTCCATAATTATCGTACTATCTATAGTTATATAATGTATTGTTCTTCTTTTTATCAAAATTTCGGTTCTAGTCGGTTAGAACCGAAATACCGAATCGAACCGAGAACCGAACCGAACCGAGACATGCTACTCGGTCCGGTTCTCGGTTCCTGTTCATGCACTTTTTCGGTTCTCGGTTCTCTCGGTTCGGTTCGGTTCCGTGCGGTTCCGGAACCGAGCTCACTCCTACTTTGGTTTACCTATTTCCCCGAAGCCCAATCGGCTTAATTTACACTTTCATTTAAACATATTAGATATTTTTAGTTTGTTGCGTTTATTTTGGTTCATGGCATTTAAAATTTTGGTAGTTTATTTACTATTTATTAATCAAGATCTGTAATAATGACTTTTACTAATTTCTATTTTTATTATTCAATATCTATTTTGTTATAGAAAGATATTGAGAATTCTTTTTACCCGACTCGAAAACCGCAACCTAAAAACCAATTTTTTTAATAACTTCACTGAAAAATTTGCATACCATGCTTTCGATTTCTGGATCCGCCACTGCATAAGAGTGATGCATACCACCACTATGTGCATAATCTGAAAGCTTGGCGCGTAATGACGTTTGGCTTTTATGATAGACCACTTGTAGGAGGTGGGATAGTGGTTATCCAACACATCCCATAAAAACTAGCCCTTATCTTTTAAATAGTTGAAATCGTAACTTTCTAATTGATAAGTCACCTCGATTCCACTTTTGGTCATATGTCGGTTCTTTGTCATCATATGTGCTTCAAGTCTCAGCCTAATGCATTGCACCAAGGTCTAGGCGTAAGTCTCTGGCGTCCTGTTGTCCTTCTGTTGTCACCTTGTATGTATGCCATCGTCAACCAGCTCTTTTCTGTAAGGTTCCAATTTTTACTTTGAACTACCAAATGCCTTAATGAAGTGTTTGAGCGTTGAACTTTATTTTAACCCAAAATCTTAATGAAGTGTTTGAACGTCAAACTTTTTTTTTTTTTTTTTTAGATTATGGCACCGTTAGAATAATCGTAATACCTCCATAATTTTTATATTCTTTATATTTTTATTTTATTATAAAACTACGAAAAAAACGGAACAAAATATATATAAGTTTTTGTATAGAGTTTTAACGAGTTAATATATTACTCCGAAAAAGCAGTTAAGTACAAATAATGTGAGCGAATCTCACATCATAGCCCGTTAAATATGCGGTAGAGTATACATAACAAGACATTTCTATTCCTATAATAGAAATTAACCACTAAATACTAGATTCCATTTGACTCATAACAACACAAAATATAAACTTTCATTTAAATTGACCTCGAAAATTAATGTTGAGCAGCGTGCATAAACTGTCTCTGCTCTTTAGTTAAGTCAAAGGCTTCATTCTCATAACCATAATGGCGTCATAATTTTCATGCTTAAGTAATCATGCATCATTTGCACCTCTGCGAGCTCGCTTTAATGAGGATGCCATGCAATTAGCGATCTCTTCATATACATCCTCAACATTACTATGACTCTAATCTAGAGCCACTTTCGCATCCTTATCATTATTACCCTCATTTCTAGACTTGAAATATCCACATTCTCAAAACCTTGTCATGTTCTTTCAAAGCTGTTGAGGACCCATTTTTTTGTCACACTTCCTTGCTTCTTGGACGTCCTAGAACCACTAGGGTTAGATACACGAATGAATTTTTAGGTTTAATACCCATTGGCTTATCGTGTTGCTTACTTTTATGTCTACAAGTTTTTACAACTTTGAACCAATCATTTTGAGTAGCAACATTCTTCAAACAACTATTTTAGGGCATTGATTGTCATAGTGAAAAAAACCCAAACAACTACCACATTTAGGCGGTTTCCACTCATATTCCACCTTTATTATATGCATATATGAACATGATCAACCATTATGTCAATCAAAGCACATGAAAAATCCAATCGACCCCATGAGTCTACACATTGTGCTCGTATATGCATCAAGCATAATTGGTGTAACCAATCTAGTAGCAATAAAGCTCAACCCATTCTCGGTAAACATTGTGGCCGTACATCATGCAATTTACCCGCACTAAAACAGATTTTAGTACTTCTTTTGATAAACACTCATTAGGAGACCAATTCTTAAGAATAATTGGAGCATTACGGATCCACCATGATACATTTTCCAATACCTCATCCTTACTTGCTTCCGATGCAAATTTGAAGAAGAATCCTTTGAATTGATCATTGTTTAAACAATACCAAACTACTTCCACACGTTCTTCACAAACTGTTCAACAACGGGAAAAGCTATACTTTTCCAAGAAAATAACCATATAACGAGTTTTCATATCTAGAAGTCGCCTCCAAAACCGATGACAAAGGTTTCGACTTACGCATTTTACAAGTTTGTATACCCTCTTTTAATGTAAGGAATTGTACCACTCATTTTCTAAATCCGAATGGATCAAGCTCACAAATGAAATAGGAGCATATTGTGTACCATGTTCCTTTGCTCCTTTTCCCTCCTCGTCCTTAACTTTGTACCATATTTGAGTCATTAATGACCTTTAAAGCCTCTTAGACAAGGTTTGAGACATGTTCAACGTTGCGATATTTGTTACTTCCACTAGTATTTTCTGTAGCAACATCAGACGTTGATTCAACCCTCCCACACATGAGTTTAGGACCTCAAAGTGACTAGTTCCAGGATCTAAGTCGACAAGTTTTAACTTTTTCACAACATCTTGATTGGCTTCCAAACTGTCAAGTTTATCACACAAGCTAACCACTTGTGAATGGTCAACCGTAATAAAATTCAAACAAATCAGAAAGCAATACAATTAATATCTGGAGAGTATAGTGTTTCCCTAGGTCGCTAAGTCCCACGGAGGATTAATGGTGTTTTAAAAACTTTCAGATGTCGAATAATCACTAAGGATAGTGATCAGTAAGGGTTTTGATGGATAATTACACTACTGATTGATTGGAATGGATTTGGATACAGAATTATAAAGCACAACAATCAGATAAGACAAACGTAAATACGTACGTTTAATAAACTACGTAACGTACAAAATAAAACGTGAGTTTAAAGAAATAAAAGACCTACAAATATGAAAATGATATTTTTACAATCCTAATAATAAAAGAAAATTATTAGAAAAATAAAATTATTTTTAAAACTATTTATTTAATTATTATTAATTAAAAACTATTTTAACTATTTAATAATACCCTAAAATATAATAAAATATGAAATAAAGCTAGAAAAATGAAATTATGATTTGGAAAAATCTAAAATATTATAAAACTTATTTTAAAACTAAAAATATATTTTTTACACTTTTTATCTATTTATTATTAATTAATTACTATTTATTAATTATTTAAAATACACTTAAATACAAGAAAATATAAAATTAACCTGGAAAATAAAATTTTAACTTGGAAAAATCTAAAATATTATAAAACTAATTTTAAAACTAAAAGATATTTTTATGCTTTTATTTATTTATTATTAATTATTTAATACTTTTTAACTATTTTGAATTTTAATAAATACTAAAGAGGCTAAGAAAATTATGAAACTTTTCTAAAAATATCCTATGGTGACGAAATCTAAGAAAGTTATAAAACACAAAGTGCTTAATAATAAGTCGAAAAGAAAATTTAAAAAGCTAATTTCTATTAACTATATTTAAAATAATTTTTGTGGTTTTTCTTTTCAAAACTATTTAACTACTTAAAATAAGAAACTTTAATGAAGACAAAAATTTTGAAACTTGAAAATAAGTTGTTTGAGAGCTTATTAGCTCAACAGTGAGCTTATGAGCTTATAGTGATGTTATTAAGCTCAAACAAGCTTACAAACTTGAAACAAAGGTGAAATAAGGCACAAACAAGCTAAAGCTACTCAAATTGAGCTAAAAGGTACAAAGAACCATACTGAAAAGCCAAAAATAAGCAAATAAGCACTTGTATTAAACCTACTATCCAAACAGTCCTGTGGAGATTTTCTAAGCCAATTTAAACTAATGAAATAAGCTCAAAAGCTCAAAACAAAGACTGAGTCAACAAGCTGGGTTGGTAAGCTTTCCAAAAAGTCCAAGATCAAACATTAGGGTTCACTAATGAGCTTGTGGTGAGCTTATGAAAAAGCTTGTAGACACTGATTACTCAGTGTATGCTGATACACTCAGTATACACTGAGTGGAATGGGACAAAGAAAAAGGCGATTGCGACCCTATCAAATAAGCTAGAAAATTGAAAATAAGCTTTGGAACCTTAAGACAACTAGGTTAGCTTTCTAAAAGCCAAGGTTCAATGCCTGGGTCCCACTAATAAGCTACGTGAGCTTGTGAAAGTGGTTAGCTCAACTGTGCAGGCACTTTTTAAAAGCAGTTGTCAAAGTAAGCTAAGAAATAAGCCATGTAATAAGCTAGATAGACAATATAAAAATTACTATGATAGAGATAAGCAGTTGAATATTGATATACCAAAAGCTCAAATATTGAAACTTAATATTAAGTCCTATAGAAAATAATCTAGTTTATTCAAAAACTGCAAAACTGAAATTTGACTTTTTAAATTACACTAAAGGTTTGACTAATATGAACTTTAAATCACTCCTACTTACGATTATGATGTATTAAGTTAAGAAAAGATGATATTAAGCTATGTTAACAAGTTCTAAACAACTATGATGAATCTTGCTTCCTAAATCCTAACGTTAACTAGTTAAGTGAGATTAAGAGTAATTTTGACTTTTCTACAAACAAATACTAGTTTTTATTGTTGCCTGAGCTAAAATATCCTATTGTGTCATAGAACAACAACAAATAACAGACTGGCGGCCTCTAGCACAGATAACACAATTATATCAAACAACACTTTATGAAACCGATTGGTGATTTTCAAATGATTTCAAAGATTAAGACCATACAAATGATTAAAAACCTTATTTTATCATATAATTAGACTAATTAAGCATTAAATAATAACAATAACAATAGAAAACTAAGAAATTACACTTATGCTAATATATTTGTTAAAATAAGTTTTTAGTAACTACTAATTTTAAAGAACAAGTAAACTGTTTATTGGTTAATTCTATTTAACTATAACTTAGACACATAAACATCTGATTTAAGCTTATGAATGACTCAAACAGTGAAATGCATAAAAATGGAGCAAAAGCTTACAAGATGATTCCAAGTGAAAAATGAGAACCAAGGACTGAGACCATAACCTATAGCTTCCCAAGAAGCTCTAAACCCAAGGGCAATCCTGTATTCACCCTGCTCCAGCTGTGATCACCATCTCCATTGCTTTTTTATTTTTCACTAATTTATTTGGTATTTTTGGTAATTTTTTCTTTTGGATACTAAACTGAGTTTTATGGGTATCTAATAGCTTTTAGAAGCTATCTAGGAGCTTATGTTAGCTTACTCGGTCCATAACAACAACTAACAACAACATTAACATAATATGAGATTTTTGACATTAAAATTGCATAAACCGAAATAGAACTTGAAACTTGAAATTGATAATTGAAAAAGTTTAACAATACAATTGAAATATGATTACAAGGTGCTTGAAAGCTTTGAAATACACCGAAACTTAAATTATTTAAAAGCGAGATAAGCAAAATTAAATTACTCTAAATAGATGTTCACATTGCTCCATTCCTCTTTATAATGATCTTTTTAAGCCTTGTCGACATCTCTCGAGACTATCCCACCTCATCTTGGCCTTGAATATTTCGAATCATCAAATTCGTCCATTTGTCATTTGGCGCAAAAACTCATGAGCGGTTTGCAATTAATGGATTTTGGGAGATTGTAGAGGTGGAAGGGAGGGTATACAAGCTGGGAGGTGAGGTGGAAAGGTGGAAATCGGGCAAGTGGAAGAAACCACTCTGGTTTCGGTTTGCGAGATGGGTGAGAGATGTCTGATTTCGGTTTGGCGGGGTTTGACTTTATTTGACCGAATGATATTAATAAGTGGGGTTCAAAATGGGGGTCAAGTGGATAATGACAGGGGTCTTTTGTTTTGGTTGGGGTAAAAATACACAAAGGGCCATTTGGTTTAAGCTTATATCTGAGGACCATTCATGTAATTTACGCAAAGTATAGGGCTGAACGCCACTTTTCCAAACTTATCACAAGGACCAAACTTGCCAATCTTTAATAGTACAAGGACCACATTTGATTATTTTCACTTTCTAAATATCCAGGGACTATTTTGACATTTTTCAAACTTGAGGGACCAAAGTTGTAATTTTGCAATTTTAAACTTTGAAGGGTTTGTTTGACAACTTTTGAATCCCATGGACCTTAAATGATATTTTACTTTATTTTGATTTACAGGACTAAATTTGACAACTTTTGATACTTGGGGACTAAAGCGCCAATTATGCAAACTTGATCGTTTTCATCCGATTTTGATATTTTGCATTTAAAACACTTATTTGTGATATTTTATCATTTTGATGCATTTCAGTGTTTTCGGATGTTTTGGCATTTTAAATGGTACAAAATGATGAGTATTTGACACTCGTCAATCCCACACTAAGATATTGCTAGTCCCTAGCAATGTTTTGAGAAAAATTAATGGATTTCATCTCTTTACCAAAGCCATTACTTGGAGTAGCCAATTGTTTTAGTTCAAGTAAGAACCTTGGTACAATGATAACCAAATGATTTTGAGCAAATCACCGACTTTCAACGGTTTTGATTTGTCATTACGAGCCGTTTGCTTACGGACTAGCCAACTCTTAGATAAATTATCAATATTATCTTTGGTGAGCCGATTACCAATTATGGTTTCCAGCGCCTTTACCACAAGCCATAAACTTGCGGGCTAGCCAACTCTTCACTAATTAAAGATATGGTGAGTTGAACACCATACAATTTTGGGCAAATTGCAAGCCATAACGGATTTGAGATATCTTTACCAAGAGCCGTTTGCTCTGGATTAGCCAATCCTTAGGTGGGTTAGACATGGCGGATGATTACCATTCTTTGAGTAAGTGAAAAACACTTACTCCAAAAAAATTTTGGCCAAAAATGGGGAATTGGGTGGTATAATTACATGATAAAATTCGTGAGAAGTTCCCCTCACTAGAAATGAATATTGCCTCAATATTCAAAGTACCTACCGTTATGCCGAAACATAGAACGTAAAAGGAAATATTACGGCCATTATTTTGTTTTGATATATACACATTTTTAGAGAGTACTTATATACAACAACAAGGGCAACTCCCTCACTGGGGTGGTAGAAAGTAGAAAGAAGTCGAAATATGGGTGAAAACCCATATGGTGTGCTCTTGTTTTTGATTACCGAGTCACTAGCTTGACTCGATCCCGCATTCATTGGTTCATGGGGAAAGTTTGTAGATCCGAGACAACCACGGGTGGAATGTCCTCTCCAAAATAGTGCTTTAATCGATGACCATTCACTTTAAAATTTGGACCATCGAGTTGAGATAACTCAATAGTGCCATAAGGATAAACCTTAGTGATAGTAAATGGACCAGACCAACGGGACTTGAGCTTTCCTGAGAAAATCTTTAATATAGAGTTGAAAAGAAGGACTCGATCACCAACGTTGAAAACGCGGTTCTTGATTTTAGAGTCATGAATCTTCTTTGTCTTTTGTTTGTAGATCAAAGAGTTCTCGTATGCTTGATCACGAAGTTCATTTAGTTCATTCATTTGAACTTTTCGTGATCACCAATTTGTCTCGAATATCGAAATTTGCATGTTTTATGGCCCAAGATGCTTTGTGCTCAAGCTCAATCGGAAGATGACATGCCTTTCCGTACACTAGCTTGTATGGAGTACACCGATGGGTGTTTTATAAAGTCGCACGGAAGGCCCAGAAGTCGTCATCCGTTTATCCGACAAGGATGCACGGTTTTCGCCTCGTCCTTTCAAGAATTCTTTTATACCACGGTTGGAAACTTCCACTTGCCCACTTGTTTGGGGTGGTACGCAAGAGAGACAGTTGGTTACACCATACTTTTGCATGACACGATCAAATTGGTCATTGCGGAAATGCGTACCACGATCACTGATTATAGCTCGTGGAGTTCCAAACCTAGCAAAAAGAGATTTTAAAAATTTCACAACAACTCGGGCATCATTGGTAGGTAAAGCTTTCGCTTCAACCCATTTTGACAAATAGTCAACAGCCACAAGTATGTATTTGTTTCCTCGAGATGATGGAAATGGCCCCATAAAGTCAATGCCCCAGATGTCAAATATCTCACACACTTGAATAGCGTTTTGCGGCATTTCATTTCTTTGAGAGATATTTCCGTGACGTTGACAAGCGTCACAAGTTTTGACAAATTCGTGGGCATCCTTGTAAATAGTGGGCCAATAAAACCCGGAATCAAACACCTTCTTGGCGGTGTAATTTGGACTATGATGGCCCCCGGTGGGTCCAGCATGGCAAGCTTTGAGAATGTCCATAGCTTCCTGTCCATAAACACACCGTCGGATGACTTGATCCGCACAGATTTTGAATAAGTAGGGGTCGTCCGTAGTAATGTTTAACATCCTTGAAGAATTTGTTCTTACGTTGGATTGACATCCCTTTCACTATGAAGTTACCCGCATGGTAATTTGCGAAGTCGACAAACCATGGGGTAGTAGAATTTCCACGAAAAGAAACCGCATTGAGTGTCTCGAGGAATGTTTCATTTATTTCCTTTTCTCGAAAACATCTTGGTGGGGTTTTCTAATCGGGACAGATGATCGTGACCTGTGTTCTAAGCTCCTTTTTATCACGTATAATGATATCAAATTCTTGTAGGAGGAGAACCCAACGAAGAAATCTCGGCTTTGCATCTTGTTTTGCAAAGAGATATTTGAGAGTCGAGTGATCCGTATACACCACACATTTGGTCAAGATTAAGTATGGCGAAATTTCTCAACGCATACACCACGGCTAGTAGCTCTTTTTACGTGGTGGTGTAATGGGTTTGAGCTTGATCATAGTCTTACTCGCGTAGTGGATAGGTGAAAATGTTTGGATCTACGTTGCCTAAGACCGCACCGATAGCAAAATCACTTGCATCGCACATGAGCTCAAAAGGCAAGTCCCATCGGAGCAACGAGAATGGGTGCTTGAAGAAGCTTTTTCTTTAATGTTTCAAAAGCTTCGATGCACTCGGTGAGAAGATAAAGGAGCATCTTTTTCAAGAAGATGTGTCATAGTCAGGCGATTTTAGAAAAATCTTGTATGAATGCGATAAAACCGGCATGACCTAAAAACTCCTAATACCTTTGACGGTAGTAGGATGAGGCAATTTAGCAATAACATCGACTTTTGCTCTATCTACCTCAATCCCCGTTTTTGGAAATCTTAAAGGACTATGCCTTCTTTGACCATAAAATGGCTCTTCTCCCAATTTAGACAAAGATTGGTGTCTTCACACCGTTTTAGCATTTTATCTAAATGGGAGAGACATGTTTGAAATGAGTCCCTGATTGTTGCTAAACCGTCAAGTTATCTCACACCAGCTAGCCACTTGTGAATGGCTAACCGTTAGAAACTTAAAACAGTTAAAACACAAATACAATTAAATCTGAGGAGTACAGTGTTTTCTCAGGTCGTTATGTCCCAACGAGCTGTACAATTCAACCTTAACGCATAGTGATCGAGTGAATTTGGTGAGAAAGAGATATGATTTGAATATTTATAACTACTGAAAACGTTATAATTAAAAGCGACTTAAATGCAAATTAAAGAAAATTAAAAGCTAATTTATATTAAATAAACGCTATCACTATCTTTAAAAATCGATTTTATGAAACTAAATATCCTAAATTAACTATATTAATAGAAACGTAGTTAATTAACTTAAAAACGTTATTTAAACTAAAAGCAGCGTTACGTTAAAAAATAACGCTTGGGCGTAAGATAAAACGTAAATTTTATGAAATAAAAGGTCTACGAGTGTACAACTAATTTTCTTCGTTCTATTTGATAAAAGAAAATTTTAGGAAAAAGAATTATATTTTTTGTTTATTATTTTATTTATTATGAATTAATTAAGTTTTACACTAATTAAATTATAAAAATACTTAAACTATTGAGAAAAATCCGAAACTTTTACGAAAATACTTTTAACATTCTTCGATTTTAATAAAATAAAAAGCGTAAGTGGTGTTTTGAAAATAAGCTAAAATAAGCTAAATAAGTTCTTTAAGCTAAAATGCCAAACGTATCTAAATACTTAATGTTGCAAAAGATAACCAATAGAAGTCCCAAGGGCAATTGGCATTACGGTACCCTATCACTCTTAGAAGGAGAGGTCTGTGTTCGACCCTGCCTCTCCCTTTTGAAAACATTTTTATTTTGGATTTTTCTTTACAAACTCATTAAGAACATGAAAATAAGCAAAACTTAAAACTACAACTTTTAATAAAATGATGAATAGTGAGTTCACTTATTTTTATCACAAGAAGCAAAAATGGACATAAGCACTAGCTTAAGTTAAATGACTACTAAGCTACTTGATAAGCAAAAGAAACATGGATCTAAGCTTAAAACTGTTAATAAGCTCAAATTAAACTTGAAAGAGCAAATTTACTAAGAAATAAATACCAAATAAGCTCTAAATAAGCTAAAGCTTATCATTTAAAACAGACACCTATATGATTTACTAAGTACTTTATAGCTAAAATTGAGCCTTTGAAATAAGCTAGAAATTAAAATTAAGCACTTGAAACATCAA
This sequence comes from Chrysanthemum lavandulifolium, assembly GCA_022545495.1. NCBI lineage: Eukaryota > Viridiplantae > Streptophyta > Magnoliopsida > Asterales > Asteraceae > Chrysanthemum > Chrysanthemum lavandulifolium. The sequence goes on from CM040241.1 coordinate 295,131,471, forward strand.
GCTCACCATTAGGCTTTCTAAGAAGTCTAATTACATAAGCTTATGCTAGTTAATAAGCTCGGGAGAGCTTATGAAACTAGATAGGTTCTTGAGTGCTGAGGGCATATATAAGTTTACTAGCTACTTTATAGCTTAATTTTAAGTACTGTAATAAGCTAAGACATGAAAAAGACCACTGGGACTATCAAGTTAACCAGTTTATCTTTCCAAAAATCTAACTTACACAGATTAAAGCTCATTTATAAGCTCTTTGTGAGCTTTTGAAATAAGGCCTGCACAACTGTGCAGTGAACATTTTGACTTTTAACTAGAAATGCAAAGTTGACTTTAATGAAACTAGGATCCATTCTACTTGTCTTGATATGATATATTAAGCTATTATAGGATGAGATTAAGCTACTGTAACAAGTTATAAGCTACTTAGCTAAGATTTGTTCTCCAAAATCTCAACAGTGTACTGCAGATTTGGAATATAGACTAATTTGACTTTTTACTAAATAAGTACAAGTTATATTGCTTGAACTGAGCTATTGGTAACTATTGTAATATAAAACAACAACAAATAACAACTTAAATACCTTCTAGCATAGATCAACTGAGCAGTACCAAACACCCCTTATTGAACTTGTAAGCAAGTTTAACACTGCTAAACTGAGATATACGTCCAGCCAATTAGGCAGCTTATACCCAACAAACCAAACACCCCATTCAATACTAATTCCAATATAAAACCAGCTCTGTATCAACTAATTACTCATTCGAACATTTTGAGAGTTTTAACAAGGAAATTTGCATAAACATGAAAGGAAACTGAAAACTTGAAACTGAGATTTAAAAAAGTATTATTAGACAATAAGAACATGAAATACAAAGCTTAGAAGCTAATTAATACACTGGAATTGTAAATTTTACTAAGTCGACATTTTAAAAACTAAAATTACACTACATACGTAACACACCGCTTCTCTCTTGTATTTATTGACTTCAATCACTTCCTTGTGGACTGATGCAATCCCACCAATTTCCGACTCTCGATTCATCCGAATCGTCCATGTGTCGATTTTGGCGGAAAAGTTAATTCAAGTGGAAATTGCAATCAATTGAGTTCCAAGTGGTTATGGAGGTGGAAAAGGTGATGGCGAAGGTTATTTTACTGACTAGGATAAGGGTGAGGTGAAAAGCGGTGGGTAGAAACCATCGGTATTGGCTTAAACGACCATGGGAGGTGGAAGGTGCTGATGGCGTGGCGGGTTTTTATTTAAAATGGTTTCGGGTTTGGGTTTGCGGTGTTGGGTGGGTAACTAAAAGGGTTGGTGGTTTAAGGATTGGACTTGGGTTTGATGTTTAAATAATAAAAGTGGTCCGTTTGGTATTTGTAGTTATACGAGGACCAAAATTGCAATTTCGCAATTTTGAGGACCAAAGCGATATTATTCCAAAGTTAATACAAGGACTAAACCTGCCAAGATAAAATAGTACAAGGACCATAAAATATAATTTTCCATTTTAAAAATATCCGAGGACCATTTTTGTCATTTTTGGATTTTTGAGGGACCAAACTTGTAATTTTCTCCAAAGTTCATTCAAGGATCATTTTTGACAAATTAAAATATTTCAGGGACCTTGAATGATATTTTACAAGTTTTTGAACTACCAGGGACTAGATTTGACAATTTTTCAAACTCGGGGGACTAAAACTGCCAATTATGCAAACTTGATACGTTTTTCATCATATTTTGATGTTTTTGCATTTAAAACACATAAAACACTTATTTGTGATATTTTCATCATTTTGATGTGTTTAAAGTGTTTTCGGATGTTTTTGATCTAAAGGTATAGAAATGATGAGTATTTACACTTCATCAATCCCCACACTAAGCTATTGCTAGTCCCTAGCAATCATTTATGAAGTTTTAATGGATTTTAAAGAACTCTTTACCAAAAGCCATCACTACGGAGTAGCCAAAATGTTTGATTCAAGTAAGAACCTTGGTATAATGATAACCAAATGATTTTAAGCAAATCACCGACTTTCAGCAGATTTGATTTGTCTTTACCGAAACCGTTTGCTTCGGACTAGCCAACTCTTAACTAATTAAAGATATGGGAGTTGATTACCATACAATTTTGGGCAAATTGTAAGCCATAAACGGATTTGAGATATCTTTACCAAGAGCCGTTTGCTCTGGATTAGCCAATCCTTATGTGGGTTAGACATGGTGGATCGATTACCATTTCTTGAGTAAGTGAAAACACTTACTCCAAAAAAAATTTTGGCCAAAACGGGAATTGGGTGGCATAATTACATGATACAATTCGTGAGAATCCCCACACTAGAAATGAATATTGCCCTCAATATTCAAAGTACCGATGTTATGCCGAAACATAGAACGAAAAGGAAATACTACGGCCATTATTTTGTTTTTGATATATACACACATTTTTTTTTTTTTTTTTTTTTTTTTTTTTAGGGTCTATATACAACATGTGGGGCAACTCCCCCACACTAGGGTGGTACACACGGGTGAAAACCCATGTATAGCTACTGTTTTTGATTACCGAGTCGCTAGCTTGACTCGATCCCCGCATTCATTGGTTCATGGAGAAATAAGTGGAAAAGACAATCTCCATCGGACTTTCATTCAAGATGTTTGTATAAACATTGAAATACGTGAAAGTTCCACACCGATGAGATATACAGAGAAAGAACCGGCTCACAAATGATACATGAAAATGCCGGGATCAAAAATAATGTCTTCATTCCCGAATGAGTGAAGAACAGGAGAAATCACCGAATATATGAAGAAAAGAAAGAAAATCATGATAAAAATCATGATTAACTCTTCATCCTCAATAGGAAAATTCATAGTTTCATGAATCTCCTCAGTTAAGCTCAATTGATCAAGACATATTCTGGTTGGGAGGGATGGTATTTTGATATCAAGCAAGTTCTCATGGTTGAGAACATTTCCCTCCGGAACACAAAAATCATTTTTGTCTAGATCAAAGCGGAAATTATCATACTCCGGTAGAGATATGATATAAGTGAGTTCATCGGAGAACTCCTCAAAGGTGAATGAATCATATTCTGGTTTGATGTGAGTGGGTTCACTGGTGAACTTCTCAAAAGTAAATGATTCATAATCGGGGAGAGAATTATGAGAATGAAAAGTGGTACTGCCACTAATCTCCTCTCCCATATTATCAAAACAAAAGGCTTCCATTTCCGGAATAGAATTATCGGAAAAAATGTCACTATCCTTTATGGAAATAGGAGATGAAATGGGTTTTTCATTGAAAGCCTCGATTTTAGAAATGAGAAGACTGACATTCAATAATTTTGCACGAAGTGCTTCATCTTTGATTTGAGTGTCAGTAACTTCATCATTCTCTTCTTCTAAGCTGACTAGCTCAGAAGGTAAATCTTCCACATAAACGATGTCTCCACAAGATAACGAATCGTCATCATTAGAATCGGAGAACATTTCAACATGATCTTTTGGGAAGACAAGAGGGGTAGGGATATCACACAATTGCTCGAGAATTCCCTGTGACTCTCTTGGGATTGGGATAAGGGTCTCAACACTAGACTTTATGAATTCGTCCGATTCCTTTTCAGGAACAGTGTCAAGATGCTCATCCCCCATGTTCAGAGAGTGAGTGGAAGCTTCGGGTGTGATAGCAGTGGACTGAGAGAGTTGAGAAATATTATCTTTAAAAGGATAAAAACTCTCCTCATCGTCATCATACATAGTTGCCTTAAGAAATTGGGAACGCCTTAGAGCTGCATGCTCCAGGACTAATGATTCTTCCCTAAATTTGCGAGCCTCTCGTTCTTCGGCTAGCAATTCTCCCATGGTCTTTTCATTACTCACTTGATTCATAAAGTTTTGCATCATATCACCAAGTGTTTTCATTTCGGTATCAAAATCATAGGAAATTTCTTGAGACAACGGCTCAGGTAGAGTTTGAACCGTATGGTGGTGTGGAGGTTGGTTTTGAACTGAAGTGTCAAAATTGTCACAAGGAAATGTATTCCCCGTTTGACAATCCGAGCTAACGTGTGGACCTCCGCAGTACTCACAACAAAATGATTGTTGTGGCTGGACATGTGAATAATATGGAATTTGGTAATTCCCAAAGTCCTGAGTGTTACCGTAAAACTGTTCATAGACAAACTCGTTTCCGGATTGACACTCAAATCCTTGGTGAGGACCTCCACAAAACTCACACAGATATGTCAATATCTCATGATGTGGTAGTTGGTAGAATGAATCGGATGTGTCATGGTAAGGATAGGGAGCTTGGTTATAGACAAACCCATCTCCCGATTCTACCATGCTACAGTAGGGACAATTCCACCATTATGAGGACCACCACACCATTGGCAACAAAATGGTGTGGATATGACATAGAAAGAATCAAAGGTTTACTGAGGGTAAGAAATGAAGAATCAAAAGGGTAAGAGGGTAAAGATGGATATTTTTGGTATTTTGAAAAATATGTAAAATAAGAAAGAAAATCTTTTGGTTTTTTTTTTTTTTTTTTATTATTTTTTTTTTTTTTTTTTTTTATAGGGTGATATAAACAATGAGTGAATATTCAAATCGCTAATCTGCTAAACGTTTGATTGTTAGCACAGCTCCCCGGCAACGGCGCCAAAATTTGATTGTTGCTAAACCGTCAAGTTATCTCACACCAGCTAGCCACTTGTGAATGGCTAACCGTTAGAAACTTAAAACAGTTAAAACACAAATACAATTAAATCTGAGGAGTACAGTGTTTTCTCAGGTCGTTATGTCCCAACGAGCTGTACAATTCAACCTTAACGCATAGTGATCGAGTGAATTTGAGTGAGAAAGAGATATGATTTGAATATTTATAACTACAGAAAAACGTTATAATTAAAAGCGACTTAAATGCAAATTAAAGAAAATTAAAAGCTAATTTATATTAAATAAACGCTATCACTATCTTTAAAAATCGATTTTATGAAACTAAATATCCTAAATTAACTATATTAATAGAAACGTAGTTAATTAACTTAAAACGTTATTTAAACTAAAAGCAGCGTTACGTTAAAAAATAATCTTGAGCGTAAGATAAAACGTAAATTTTATGAAATAAAAGGTCTACGAGTGTACAACTAATTTTCTTACGTTCTATTTGATAAAAGAAAATTTTAGGAAAAAAGAATTATATTTTTTTGTTTATTATTTTATTTATTATGAATTAATTAAGTTTTTACACTAATTAAATTATAAAAAATACTTAAACTATTGAGAAAAATCCGAAACTTTTACAGAAAATACTTTTAACATTACTGATTTTAATAAAAATAAAAAACGTAAGTGGTGTTTTGAAAAATAAGCTAAAAATAAGCTAAATAAGTTCTTTAAGCTAAAATGCCAAACGTATCTAAATACTTAATGTTGCAAAAGATAACCAATAGAAGTCCCAAGGGCAATTGGCATTACAGGTACCCCTATCACCCTTAGAAGGGAGAGGTCTCAGGTTCGACCCCTGCCTCTCCCTTTTTGAAAAACATTTTTATTTTTGGATTTTTCTTTACAAACTCATTAAGAACATGAAAATAAGCAAAACTTAAAACTACAACTTTTAATAAAAATGATGAATAAGCTGAGTTTCAGCTTATTTTTTATCACAGTAAGCAAAAAATGGACATAAGCACTAGCTTAAGTTAAATGACTACTAAGCTACTTGATAAGCAAAAGAAACATGGATCTAAGCTTAAAAACTGTTAATAAGCTCAAATTAAACTTGAAAGAGCAAATTTACTAAGAAATAAATACCAAATAAGCTCTAAATAAGCTAAAGCTTATCTGTTTAAAACAGGACACCTATATGATTTACTAAGTACTTTATAGCTAAAATTGAGCACTGAAATAAGCTAGAAATTAAAATTAAGCACTTGAAACATCATGCTCACCAGCTAGGCTTTCTAAGAAGTCTAATTACATAAGCTTATGCTAGTTAATAAGCTCTGGGAGAGCTTATGAAACTAGATAGGTGACTGAGTGCACAGGGCATATATAAGTTTTACTAGCTACTTTATAGCTTAATTTTAAGTACTGTAATAAGCTAAGACATGAAAAAGACCACTGGGACTATCAAGTTAACCAGTTTATCTTTCCAAAAATCTAACTTACACAGGTTAAAGCTCATTTATAAGCTCTTTGTGAGCTTTTGAAATAAGGCCTGCACAACTGTGCAGTGAACATTTTTGACTTTTTAACTAGAAATGCAAAGTTGACTTTAATGAAACTAGGATCCATTCTACTGTCTTGATATGATATATTAAGCTATTATAGGATGAGATTAAGCTACTGTAACAAGTTATAAGCTACTTAGCTAAGATTTGTTCTCCAAAATCTCAACAATGTCGCAGATTTGGAATATAGACTAATTTGACTTTTACTAAATAAGTACAAGTTATATTGCTTGAATCGAGCTATTGGTAACTATTGTAATATAAAACAACAACAAATAACAACTTAAATACCTTCTAGCATAGATCAACCGAGCGGTACCAAACACCCTTATTGAACTTGTAAGCAAGTTTAACACGCTAAACCGAGATATCGTCCGACCAATTAGCGATTTTATACCCAACAAACCAAACACCCCATTCAATACTAATTCCAATATAAAACCACTCAGATCAACTAATTACTCATTCGAACATTTTGAGAGTTTTAACAAGGAAATTTGCATAAACATGAAAGGAAACCGAAAACTTGAAACCGAGATTTAAAAAGTATTATTAGACAATAAGAACATGAAATACAAAGCTTAGAAGCTAATTAATACATCGGAATTGTAAATTTTACTAAGTCGACATTTTAAAAACTAAAATTACACTACATACGTAACCACACCGCTTCTCTTGTATTTATTGACTTCAATCACTTCCTTGTCGACTGATGCAATCCCACCAATTTCGACTCTCAATTCATCCGAATCGTCCATGTGTCGATTTTATGGAAAAGTTAATTCAAGTGGAAATTGCAATCAATTGAGTTCCAAGTGGTTATGGAGGTGGAAAGGTGATGGCGAAGGTTATTTCTGACTAGGGATAAGGGTGAGGTGAAAATGGGTAGAAACCATCGGTATTGGCTTAAACACCATGGGAGGTGGAAGGTGCTACGATGGCGTGGCGGGTTTTTATTTAAAATGGTTTGGGTTTGGGTTTGCGGTGTTGGGTGGGTAACTAAAAGGTTGGTGGTTTAAGGATTGGACTTGGGTTTGATGTTTAAATAATAAAAGTGGTCCGTTTGGTATTTGTAGTTAAGAGGACCAAAATTACAATTCGCAATTTTGAGGACCAAAAGCGATATTATTCAAAGTTAATACAAGGACTAAACTGCCAAGATAAAATAGTACAAGGACCATAAATATAATTTTCCATTTTAAAAATATCCGAGGACCATTTTTGTCATTTTGGATTTTGAGGACCAAACTTGTAATTTTCTCCAAAGTTCATTCAAGGATCATTTTGACAAATTAAAATATTTCGTGGACCTTGAATGATATTTTACAAGTTTTTGAACTACCGAGGACTAGATTTGACAATTTTTCAAACTCGGGGACTAAAGCGCCAATTATGCAAACTTGATCGTTTTCATCATATTTTGATGTTTTGCATTTAAAACACATAAAACACTTATTTGTGATATTTTCATCATTTTGATGTGTTTCGAGTGTTTTCGGATGTTTTTGCGATCTAAAAGGTATAGAAATGATGAGTATTTACACACTCATCATCCCCAATGACCAAAATTCATCCATAAACACCTCCATTGTTTCCGATCATGTCGTGGAAAATGGCCATCATATATCGTTGGAACGTGCAGAGGCGTTACATAGGCCAAAAGGCATACGTCGTAGGCAAAAGTTCCGTATGGGCGTGTGAATGTAGTCTTTCTTGATCCCGTGGATCAATGGGGATCAGCAACCCGAGAAACCATCAAGAAAACAATAGTATTCGTTCCTCGCTAATCTCTCAAGCATTTGGTCCGTGAAGGGTAGAGGAAAATGTTCTTTTCGGTGGCGTCATTCAACTTACGATAGTCAATACAAACACGCCATCCCGTTACCAATCGAAAGAATTAACTCGTTTTCTTCATTGTGACAACAGTAATGCCACCCTTTTAGGAACACAATGAATTGGGCTAACCGAGGACTATCGAGATCGGGTAAATTAATCCCGCATCAAGAAGTTTGATCACCTCTGCTTGATAACATCATGGATTTTGGATTTACTCTTCTCGATGTTGAACCGCCGGTTTGAAGTCATCCTCCATCAAGATTTTGTGAGTACAAAACTCGGGGTTGATACCTTAATGTCGGAGAGTTTCAAGCAATTGCTTGCTTGTGTGACTTCAAGACCTTTATGAGAGCGATCTTTTCATCTTTACTCAAATCTAGAAATAATGACGTGTAATTTATCATCACCTTCAAGAAATGCATACTCGAGATGAGGTGGTAAGTCCTTAAGTTCGACTTTAGGAAATTCTTGATTTTCTCACCGACTTGACTTCCTTGTTATGAAGCTCGACGGGAGGGAGTGATGATGGATCATCATTAAGCAACTTCTCAATGAGAAGTATGTCCCCTCAATGTCGATGGGAGAGTGATCAATTTCCATGGAATGAATCACTAGACAAGTATGCTTCAATCTCTTCCAAGATGAAGTCACTTTCCTCAAACGGAGTGAGAGAAGGAGTAGAATTGGCGATGATTGGTTGAGATGAATGAGTGAGATTATCACTCAAGAATTATGATCATAACCAAGAACTTCTCGAGTACTCTTCGAAGCAACATCAATGACATCTATTCGGTTAACCGACTCGTAATCATAGTTCATGGAGTACCTCAAGTTTGATCAAGGTTAAAGGTGATGACTTCATTACCTATACGTAATGTGATTTCTTGCTCAAATACATCAATGAGAGCACGCCCGTTCTCGTGAATCCTCGTCCAACAATGAGAGGAACCCGATGATCGCATCGAAATCAACAACCACAAAGTCACCGGAAAATGGAACTTTCCTACTTTCACAATACGCCCTCGGCAATGCCAAGTGGACGGGATATTGTACGATCGCAAGCTCGAGAGTCATGCATGTAGGAGTAAGGTCCGGAAGAAAGTTTCTTCCATATTGAATAAGGCATCAGTTGATGCTTGCACCAAGATCGGCTAAGGCAAAGCATTCAACCATTCTCGAAATACACAAGGTAAGAGAAATTTTCCAGATCTCCAAGCTTTCGAAGCTTCTTCAAGATAACCGCAGAGCGTTCGCTCGAAGGAGTTTTGCCATTTCAAGCAATTTTTCCTTGTTGCTTAACATGTGTTTAAGAGTTGATGCAAACTTGGGCATCGGCATGATAGCATCATAAAGCTTATGTCAAATGTAATTCTTGAAAATTTGAAAAAATTTGTCCATTTGATGGTGGCTTTTTCATGGAGCTTTGCTCATTCAAACGTGATGGGTAAGGAATAGAAGATTTGGATTGGGTTTTCAACGGAGCTCTTGGAGGTTCAAAAACAACTCTGGATTGGATTTGGGTTTCGGACAACTTGAGGATGGACATCGTTGGTACCTCCGTTATTAGTAGGAAGTTCCTTGTCCTTTGTTGCCTCGGGTTCACTTTCCACTACCTTCGGGAGAAGAAGAAGAGGTAGTAGGAATAGCGGGTCCATTGTATGAAACACCACTTGGTTGTGATCGCCTTTGCATCGCCCCTCGGGTTAGCGATCGTGTTGCTCGGAAGTTTTCACGAGCCCGAGGGTTGATCATTTAAAGACTTCTTAAGATCGCCGATCCGTGACCAACAACCTGCTCATTTCATCTTGGGATTTCATGAATTGCTTCAATAACTCATCGATGATGGTACTGGAGGATGTGGAGGGAAATTTTGAGGTCGTATGTTTTGATTATGACCTTGTTGTTGAAAATTCCCTTGGTTAGGATTCACATTTCGAAATTGATTCCTCGATTGAAATTGTTTTGATTAAGGTTTCCTTGATGTTGGAAACCTTGATTTGGTCCGGATAGAAATTACCTTGGTTTTGATAACCTTGGTTCATTCTAGTTTGGTTCGATTCGGTTTTGTATGTTATGATTCGGTTAAAACCGGTGGTGCTCGATAAGTATTAGCACGGTAACTTGGTTCATTTTGAGGGCGGTATTGATTACCTCCACGATGTGAAGTCACCGCTATAGCATTGGCTTCAAACGGACTACCATCGGTGGCGATCTGGTTGTAGTATGCATGAGGGCCACCACAAGTAACACAGACCTCGACTTTCTTCACTTCACCATGTGATGGTATGCGTGAAAGTGACTTTCTTTGGTTTGCAAGAACCAAAGCTCGAACAATATCCGTGAGTTTGTCAATCTTAGCATCGGTGCTAGATGTACTCACCGAGATGAAGTAGAAGGTCCAAGATTAGGCGAGACCGATATGTCTTTGTTCGGAAAGGGCGGACACGGGACTTGTTTTCAATGATTTGCAAGGCTTCTTTTGTGGTCTTGCTCAGAAATTACCTCCGCGAGGCATTAAAGAGTCTTGGTCACTTGTCTCGCACCATTGTAGAAAGTATCCATTTGCATTAACTCGGTAAAACCATGATGCGGACATCATGGAGCAATTCTTTTGTAACGATCCCATGCCTCCCGAATGATTCATCAAATCTTTGAGAGAATTTCATTATCTCATTCTTAAGACTTGTAGTTCGGGATGGAGGATAGAATTGTTAACAAACTTAGTGACTAAATCCTCCCATGTCTCAATGGAACTAGGGGTTGTTTCTCGAGCCAATTCCGGCTTGTCCTCTAGAGAATGGGAACGGAAGAAGCTTAATTGCTTCATGGGACATTCTTGTATTTGATGGTAGATGCAATCTTGTTAAACCATCGAATATGTGCATGAGGATCATCCCGCTCAAAACCCTAAAATTGGCTTTGGGTTACAAGATTAAGCAACCCGGTTTTGAGCTCAAAGGTATCGATCACGATGGTTGGAACAATAATGGCATCTCCGTAACCCTCGATGGGTGCTTTGAGAAGCTCATTCATCGGTTTGTCTTACGCCATTACGACAGGGGTGGTGGTGCTAGACGTTCCTCGATCACGGTGAAGGAGAAGAACGTCCTCACGTCTACGAGGAATATTTGCAAGCTCGAAAGTGGACTTGTAGAACTGGAAGAACGAGTGCGCATGCACTAAGTATAAAAATCGGCCAAAACAAATGCGAGGCAAAGCGACAAGTGAACTTAAACCAATAATCACAAATGAAATGGCTTCTTTGAAAAGGTACACCAAATTACAAGGACACAAAGGTAAGTTTTAAATCTTTTGTTAGGAACTTATTAATGTTCACACCCAGGTTGGTAGGTGTACCGCCTTGATTTGCGGTGGTTGATTTTATGTATTTATTAAGTACCACCGAAAAGACGTAGCTATGGATTTGTGCTAAGGGTTTAAATACTTTTGGACAATATTTTTGGTATCGTCTCGTTTAACTAAATCGTATCTCTTTAAGAATCACCTTAAAGAAAATACAAGAAAGAAAAGCGTTACGATTGTTTTGTTGTTTTATATATTTTTGGTGTTGTTAACACTTTAGGAAAAGTGTTAATGAACTTTTGATTTTGATTAACTTTACAAAAAACTTTTACAAACGGTGGTATATGTGCAAGAATGGATCCGAAAATGCTTAAAACACGCTTCTGACCTCCCGTGCGCCTAAAATTTGATTGGCTTCCAAACAGTCAAGTTTATCACACAAGCTAACCACTTGTGAATGGTCAACCGTATTAAAATTCAAGCATTTCGAAAGCAATACAATTAAGATCCGGAGAGTATAGAGTTTCCACAGGTCGTTAAGTCCCACGGAGGATTAATAGTGTTTTAAAAACTTTCAGATGTCGAATAATCACTAAGGATAGTGATCAGTAAGGGTTTTGATGGATAATTACACTACTGATTGATTGGAATGGATTTGGATACAGAATTATAAAGCACAACAATCAGATAAGACAAACATAAATACGTACGTTTAATAAACTACGTAACGTACAAAATAAAACGTGAGTTTAAAGAATAAAAGACCTACAAATATGAAAATGATATTTTTACAATGCTAATAATAAAAGAAAATTATTAGAAAAAGAAAATTATTTTTAAAACTATTTATTTAATTATTATTAATTAAAAACTATTTTTAACTATTTAATAATACCCTAAAATATAACAAAATATGAAATAAAGCTAGAAAAATGAAATTATGATTTGGAAAAATCTAAAATATTATAAAACTTATTTTAAAAATAAAAATATATTTTTTACACTTTTTATCTATTTATTATTAATTAATTACTATTTATTAATTATTTAAAATACACTTAAATACAAGAAAATATAAAATTAACCTGGAAAAATAAAATTTTAACTTGGAAAAATCTAAAATATTATAAAACTAAAAAGATATTTTTTATGCTTTTTATTTATTTATTATTAATTATTTAATACTTTTTAACTATTTTGAATTTTAATAAATACTAAACAGGCTAAGAAAATTATGAAACTTTTTCTAAAAATATCCTATGGTGACAGAAATCTAAGAAAATTATAAAAACACAAAGTGCTTAATAATAAGCTGAAAAGAAATTTTAAAAAGCTAATTTCTATTAAATAAACGCTATCACTATATTTAAAATGATGTTTTTGTGGTTTTTCTTTTTCAAAACTATTTAACTACTTAAAATAAGAAACTTTAATGAAGGCAAAAATTTTGAAACTTGAAAATAAGCTGTTTGAGAGCTTATTAGCTCAACAAGGAGCATATGAGCTTATAGTGATGTTATTAAGCTCAAACAAGCTTAGAAACTTGAAACAAAGGTGAAATAAGGCACAAACAAGCTAAAGCTACTCAAATTGAGCTAAAAGGTACAAAGAACCATACTGAAAAGCCAAAAATAAGCAAATAAGCACTTGTATTAAACCTACTATCCAAACAGTCCTGTGGAGATTTTCTAAGCCAATTTAAACTAATGAAATAAGCTCAAAAGCTCAAAACAAAGACTGATTCAACAAGCTGGGTTGGTAAGCTTTCCAAAAGTCCAAGATCAAACACTGGGGTTCACTAATGAGCTTGTGGTGAGCTTATGAAAAGCTTGTGAACCGATTACTCGGTGTATCGTACACTCGATACACCGAAGTGGAATGGGACAAAGAAAAAGGCGATTGCGACCTATCAAATAAGCTAGAAAATTGAAAATAAGCACTGGAACCTTAAGACAGCTAGGTTAGCTTTCTAAAAAGCCAAGGTCCAATGCCTGGGTCCCACTAATAAGCTCTGTGTGAGCTTGTGAAAGTGGCTAGCTCAACTGTGCACAGGGCACTTTTTAAAACAGGTTGTCAAAGTAAGCTAAGAAATAAGCCATGTAATAAGCTAGATAGACAATATAAAAAATACTATGATAGAGATAAGCAGTTGAATATTGATATACCAAAAGCTCAAATACTGAAACTTAATATTAAGTCCTATAGAAAATAATCTAGTTTATTCAAAAACTGCAAAACTGAAATTTGACTTTTAAATTACACTAAAGGTTTGACTAATATGAACTTTAAATCACTCCTACTTTACTGATTATGATGTATTAAGTTAAGAAAAGATGATATTAAGCTATGTTAACAAGTTCTAAACAACTATGATGAATCTTGCTTCCTAAATCCTAACAGTTAACTAGTTAAGTGAGATTAAGAGTAATTTTGACTTTTCTACAAACAAAGACTAGTTTTTATTGTTGCACTGAGCTAAAATATCCTATTGTGACATAGAACAACAACAAATAACAGCACAACTGGCCTTTAGCACAGATAACACAGTATATCCAAACAACACTTTATGAAACTGATTTGGTGATTTTCAAATGATTTCAAAGATTAAGACAATACAAATGATTAAAAACCTTATTTTATCATATAATTAGACTAATTAAGCATTAAATAATAACAACAACAATAGAAAACTAAGAAATTACACTTATGCTAATATGACTGTTAAAATAAGTTTTTTAGTAACTACTAATTTTAAAGAACAAGTAAACTGTTTTATTGGTTAATTCTATTTAACTATAACTTAGAAACATAAACATACAGAGATTTAAGCTTATGAATGACTCAAACAGTGAAATGCATAAAAATGGAGCAAAAGCTTACAAGATGATTCCAAGTGAAAAATGAGAACCAATGACTGAGACCATAACCTATAGCTTCCCAGCTCTAAACCCAAGGGCAATCTGTATTCACCCTGCTCCATTTGTGATCACCATCTCCATTGCTTTTTATTTTCACTAATTTATTTGGTATTTTTGGTAATTTTTTCTTTTAGATACTAAACTTAGTTTTATGGGTATCTAATAGCTTTTAGAAGCTATCTAGGAGCTTATGTTAGCTTACTCAGTCCATAACAACAACTAACAACAACATTAACATAATATGAGATTTTGACATTAAAATTGCATAAAGCGAAATAGAACTTGAAACTTGAAATTGATAATTGAAAAGTTTAACAATACACCGAAATATGATTACAAGGTGCTTGAAAGCTTTGAAATACTGCTCGAAACTTAAATTATTTAAAAACGAGATAAGCAAAATTAAATTACTCTAAATAGATGTTCACATTGCTCCATTCCTCTTTATAATGATCTTTTTAAGCCTTGTCGACATCTCTGAGACTATCCCACCTCATCCTGGCAATTGAATCTTTCATAATCATCAAATTCGTCCATTTGTCATTTTGGCGCCAAAAAAGTCATGAGCAGGTTTCTGCAATTAATGGATTTTGGGAGATTGTAGAGGTGGAAGGGAGTGGGTATACAACTGGGGAGGTGAGGTGGAAAGGTGGAAATCAGGCAAGTGGAAGAAACCACTCTGGTTTCTGGTTTGCAGGATTGGGTGAGGAGATGTACAGTATTTCTGGTTTGGCGGGGTTTGACTTTATTTGACCGAATGATGTTAATAAGTGGGGGTTCAAAAATGGGGGGTCAAGTGGATAATGACAGGGGGTCTTTTGTTTTGGTTGGGGTAAAAATACACAAAGGGGCCATTTGGTTTAAGCTTATATACAAGGACCATTCATGTAATTTCTACAAAGTATAGGGGCTGAACCTGCCACTTTTCCAAACTTATCACAAGGACCAAACTTGCCAATCTTTAATAGTACAAGGACCACATTTGATTATTTTCACTTTCTAAATATCCGAGGACTATTTTTGACCTTTTTCAAACTTGAGGGACCAAAGTTGTAATTTTGCAATTTTTAAACTTTGAAGGGTTTGTTTTGACAACTTTTAATCCCATGGACCTTAAATGAGATTTTACTTTATTTTGATTTACCAGGACTAAATTTGACAACTTTTGAAACTTGGGGACTAAAGCGCCAATTATGCAAACTTGATCGTTTTCATCGATTTTGATATTTTGCATTTAAAACACTTATTTGTGATATTTTTATCATTTTGATGCATTTCGAGTGTTTTCGGATGTTTTGGCATTTTAAATGGTACAAAATGATGAGTATTTAGACACTCATCAATCCCCCACACTAAGATATTGCTAGTCCCTAGCAATGTTTTGAGAAAAATTAATGGATTTCATCTCTTTACCAAAAGCCATTACTTCGGAGTAGCAAATTGTTTTAGTTCAAGTAAGAACCTTGGTACAATGATAACCAAATGATTTTGAGCAAATCACCGACTTTCAACGGTTTTGATTTGTCATTACCGAGCCGTTTGCTTACGGACTAGCCAACTCTTAGATAAATTATCAATATTATCTTTGGTGAGCCGATTACCAATTATGGTTTTCCAACTGCGTTTACCACAAGCCATAAACTTGCGGGCTAGCCAACTCTTCACTAATTAAAGATATGGTGAGTTGAACACCATACAATTTTGGGCAAATTGCAATCCTGTTCTTAGGCTCATCGTTTCTTTTCTTACATTCTGCTCTTTTTAATTGAAGGGATTAGCATAGATTTTGCAGCCTAGTTATATTAGATGAAACGATTACTGCTAATAAATTTGTATAGTGTCACCCATAATGGTTCAAGAAACAACAAACTTGTGAAGTCTCATTTGTAACCTTTCTCAAATTATGATGTAACTTTTTGAACTATTACGTCATTTATATATTTCATTTCAAGTAAATTTATTCTACGAGAAATAAGATAAGTTTAAATCGAAAACGAAACAAACACTTAACTTGTAACCAACAATGAAATATTTATAGTTTACATGATTTAAGTAATTAATTTCGTAAATATTTTATGAGATACATTTTCATTTTTCCATTTTCATGAAAACCTTGTACGATTTACATTTACTGTATTCTTAAACCGACGTTTCTAGGTTTTTAACAATGCTTATACATTCCGTGAAAGATAACACTCAATTAATACACTAAGATATAGTATATTGATGAGTTAGAACATTTCTATGAATTCTATATTTTTAACTCCTCCGGTTTTAGGTTTCTTGATTTAATTACTAAACCTTAACAATTACCAGAATTAAATAATAACCGTAACACTTCGTTACTTAAACACTGAGCCAATAAAAAATTATGTTTTGTTGTTTCGCGTTTGATTTGATGAATCATCAAGACAATTATGCCTTGGTGATATTTTGTAAACTTGTCTTCATATAACCCTAAGCTTAGTCACCAAGACTATATGAAATATCTCATACACCACAATGAGTCATACAAGAAGGGATAGAAAGGGTTAGTGTGGAATGGATCTTGGTCTTGTTTTTTTTTCCTTTTTTTAACACCAACCATTGTCAGCATCTCATACATGATTTTTATTCATTATAAACATTGCACGCATGATTTTATATCACCATTATATATTTATTATGTGGGAGCTTGATATAAACTTATTGGCAAAAACACTTTGAAACTGCCCAGATTTCCAGGCGATTTTAATGCACCAATTAACCACAGTTAAGTATATGTTAGTTATTCTTTTAGATTTTTCAGCTATGACAAGAATATTCTTCTAAAAAATATTAACATTTGTGTATACTTCTAAAGAATATCAACCTCTGCATATTTTTCTAAAGGAATATTAACCTTTGTATATACATCTAAAGAATATTAACTTATGCACATGTATATATTTTTTTATGCCGCCACTTGTCCCCGTTTACTTGTATTCTTAAATAAATATGACTTACGAATCTTTATAAAACTTCATTACATTATATAAGAGTGATACAAGTTTATAAAATGCATATGCATAATATTCACTTCATTATTGTAAACCTAAAATGACTTATAACTTTTGCTAATTGCGTAACACACTAAACTTGTTCAAAACCAATAACTGAAGTATAAACCAACTAGTTTCATAAACCACATGTCCGTTTTAACTCTTATTTCATATAAACATACGTGCAAACTGTACAATTGAAATACTAAGTACTATGTTAGTACGAAATTTCATGTGAAGGGCCTCAGATAGTTTGTAAATAATTGTCCATGGTAAAATAGTTTAACATGTATCTCCCCCAAAGAATTTGTTAAACAATTAATGTAAAATAGTTTAACATGTATCTCCCCCAAAAAATTTGTAAAACAGTTAATGTAAAATTGGGGTTATGAACTCACCGTGAGCGGATGATATTAAATATATAACGAAATTGCTGGATAGTCTTTGAAAACCTCTACGTGCAACCTAGAATTTGATGTAGCGTCTTAGGTTTTGGAATGATGATGTGAAAATATAACAAGTCTATATAAGTTATTATATTGATCATGATGTTGTATCTTGTAAGTTATAGTAATAGTGTATGTCATTATAGAAATGGTTATAAAACGTGTTTAGTTATAATCGTAGCACTATTCGGGCTATCATAATTCAGAGGTCATGTAGTAAACGTATGAGGAGCTAGAAGACTTTAAATTCTAAATTCAACAACTCGTCAATACGTTCACCCCAAAACACTCTATTTCCATAATTTCCTTCCATCAGAACCATTAATTACTAATATGTTAGTAAGCCTTGAATATTGTGGATAGGTCTATCGAGATTGTGAATCCCGTTTGTGTTGTTTAGATAGTTCTACCTAAAGCACTATATTTGAGATTTATCTAGGTAAGTGGCAATTACTTGCACGAAGGCCATGTTACTATTATCATTTTATGATACACGAGTTAAGCGTTGTGTGTCATGAGCTTAGGCAATAAATACTATTTTATGATAATTGTGAGCGTTGCAATTATTATTATAACATTGAAAGTGTTTGTTCGTTACTATTATTTGAAACATATGGATTCACTCAACCTTGTGTTGATTTTCTAGCATATTTATCTCAGGCCCATAAGATACGCGGATGGCACGAAGGGGCAGGGATGTTGAAGAAGACTATATTATATATTTTATCATTCTAAAACTTTATATTGTTATAATGTGTATTATGAAAATACTGGGACCTATTTTTTGTAACTCTGATATTTTAATAAATCGAATGATAAGTCTTTTAAAATGACTCAATTAGAGTTCGTTTTCTATTATTGTGACTGTTATAGAGATACCTTGGATGCAAATGAACGAAGAAAGCACATATCATTTAGAACAAAAATATTAAAATCTGGAAATATGTATATGAAAGAAGTTGATTATGTGTAAAATGACCAACTAACCTTTAACATACAATTTCTAACGTTCATTTGAGTAGTGGTTTGTTTTCTTGTTTAGAAAATAGGAAGTATCTTGTTATGTAAGCTTAATGCCTATGTAACGGGCTGAGATATGGGATTTCACTCATATCCATTGTACTTAAACGTTTATTTGGTTAATATATTTACCAGGGTGCATGATTACTCCCCTTTACCCAAAAATACAATTTCTAACGTGTACAATGACAATATTGAAAGTACACGAAGCATAATGAGTTCTGGTGGAAAGTACATTAAGCATATTTAGCTTTTATAATACTTACGTACATGCATGTAGACAAATAATTATAAGACAAACATCTCACATACGTACATATAGTTTGAATTTCCAGTGTAAGTATTTTTAACCTAACGTACAATTATTTAAGTTGTATGTTAGCCTTAATAGTTTTATTAGAAGTGATGGTCATTCACATTTAGGAAATTTGTAACGTGTGTTAGATATCGTGATAGAATAGTCAACGGGCTCGTGGATTGGGCTAAGCTAATTGGGCATTAGTTAAGATAAGCTAGCCTTGTCTAGTTCGTGAAACCCAAGCCCAATCCAAGTCCATCTCAAGGCCCATGGCCAAGCCTTAGGGCATCATCTCTCTTACCTATAAATACCCCTCAAGTATGTCATTTGAGGGGTGTGCTTGAAAGTGTGTGTGTGTGTTTTCCTTTGAAGCAATATAACATTATTGTTTTCATCTTTCTTCTCTCTACCTCTCTAAACATACATACGAATCTATCATATTCAAGTCACCAAGTTCTTTTCTTCATCTTTCTATTCTTCGTATATCATAACTGTTACGTGTTTGTGTTGGGTTTGCTTGGTAAAGTGATAAGGTATACGTGATAAAGGGGTATAACAATTGGTATCAATCGCCTAACAATGGTTTAGGAGTGTTTGTGTTTGTTTTGAAGCTTGGTATTGTACGCGTAAAGGCTCACGTTTTCATAGTTGTCAAGCTTAAAGCTTTAATTTTGCACTTAAAATTCAAGATTCTTGTGGTTTAAGGTTTATTTGGTGCTAAAGTTTCGCTTTTTGCAAAAGTTTGAAGCTTTACGTGTTTTTCTTCATTTTTGAACACGTTTTGGTTCATTGGTCATTTCTACTCGTAACTTTTCTAGCCACTTTGGTTGAAAAAGGTCAACATTTTGTGTTATTCGAGTGTTTTAAGGATATCGTGCAAGCAAAATCATTTGAATCGTTGGAAATTTCTTACTAGTAGAAGTCAAAAGTCAAAACCCTAGTTTTCTACTCGTAACTTTTCTAAGCACTTTGGGTGAAAAGGTTAACATTTTTGTGTTATTTGAGTGTTTTTAAGGATATCTCGTGCAAGAGAAATCGTTTGAATCATCGGAAATTTTTACGAGTAAGTCAAAACCCTAATTCTACTCGTAAGAAAGTCAACTACTCATAAGTTTCTCCTCGTAACTTTTGGTGAAGAATCTTGAGCTATAACGGTGACTCATTGCTTCCTCACTTGGATAAGTTTGTGGAACACTTCGACTTTTGGATATCTCTTACACCGTGATAGTGTAAAGGATTTTGGTTCTTAACCATAGTTTACGCATAAGCTAAAAGCTTACGAGTAACTCTACGCATAACTTCACAATTACGCGTAAGGTTTACGAGTAACTTTTGTCACGCATAAGCTTAAGGTTACGCCAGAAGATACTTTCACGCATAAGATCCCACGCCTAAGCCTCGTCTACTCATAACCATTTCCTACTCGTAACTTCTCGTTTCTCGCCTAAGCTCTTTCTACGCATAAAAGTTAAAAAGAGTTTTTACGGAAAACTTGAGTAAAATTAAATTTTGAGGAGACTAAACGTTCAATTTTTTACGAGATTCAAATTTTGGTTTAACTGTGAAAATTTTGGTCAAAATTCAAATTTTGGGCCTAAATTCAAATTTTTCGGGTCAAATTTTACGTCAAAATTGTCATAACTCAAAATTTTCATAAATCCTTAGAATTGTTTTTATAGTGAATTTCAAATTTTGGGCGAAAATTTTTAAGAACCGAGTTTACGAGTACGACTTTCGGAAACACCTCAACCAAGCTTAATCTTCATCAACCACAACTCCTTTATCGTTGAATCGATCCTACATCAACTTTATCAGATCATACCTTCATCAATGGCTACTCAACAAGACATTCATGCAGCCGGTGCCGAAAACCGACCTCCTATGTTGGCAAAAGGTGGTTATCTTCAATGGACAAGTCGAATGCTTCGTTACATAAAGACCAAACCTAATGGGAAACTCATGATTAAATCCATTCAGATGGACCCTTCCAGCCTCGACAAGTTCATGTCCTCGAAATGCTGGTGCAACACCTCCCATCCCACCATCCTCTCATCTTCAAACCGAATCGAATACATCAAGAGGATCGAAACAAGTCGATGCAGATGACATGGCAATTCATATTGTCCAACTGGTTTACCAATAGACATCTTTCTGCGGTAGACAGCCAGAAACCGCTTTGATATGTGGGAACGTGTTAGACGATTATGTTTTGGAATGTAAATTGGTAAACAAGACATGGAGAACAAGTCGCTAACCGAATGGGAAAAGTTTACATCTACACCGGAGAATCCATTGAATCCTACTATGGAAGGTTTTGCACTTTGATGAATGAGCTTATCGAAACAAGTTGGCCCCCGTAACAATCGCTCAAAACATCAAGTTCCCGAATAATCTTCCGTAAGAATGGGGACGATATGTCACTATTGTCAATCAAACAAAAGACTTACATCGTGAACTTTGATCAACTGAATGATTTTCAAACAAAACCAAGTCAAGCGAATGAAGTCGCAAGAAAGGTTGGCAAAGAATCATGATTCATTGGCACTCATTACAAAGACTCAAAATTCAGTGAATACACAACAACAAGCTTCATCATCCTCCAACTACAACAACTTGCAGCAATACATTCCACAACCTCAACAACAATTCTATCCACAAGAACAACAACTCATTCAACATCCGGATCAACAAAACCAGAACAAGGAATCATCGATCCCGAACCGACCGTAAGCAACCTTGCAATGATATTTTCTTTATTGGATAAAGCGCTAACAATCGATCGGTAATCATGCGGTTCCGTATCGGGGTAATCAATTGGGTCGAATGTTGGAAATCGATGGGACGTAATGTTGGGAATAGAGCGATGGGTAATCGAATAGCAATGTTGCAGCCCGTCGTTGGGAATTATGGAAATGTGAATCGGGGAATCGATGCTATATGCAGAGCGGTTTGATGGACATCGAGGGGTCGATTGTGAATCGAATATGGGATATCTAAATGGGAATAACTGCTTTATGACTTCGCTCGTAATGCTACCTCCGAACCTCAAAGACAAGATTCAGGATCTAGTGTCAACCGACCGAAGCTTGAAAAGATCCAAGACATGTTGATGTTAGCGTAAAAGAAGAGTTGGGAATTGAGTTGATCACCGAGGAAATCAAATTCAGTACCCAAAATGGGAAGATAAAGCAAACGATAATGCAACCTCCACATACAATCAATCAACAGACGCAACATCAAGCGGTACTTATGACACAACCCGCTCACGACACATATTCACTCAATGAGGTACCAAATTCGTTTACTCATGAGAAGCCACATTCGTGTCTCCGAACCTTATTATGACACATATGTGGGAGAGCAAGTTAATAGCAATGTTAACTCGAAACTCCATATATGGATCCTAATGGAGGTCAAGTGATACGAATGGTGCTAATGATGAGGAAACTCGTGCTTATTTTGAATCATTAATTAATAATTGTGGTATTGAAATTGAAAAGTTAGTAAGGTCATCGCGGTTAAGGCCGCGAATAAAAATTGACCGAGCTTGAGAGTTACAAGGAGCACGCCAAAGCCTATGAATTTCATACAAACAAAATGTCCAAATTAGAAATTGGTTATCGAGATTCGCTTTAAGAGAAAACAATTGCAACTCAAGTATGACACACTTGATGTGAATCAACTTGAAAATCAAATCTTTAAACAAGGAAATTTCAACTAAACAACCAACTTTCTAAACAAAAAGCACGTGTTCGATCTTGAAAAGAGAAGAAACAGTTGATTGTCGATTTTTCAAAACGGAAGATTCTCTTCTTGATGAAATTCGGATAAAATGAAACTATCAAAAATTGGATAATTTGCTTCTTACAACGGGTCATTCCGCTAAAACAAACAAGATGCTTTCTAATCAAGCAAATCCGATTTTTCACACTTCACATAAAATGGCTCTTGGTAACTCACCTCCTTCGCTCCTCAAGAAAGCTCGGAAAGAACGGAATGTGTGGAACAATGGACAACCTTTGCATGAACCCATAATTGTTCGTGATTCTCTTGAAACGTTGAAACTAGTGAGGAGAGTAGATCAAAATGAAACAAAAGAATCCGGATCTTAAACCGATTGATTATAACAAATGGAACAAAATTAATGGAATTACTTTTGTTAATCAAAAGAAAAGTCAAAGTTTTCCATCACAACAAGTGTTTCAAACGAAGTGTCAACACCAGTTTCAAAACCAGTTTCAAAACCAGTTGTAGTTTCCAAGTCTCTTTTGAAAATCGAACAAATGTCTTCAAACATTCCTTTTAACACAAGTGATACTAGAAGCATTTTAGATGACGTTAAAACGAGAATATGGTATCTTCAAGGGAGTGTTAAATCTAAAACCCATAATACAACCAACATCTGGTCTTCTAGTTTTGATATTGAACAAAAAAAGTTTTTTGAAACTGAAATTGCCCCTCAGGTGAATGCCATCAGTGCAAGGGTAATTCATGTTGAACAAGCACTTTTGAAAGAAACAAGTGACTTTGTCAAGGACCATAAATCCCTGGTAAAGCAAGCTAATGAAAGTTTTGAACACATCAAAGTTTTGGAAAATTTGAATGATTCTCTCTTCGAAGATGTTATGACTACCGATATCATGTCCATTATTTTACAAACATATTCGTTGAAGATCATGAAAGACTCGTGATGAGACCTCAAATTGTTTCAAAATATGAAAAGCTCTTATGAAACTTGAAAAGAAAATGTCTCATATTTTAAACAACTTGATCGAAAAACCGAGGAATGCAAGTATGACAAACCGTCAGATGAGCGTGCCTACAAGGACATGCAAGAGCAAAATGATCTTTTGAGAGTTCACCGAAAGTCTACAAGGAAAGGTCAGGATACTAAGTTTGCAAAACCATTGACCGAGGAGAAAACAAATGTTCCCAAACCGGTTTTCAAACCAAAATGTCGATTTTCGCTTCCTCCAAAAGTCAATGAGAAAATTGATTTGTCAAAAACAGTCACCCACGACTTTGCCTATCAAAAACGAATTATCAAAGGTTTTGAAAACCGCTTTTGATAAAGAAAAGTGATTACACATGGCACTTCTAGGAATAGTACACGGAATGTGACCGCAAATCTAGTTAAAGAATCTGTTGGTTCTAACAAAATGGTCAACAATCACTATCTAGAAGAAGCTAGGAAAAGTCACGCACTGAAAAGATGGAATTCTAGGTGAAACATCTAGGGTGATGAATTCTACAAGATTTCAAGGCATCGCTAGTAGTAGTAAACCATTACCTAGGAACACTCTACAAAAGACCGTGGATTGGCTTGCATCTAAGAGTAGTTCGCAAAAGAAAATGCTATGCCCTTAGAAAACAACACTAGGAATTCTAAGTCTTTTTCGAACAAGAATCAATTGTCAAAAGACCTGTAGTGACAAAGTTAAAGTCATTGTTTTAAACAAGAATATTGAATTTGTCCATACTACATGTAAAAATGTGTCTTTTCGCCTAATCACGATGCATGTGCCTTACAATATCTCAAGAAAGATAATTCTCGTGCCAAGGCACAATCCACTAAGATACCAAATAGAAACAAGCCCGTTGATAAAATGTCAAACAAAAGAAACCTAATAGGTGGATCTCTTCAGACGTAGTTTTTCAAAATGAGTCTTCCACGATCCGAAAAAAAACAACTCCTAGATCTTACCTTAGGTGGATACCCACGGGCAAAGTTTTCAACAAAATAGGTCTTAGATGGATTCCCACAGAAAGATTTTGATACTTGCACCAACACGATAATAGTGACAATCATTCGGATAAGGAAGTCGATCCACTACAACCGCTGATAGTGATCACCCTCACCGTGAGGAATCATGTACTTCTAACATTGTTATTTGTGAAAATTCTTCTTCTGTGGATGCAGGTACTTGTAAAAGTGTTGAAGGTTCATAAACCCCATGTGGTATAGAAGAATTTTATGCCAATTTTGCATGTGGAAATCCTTTTCTAGTTCCACTCTTAACTCCACTTTTACTTGTCCCAACTTAATTTCTCTTTCTTCAAATCTTCTTTGTAAATACTTTTGAAAAACAAAATACAAAATTTGAAAAACCAACAAAAGCAAAATATAAAAATATAAAATTTTCAAAAAATTCAAAAACAATAGAAAATCAAAATCCAAAATATTCTTCTCACGACATGTCTCTTGTATAATCGATATTTCAGACGTATCTAGAAATGTCATTCAAAATGATACGGGCATGTATGATGCTTGAGCGAGAGTTCTTTAATTGTTTTCTAAAACATGTCGTTTCTCAAAATTTCAAAATAATGGCTTTCGATACTTGATGCGAAACCCGACTTCAAAATAATGGCTTCGAACACATCGGTTCAGACCGCGCTTCAAAGAAAGGAAAGTGCTTATCAAAATCAAAGGTTTTAAATATTTTTCAAGCGCTATTCCTAAAAACTATGGCTTGCAGTTAATTCAGACGGTAACCCGATCTTTAAAGAAAGGAAAGTGCTACGCAAAATCGATTTTCATAAAATATCGAGCACTTATCCTAAAACAAATGAAGATTATTCTTCTCGAATATCTTCAAAAGATTTTCAAAATCTTCTTCTCATCTTGCGTACCATTGATTCGCAAGTTTTCAAAAAGATTTTCAAAATCTCTCACATTTGGTACCAAGATAACTCCTCTAAACCCTTAATTGATTCTAAATTTTTCAGATGAAAAATATGCTTTCGCTAAGGGGAGTATAAAACCAAAATTGTTCCAAAATTCATGCTAAATCGGTTTCTCCAAATGCTTTCCGAAAACATATCTTTTAATCATTTTGTTTCAAAACATCATGGATATGCTATTTTTGGGGAGAAACGTGATTAAATGTGATAAAAAGTTTAATGTTCGTTGTTTGAATCTCAAAAGAGCTCGACTCGCTTGAAACCAATGAATTGACGAGGAATCATGTACCATCTCGAGAAACTTTCTATGACTTGACCAGACGGGTAATAATTTCAAGCTAGTTCTCTAGTGATGTAAACGTGTCTCGAATCGGTCTTGTTCATTTAAAGTCGATCAATTCAAAAGTGCGAACTCTACCCTCTATGTGCGATTGCATTAAAACATATTAGCACATGTGAAGGGGAGTGTTTCGAAAATATAAAACTCTGAGTGTTTCAAACATGTTTTCTATCATAAACACTCGAGAGATTTTCAACAAAATGGTTTTATGGCAACAATAGGACAATCATGGAGTTATAAGGTGACTAAGAATAGGAAATTGTCCTATGATCCGCCAGAGTCGGAGGGATCTACCCAAGGACATCACCAATAGTTTAGAACTAGAAGTCCTTAGGAATGATTGAAAAAGGAGTAATGTGAGAAAGGAGAAAGAAGGGTTGAAGAATTAAAAGAAAAGTAATGAAAAGGGTGAAAAGAAATAGCCTCCATATTCAACCTTAGGGCGTAAACCGGGTTCAATTCATCTGCTACTAGTTGTCACTAGATGACACCGGTATTGAAGACAAAGACGTCATGGACCCGGTGGACGCACCGCACTAAACCTTCTAGCCACTCAATTCCTCTTAAAAGGATTTGTTTCATTCTCACCTGGGAACCCTACATAATCTATTGACTTTCTCTTAGAGATCGTTGGTATTGAAGAAGGAGACCTCTCCCTAGTCTCCGCCAGAAAACCAAAATGCACTAATTGAGTCTAGAGCCACGAGATTCATCAAAACATCTCATAGGAACACTTGACATGACATCGCTTGTTGTTCATCAATAAGGGCACAAGTGATATACTTTAGAGTCCCACGCAGATCTTAGCAATCCGCCGAACATTTATGAGAAGTTACAACCGTAATCTTCAATGATTGAATGGAAATTCCACGTGGTCAACATCAAACACCGACAAGCAGTCACTTCGGTAATTCTCGTGGATTACGCTAAGTGTGTCTCAAACGGTCTACGATGGTGGGTGATACTTGATGTACCTCGACTCATCCGAACTGTAGATGTATTTGCACATCGCGTTATCTCACTTGTGGGACTCCGGTTCAGAACGGCCTCTGTGAGAATTAGAGACGTGTTTTCACACTATGTCGTTAACACCCTCGAAATTCAAACTTGTAAGTGCGGAACCGCTTATTGCTAACCTGTTTTATGTTTTCTTCTTATGGAAGCTCGGAGCGGATGGATCGTGCAGACTCGCCACATGCTCATACCAACAACACATGAAAGTTCTCATAAAATCAAAGGCAACTCAAAGTTAAAGATGATTCTTCGTCAATGTCAAAGAATCTACAAAGTGTAAAGACTCGAGAACTTCATCATTGGAAACTCAAAGACAAATAGAAGTGTGAGCATGGTGGAGAAAGACGTGGAGACACCAAACCATCGAAGTTGACAACGGCAGACAACCACATTAACTGATCACAAAGCATGAAGGAACAAAGAATCAAGACTATTCTATATCTAATCACAAAGTTCAAGCTCAAAAAGATTAAAGACCTATTCAAGTGGAGCATCTTTTGAATGACCACCCCTTAGGGGGAGATTGTTAGCCTTAATAGTTTTATTAGAAGTGATGGTCGTTCACATTTAGGAACTTTGTAACGTGTGTTAGATATCGTGATAGAATAGTCAACGGGCTCGTGGATTGGGCTAAGCTAATTGGGCATTAGTTAAGATAAGCTAGCCTTGTCTAGTTCGTGAAACCCAAGCCCAATCCAAGTCCATCTCAAGGCCCATGGCCAAGCCTTAGGGCATCATCTCTCTTACCTATAAATACCCCTCAAGTATGTCATTTGAGGGGTGTGCTTGAAAGTGTGTGTGTGTGTTTTCCTTTGAAGCAATATAACATATTATTGTTTTCATCTTTCTTCTCTCTACCTCTCTAAACATACATACGAATCTATCATATTCAAGTCACCAAGTTCTTTTCTTCATCTTTCTATTCTTCGTATATCATAACTGTTACGTGTTTGTGTTGGGTTTGCTTGGTAAAGTGATAAGGTATACGTGATAAAGGGGTATAACATTGTATTTGTTCTAATAATGTAAATTAGCAAATGTACGTGTTAAAATTTGTTACTTGTGAACTGGATGGATTGGTATGAGTCAGGTGGGTCAAAGAGATACATTGTCGCAATGTCACATACGTATCTATTCGATAATTGTCATTTTGATTAGCTAGTTTTACTCTTTTGACAACATAGAGCAAAACAAAAGTTCAATATAGATCTCAAATTTATCATAGATCCAATTAACCAATAATAGCCATTCATTTTCTTGTTAAAATAAAGTTTCATTTTTTTAATGAAAATTAAATATCTCGCAAACCGTTAATCGTTAGCGATAAAAATTATACCATCGCGATGTGAATTAAATTATCTTTCTATAGATATGCACTATTATATATTTTAAACAATTTTTTTTTTCAAATTTCGGCCCAAACAAATCATATATGATTTGTGAAAATCATATATGATTCGATTTTGACAAATCAAATATGATTTTTGAAAATCATATATGATTTTTGAAAATCATATATAATTTATAAAAATCATATATGATTTGTGAAAATCATATGTGATTCGATTTTTACAAATCATGTATGATTTTTTTGAAAATCATATATGATTTTACAAATCATATATGAACTTTCTGGGCGGAATTTTTGAAAAAAAATGTTTGTCGAAAATATAGAAAAGTGCATATCTATAGCAAGATAATTTAATTATCGTCGCGATGGTTATTTTTTATATTTTGAAGGTTTACCGTTTGCAAGATATGTTGTTTTCAAAAAGTGAAAAATAGTTTTTTTTTTTTTTATTAACTTTGATAAAAAAAATGAATGGCTAAGATTGATTTATTGTATCTATGGTAAATATGAGATCTATATTGATCTCAACTCGATAGAGCAAGGTTGGATCAAGTGGTTAACACTTTTGTTTTTGGAGATAAAGGTTAAGAGTTCGATTCTCACCTCTTGCAAGCAGGAGGTCCTTTCTACTTTTGGTAGAACCAGAAGCGAGTAAGCCTGTCAACGTTTCAACCTCCCTCATACACCGTAAAAGACGGTATTAAGACCTATAACCCGTAAAAAATGGTATCAAGAGTTACTTTACCTTACTTTTTTACTCTTTTGACAACATCTAATCGCCGTGTTTAATTTTTGTTTGATGCTTATTCAACGTATTGTAAATAAACAAATTTAAAGATTTACTAATTAGTTAAGACTTTAATCTAAAAGTTGTTTAACCTATTAGTCTATTTTATGGTATAGTCGTGTTCGGTATCTATACTAACTAATAAAATAGAGTTTTTGACTAGCACCCTATTAAAGTTTTTCTAAAAATAACTAACATTGTCAACTTGACACGTGGTGTAGCATTTTGTTTAGTGAAATTTTGAAAAAGGTCAGCTAATATTAACGTAAAATCGTGCATTAACTACGAAGAGATGGTTGTTGTGTTTTTCCTTAAATAAATGAGTTAATTTTCATTTAATAAGTTGTGGTATATATTCAGGCAACATGCATGCACGAAAAACAATCTATTAAGATATGATCAATTTCATTTAGGCAACCGAGAATTAGTTTATGAACATTAAATGTATTAAATCATTTGCGCGTTTTATTTTAGTTAATATTGATAAGTTTGTTAAGATTTAAATTCGTTCATCTATTATTACGGAATGGATTGAAAAGGGTCATTTATAAATGGACCGATATATATCGGATATCCTTCTTAAACACATAACATTCTTAAATACGCTTTAATTTGATATGTTCATCAAATCATGCGTAAATATATAACGCATATATTTTTTAAACTTGCAGTCATGGTAATCAACTTTGAAAAGATTATTATTTGAAGAACATGTATTCAACCAAATACATATGATGATTTTATTGCTCAACTTGCAACATTTTTGTAGGATGTCAAATATTACGTGTTTGATAGTAATGTGACAACTAGATGTCTTCTAATTTAATTTCTCTGTGTACATTGTTTGAGTTCAAGAAAATCGAAGCAACCGTAAGGATGGCCACTTTGTCCGGTATTGAAACACCAACTCTATGGTAAACTTTGTAATAAGGATGTTTTCAAATTCATGGATAACTATCCTCAAAAATTTTAACCTAACTTATAAAACAAATTAACCATCCGTTCACAAGTGAACTTATAAAAACCGGTCACTACGTGTTTATAATTTCTCGATATATTTTTGAACTTTTTAAAATTGTTACACTTCCATATTAAGTTTGTACAATTAGTAATTAACCAATAAACTTTAAAGTTCAACACGCTAATTACAAACATGATATTGTAGCCTATGTTGCAAAAATCGTGAATTGGTAGTCGGGCGGTCGAGCACCCTGCAGCAAATAATCAGTTAAGGTGGGATTAATCGGTGATTAATCGGATTGGCATTTTCTGCAAATTTTGGGTATTTCTGGAGACCAAACTAAAGATCTTAACTGATTACAAGCCTAATATATTTCCAAACCTCAATAACAGGCACCAATTCTGATTATGAGTCTCATTGTGCGTTATAGGTGAAATAAATGATCACTGAATTAAGTAGAATCCCTAAATAATTATTTTTTTAAAAGGCAAATGGCACAAAAAGGTACCAAACTTAGGGTTCATTTCCAATTAAGGTACTATTCTTTTGTTTTTGCATAAAAAGGTACCCATCAAATTTTTTTGATGGATTTGGGTTTTTTTATTAACGTTCCTTAACTCACTTTGTTAGAAAATTATGTTTGGTCATCGAATTCGTACAATCATTTCACGCAACATCCAAAAACATTTTTGAATTTCTTTTACAAGTTTGGTCCTCGAAAAAAAAATTCAAAAATAAAAATTACATGTTTGGTCCTCGATTTGTTTTTAAATTCGAAAAAAATTTGAAAAAAATTGAAATTTTTTAAAAAACTTCCAAAAATTTTGAAATTTTTTTGAAAATCCTTTTCGAATTCGTATAATTAGTTTTGGAAATTAAAAAAAAAATTAAAAAGTTCGAAAAATTATGAAAAATTTTCGAAAATTCTTTTCGAATTCGTATAATCATTTTTGAAAATTTTCAAAAATTTTGAATTTTTTTTTACCAAAGTTTGAAAATTCTTTTTGAACATTTTCGAAAATAATTTTCTGTTTTTTTTCAAACTTTGTTATAAAAAGAATTTTCAAAAATGATTATACAAATTAGAAAAGATTTTTCGAAAAAATTTCAAAAATAAATATACTAATTTAAAAAGAATTTTTGAAAAATTTTCGAAATGTTTTTAAATTTTTGAAAAATTTTCAAAATAATTATACGAAATCGAAAAGGATTTTCGAAAAAATTTCAATTTTTTTTTAATTCTTCAAAATTTTTCGAACTTTTTGGAAATTTTTTTCGAACTTAAAAAAAAATCGAGGACTAAACATGTAATTTTTTTTTTTTTTTTAGGACCAAACATGTATAAAGAAAATTTCAAAAATGTTTTTGGATATTGCATGAAATGATTATACGAATTCGAGAACCAAACATGTAATTTATTAACAAAGTGAGTTAACGAACGTTAATAAAAAAAACCCAAATCCGCCAAAAAAAATTGTTGGGTATCTTTTTATGCAAGAAAAAAAGAATAGTACCTTAATTGAAAATGGACCTTACGTTTGGTACCTTTTTGTGTCATTTGACCTTTTTTAAAAGTTGACCGATTAGTCTGATTAGACCGATTAGTCCGATTTTTGACAGATTAGTCCGATTTGACCGATTTTTGCAACATTAATTGTAGCATTAATTTTAATGTTGTTCCTTAAGTGGCCTTATTTTGGCATATTCTTATTATTAGACGAGTACTCGTGCATAACAACGGAATTTATAGCGGCATATAGTTTTAGTGATAAAAATAAGTTTATGGTTATAGACGAAAAATAAAAAGTTTGAGGATTTGGGGATTAAACATAATTTTTGAAACCCGGTTCGACTCGGGTGATTCAACCGGTTGAACCGTTCCGATCAAAAATGGGGCAATCTAAATCGTGTCAGCTCGACGGGTTGGGTCGAAAAACGGGTCAAATTAAATCGGCTCAACCCGTCAGGTTTGAAGCGTCCGGGGTCAACCAGGTTTTCGATGTGTATTAATAGTTTTCTTTTGAAACATATGTTCTCAACATTTTTTTTAGTTTCATCTTTTCATTTGCTCATAATTAATTGTTTCAATATTTCATTTTTAATTTTTTTAACATTTCACTTTTTTGACTTTTCATTTTTCGCTTTAAGCATTTTTGTTTTGTAAATATCACATATTTGCTAATTACAGAATGACTGTCATATTTACTATTCTTTTTTTAATCATACTTGAAAAGTAAGATAATAACACATCTCCCTCTTTAATGGCATGTAACTGTAATTGTTTTAAGAATACTAAAATTTGACAAATGCAATTAATACGTTTGTGATGATATCTATATATATATGAGGACAATTCAATAAAATCACATAAGAAAGTGTGTGTTTTGGTAATGTTGTTACGTAACATTGGTGAAGCCACTGGTTTGTGCAGTGGAACAAGATTTCGTGTGGCTCGGTTGATGAGAACTTGCATTGAGGCACAACACTGAACGAAAAGCATTAGTAAAACAATGCTTATTGTGGGGATGAAAATATCATTGTCTCATAAACGGTTTTCATTAAAAGATAGTAAGGGAGCAGTTCCCCGTGTCCGTATCTTTCACGATATGATGACGGTCAACAAAATCACGGAAGATCTCTTACAAATGGCCAGTTATAGGTAGCCAATGAAAAGATGGAAATCTCACGAAGATCACAATCAGCATGGTCTACAAAGAAATGCTACACAATATGTGATCACGTATATATGCCGTCGTGTGAATCAAAAGAAATGATTGAAAATGTTTATGTTCTTTTTTGATTATTTGACTATTGTGTTTATATAACATGTGATTCATCATTAGCAGCTATATATTTTATGGTTTAACTTCATAATACGCAATACCATTAACTACCTTTTTCATATTTTCTTTAAAATACTCGTGAATTTCACGGGTCTTTTAGCTAGTAATTAATAAAATCTTATTTCTTGACTCTTTATAATATTCATTCATCAACCACTTACCTTAAATAATGATATTATAATTTATATCTTTACGAAGCTCATACCCATCTCTAACTGATATATGTTTGCAAAATAATTAATTAAGCGAGTATATTAATTTATAACATGATCAATAACGTTAACGTATACCTCAAATGTATTTAAAACAAGTGTTTCGATCAATTATTGTGTAATTAAATTATGAGTTTTACATTTTTAGAATTAAGATGTCATTTGAATATATGAGTGTGTTTATGCATGCATGTATACATTTATATAAATCAGTTTGCATGAGTGAAATTGCAATCTGTATTCTGCATGCTAACTTCTATATACACATATATAAGCGGGTAATTATTGGGTACCTTCATCAAAACATACACTGTAGTTATGTCTTGTGTGATCCATCTGTAATAATATTGTCTAGCTTTTTTGTTAGTTTTAATATTGTTGTTATAAAAAGATTTTACAATTTTTTTATACAATATATATGTGCATGTATGTGCGTACCACACAGAATATTGCTAATACAGTAGTCAACCAAGTGTGCTTATGAGAAGGAAGGTTCAACGACAGCTAGCTATGTTTTCAAAAACAAAATTCAAAAAACATATTATTTAACAAATCTGTCTTTTGATCGATATGTTCTTCGATCTACCCACTATTCGGAATTTTGGATCTTCTAATGGATTTGCCCTTTTATATAAATTTTCCAAGTTGTTCCCCATCTATTCAGCTATATATATACCTCTAACGTACACAACCAACTCATTTACAATTCTTCAAACATCGAGCTCTCATACATGCATTTTTCTTTTCTTAGCTCTCAAATAATGGCTTCGAGTTCTGTATTTGCAGTTGGACTCATAGTAGCCTTACTCTCTTTGTCGTTGTGGACGGCCTCTGCTGATACTGTCGAGACTTCATTTGTGGTAACTATACACTCTCTTCTCTTGTCTCTTTTAGATATTTCACTACAATGCATGCTCTTTTGTCAAAGTAACAAATATGTTGCGTTCCTTAACAGGTGAAGAACTTAACGGTGAATCGATTGTGTCAAAATCAAGTAATTACTGCTGTTAATGGAAGCCTTCCGGGCCCAACTTTAAGGGTTAAAGAGGGAGATACACTTATTGTTCATGTCTTTAACAGATCTCCATATAACCTTACTATTCATTGGTACGTAAATTAGACATATAACACACTATTAGATTCTTTTATGAGTTTAAGTGGTAGAGCTAGTATACGTATGTGAATCATTTTTTTTGTTCTAAGATTGTATTTGTAATGCAGGCATGGAGTGTTCCAGAGAGGAACTCAATGGGCTGATGGTCCTGAGTTCATTACTCAATGCCCAATCAGGCCTGGAGGTAACTATACTTACAGGTTCAATCTCACAGGACAAGAAGGTACGCTTTGGTGGCATTCACACAATCAATGGCTAAGAGCTACCGTTTACGGTGCTCTAGTCATCCGTCCACGTAACGGTCGAAAATACCCTTTTGTTAAACCCTATCGTGAAGATACTATTATGTTAGGTACCTTATCGATCACATTCTATTCATATATTCTTAGATTGTTTTATGTATTCGTTTGATACCAAAAAATCTAAATATGATGAATAATGTTGCAGGAGAATGGTGGAATGCTAACCCTATTGATGTTGAAAACACTGCACTGGCTAGCGGAGGTGCTCCTGCTGACGCAGATGCTTATACATTCAATGGTTGGCCCGGTGATTTGTTTAACTCTTGTGTTTCAAATAGTAAGTGCACCAACACCTATCTTAGACAGCCTTTGGTAACAAAATAATGACATCTTATTTAACTTTTGTGTTAAATTATGTCAGAGACATACAGGCTAAACGTCGTACCAGGAAGAACATATTTGCTGAGAATAATCAACGCTGCATTGAATAATCATTTTTTCTTCAAGATAGCCAACCACAACATGACCGTTGTTGGAGCGGATGCAGTCTACACAAACCCATTCCTGACTGATGTTCTCGTTCTTGGTCCGGGCCAAACTCACGATGTCTTGTTAACTGCCAACCAATCTCCAGGAATGTATTACATGACAGCTAGTCCATATTTTTCTTCACTCAATCCACCCAATATTAATACAACCACCAGTACTACTGGGATCATTGCTTACCAAACGCTACACAAACAGCACGACCAGCTCTTCCAGTTATACCGCTTTTAATGATACACCCGCAGCTTTTGCATTTTCTAGCAACTTAACCTCTCTTGTGACTAGCCCCTTCTGGTCGCCTGTTCCACGCACAGTAGATGAAAACATGTTTATAACCATCAGTATGGGTATCACACCTTGCAATTCCAGTCAAAATTCCAGCCAAAACTGTTCAGCGATATATGGTGACCGATTATCAGCAAGCATGAACAATCGTTCATTTGTATTACCAGATCGAGTACCTCTTCTGGAAGCTGTATTTAGAAACATTAGTGGTGTTTACACAACTGATTTCCCGGATACACCACCTTTGGTTTTTGATTACACAAACGTCAACAACAGTTTCAACGTGAGTCTTTTGTATGCACCAAAGTCAACAAGTGTGAAGAGACTCAGGTTTAATTCTACGGTTCAAGTGGTGTTTCAAAATACAGCATTGATTGGTATTTCAAATCATCCCATGCATTTGCATGGAATGAATTTTTACGTGTTGGCTCAAGGGTTTGGCAACTATAATCCCGCAACCGATTCCCAAAAT
Organism: Chrysanthemum lavandulifolium; assembly: GCA_022545495.1. NCBI lineage: Eukaryota > Viridiplantae > Streptophyta > Magnoliopsida > Asterales > Asteraceae > Chrysanthemum > Chrysanthemum lavandulifolium. The sequence goes on from CM040241.1 coordinate 295,167,395, forward strand.
TTTAATCTGGTAAATCCACAAGAACGTAACACGTTTGGTGTTCCAGCTGGTGGTTGGGCTGTCATCAGATTCCGAGCTAATAATCCAGGTAACTAAACGTACAGTATATAATTAGTCGTTTTCAACTTTTGATTTAAAAAAATATAACATCTCATCATCGTGCATGATTTAATTAATTGACCGGCCGTTTCTTAACTGTATCTAGAATAGTTTATGTTGACTAATGGCTGTATTTATAGGTGCGTGGTATGTTCACTGCCATTTGGATGTACATTTACCATGGGGTTTCGGGACTGTTTTCTTAGTCGACAACGGTGGTACGCCGGAATCAACGCTGCCACCTCCGCCAGCCGACCTTCCTCAGTGCTAGTACGGATCAGAAAAAATACGACCTTCCCCACATGTAGAAAGGATTTCACTACATGTTTTTTAATATGTGCTTATGAATTAGTATTCTATATAAATTGTTTTGTAACATCAATAAACTCTACTGATATTCGTTTGAAACTTGTGATATTCTTTTAATTTGTAATCCCTTTTCGGGCTATCTGGAATTCAGGAAACAATATCTCATTTTGATTCTCAGTGCTTTAATCGGCTAGTTGGAGATAAAAAGTTAAACAACTCCTTTTACTTTTAACGGTTTTAAAAGCTATTAATAATCTTTAATAAAATCTTCTTTATCCATCAATTCGTAATGGGCCAATTGCATATACATCAAAACTTACATATTTACATATATACTCAAAACATGCTTAACTTCCATTGTATATAATGCATTAAAAACTTGTATTTTGAAAACATGTACTTCTTGATCCATTACTCAATGCAAACCTATTTTCCAACTGATTCCAAATCTCATAAGCAGTTTCAATGAACATAATTGACTTAGCAATAGACTCAGACACAGAAGACATTCAACTTATGCAATTCTCCCTTTTGTAATTTGTAAGGATATATTGCAAATAGTTTGCGAGAGTAACACTATTTATTATTTAAAATTAACTAACTATCTTACACTATATACATCATAAATTTATCACACATATATTAGACTTGACTTGATCTCATAAATATATTAGTTAAGGGTACTGGCAATGCAAGCGACATGGCCATCGGTGTGATTCAAACCGATCGGCATTGGCATTGCCTGGGAATCGGCATGAAGCGGTTTGGTGGGAAGGATTGTAGAATCGACAATATACCCCGATTTGGCATGAAGCAAATATGAACGTTGGAAGACAAAATATACCCGTTGGAATATTTATGAACTAGCCGTTGCTAGGTTTTTTTAAAAAAAAAATAAATAAATAAAATAAAATAAAATAAAATAAAATTTACCTCCCCTCTATAAATTAACAAACTCAATCCTATTTTCTAACACAAATTAAATCACATCTCTTTACACTTTTAAAATACAATCTCATGGATCCAAGAAAATCAAAAGGTGGTTCATCATCCAAAGGCCGTGGACGAGGTTCTCGTTCCATTCGTCCCACAAATTCAATCACAACCCGCTCCATACATTCCCCAAATGAGTCCTCCTTAATATTATCCTCAAATGACTTCTCCCGTACTTTCAACCCCAATATTTTCACCAACCACAACCATTGACTCCAACTCAATACACGATGTCTCCTACAAGTGACTTTGACCCGATTCGAGTACCGTAGCGGTCCTTGGCAAGCGTGAACCAAGTGTTGAGCGAGATTTAGTTTATGTAATTTTCTTTTAAGTATTAATTAAATGTTATGTTTTTATTAAATTATTTAATATAATTATTAAAAAAAAAAAAAAAAAAAAAAAAAAATTGAGGTATGGGTTAGGCATGGTCATTGATAACTCTCGCACCTTGACGGATCTTTAGCACTCGTGGATCGTTAGTGTTGCATATGTAATCATAAGCAAACTAATAGACGTCTCTAACACTCGTATTCTATAGTGGAAAGTAAATACAAGTTGTTATAACTAAGAACACTTAGATCCTCTATGGATCTTTTATTCTTGAAACTCTATGTTTCAGATGAGTTGTTGTCTATTACAAACTATGAGGTTCCTTTTACAAACAAGGAACCCTAATCTATTACTATCCAATCGACTAAACATGCAAGCATGCATTTAATGACTAATACACTAAACTATATTGAGCAGTACAATTATTACAATTATACCCATGCAACCTTGGGCAGTACAAGAATATGGAGAGTTAGCATTTAATTCATATAGCGCATGCTGATCCTAGTCAGCATTCACCCTTCAGCAGTAACACGGCAACGCTTGTACTCTTCAGTAGAATTACTTCTTCAACAGATTACGCTTCTACTCACAGAATCCATCGGCGATAATAATGCAGAAATCCTACTTACATAATTCCCAACAATCCTCCCCTAAACTGGAATTTGACATGGTTAAGTTCCAGTTTCCTGACCTTGAAAGATCTTTTGAGACTTCAGTACTAGAGGATTGTTTTTACACATCATTTGCAAAGAACCAATAATAATCTCATCTCTATGATGATCAAACTTTGAAACGCCAGGTCTTTGCAGCAACAAATGTCAGAATGTACATCAAAACTTATTAGTTGCATACTATTCTCATCACTTCCAGGTGTGTGAACTCCTGTGAGAGGTGAATCATTGAAAATAATAGAGTTGATGTCTCTTTACCAATAGCCATCTCTACTGGAGTAGCCAAATGTTTAAGTTCGAAAACTATGGAACAACGATAACCATCGATTTATAGGCAAACCGAAACCATATAAACCGATTTGACTTGTCTTTACTCGTAGCCGTTTGCTTAGGACTAGTCAATTCTTAGAATTGGTGAATTGAAAACCAAATATAGAGATAGTTGCCTTTATCACAAGCCATAATCTTGTGGGCTAGCCAATTCTTGGATTCCAACAAGGAATAGACCATGGTGAATTGATGACCATACAACACTCAACAATTAAGCATGGGTGGTTGTATACCTACGATTTTGAGCAAATCATTACACTATCAATGATTTGACATGTCTTTACCAAAGCTGTACCCTTTGGACTAGCTAACTTTTGAAATACACAAGGTATATCGGTGAGTTTAAAACCATCAAAATGCAACAAATCGCAAATGAAAGTTTTTTTTTTTTTTTTTTTTTTTTTTAACTAAGAACTAACAAACAAACAAACATCATGACAAAACAAAATCCTCCCACGAGGCCTATGCCTCCCTTAAACTTTGCGGTTAATGGTTAAGCATTCAATATTGACCACAAGGTGTTGAAACCTTGGTCCATCAAAAGCTTTTGTTAATGATCCGCCACATTATCATCTGTATGAATTTTAGCCAAATTTATTAAATGTTTTCATATGCATCTCTTATAAAGTGGTGTCTCGATTTCAATATGTTTGGTTCTCTTGTGAAAAAGCTGGATTTTTGACAATGCATATGATACTCGATTATCAATAAAAGAGTTGTGTTCATGAAGTTATACCCATAGTCCAAAGAATTGGTTTTGGATCCAAAGCATTCGTCACGCAGTTTGCGTGACAACATACTACCTTAAGTAGTTGAGGTAGCCACAATGGTTTGTTTCTTGCATTGCCATGAGATCAACCTCTTTCCAAGGAATTGTGACCTCAGTTGTGGATCTCCTATCCGATTTGCACCGGCATAATCACCGTCACTATATGCTTCCAACTTAAGGGAGACTCTTTGGGTACCAAAGGCCTAAATGAGGTTGGCCTTTGAGGTACTTAAAGATCTTCTTGGCTGCATTGAGATGGGAAGTAAGAGGTGACTTGATGTCGAGAGCACACACTCACAAAGAAAGGTAATATCGGACCTTGAAGTTGTTAGATACATTAATGAACCAATCATTGACTGTATAAATGAACATTCACGGAAGATCCGGATCATTGTTGGCTTTTGTTTTGGAGCTTCATAAGGTGTTGTGGCAAGCGACACCTTCCATATCAAATTTCTTCAACATGTCCTCACATATTTATCCCGATGATAAATATCCCATCTTGTTCTCACGAACTTGGAGACCCAAAAGAAGGTAAGCTCCCCATAGCACTCATCGAAATTCTCCTTCATCGGATCCTCGAATTCCTACACCAAGCTTCTTTAGTGGATCCGAAAATGATGTCATCCACATACACTTGCACAAGTATGATGTCGTCGAGTTCTTCTTGAAAAAGAGTCTTATCAATGGCACCTCTTTCGTAGCCATGCTTCATGAAATGATGAAAGCCTAGCATACCGGGCCCTTGGTGCTTGATGAAGTCCATAGAGAGCTTTAACGACTTTGTAAACATGATTAGGATGATCTGGGTCTTCAAATCCTTTTGGTTGTGTGACATATACTTCCTCTTCAATCTCACCATATAGAAAAGCACCTTTAACATCCATCTGATACAGCATGAAGCCCATGTAGGATGCATAGGCCAAGAATATTCGAATGGACTCAACTCTAGCAACAGGTGCAAACACTTCATCATGGTCAATTCCTTCCTCTTGCCTATAACCTTGAGCAACTAATCTTGCTTTGTTCTTAATCACCACACCCCGTGCATCTCTTTTGTTCTTCGAATCCATTTAGTTCCAATAGCATATTTCCCATCCGGTAAAGGTACCAAGATATCAAACTTGTTAGTTTTGGGCTGTTGCATCTCATCTTGCATTGCTTCAATCCAACTTGAGTCTTCAAGAGCTTGAGAGACACCGGTTGGTTCTACTTGTGAAAGAAAACACGCAAAGACAATGCTTGAAGTACGTGTGATTGTCTCTTTTCTTGATTAGAGACATAAGAGAAAAGCAACATGTCCAAATTTAGGAGTAGAGATAGCCCTTCGAGTTCTAACAGAGCTAGAATGTCACCAATAATATTGGATTGAGGGTGAGTGATGTTGATTCTTTTAGTAGCGATGGGGTTGACATCAATGGTAGGTTCAAGATTAGATCTGAGATGGTACAAAAGTTGTGTCATAGGAAGGTGAGGTGAAAATGCCGATTGGGTTGATGATTTCGAGATCCGAAGGACTTGGAAAGCGAGTATCTGGTCACCAAAGTCCGTGGACACTTTAGTAGGAATAGGGTAGTAATGCAGCGAGCTTTGCAGATTTGATGACGATGGGAGGCGCATCGGTGTCGTGAAACATGGTTCCCACCGATGCCCCTCATTTGCAAGTTCCCCATCCACCTTCTCGGCCTCAAGCTTAGCTGCAAACTCTTGAGTCTGAAGCCTAGCAAGGTCCTCAGCATAGTGTGATTCATCTTCACTCTCAGCTGAATTATCTCTTGATGAGTTGCCTGCAATGTGGTTAGGGGGGAAAGAAGGCACAAGAATGGGTTGTTCATCATCTTTAAATTCACTCCCAGAGTCAGCATCCAAGGTACCTGCATTGTTAGTGGGAGTTTCTTGAGAGCCTGCACTTTGGTTAGCCATATGTCTAGTATAACCCGGATAGTCGGTTAGGTAGTCAAGATCAAAAGACCACACATGACCCGTCCTGAACATTTGGCTTATCTTCTAGGTATCCGAGGTTCAAAGTCTCCTCATCTTCTTGGCGGATAAGTTGTACACTCTGTAAGCCTTGCTATTAGCGAATAACCCACAATATAACCATCATCGACCTTTTCATCAAACTTCCCCAAAGGATCCGGTGTTCGGAATGGTCACTTGACAACCAAAAGGTTTGAGATAATGAATGACTGGAATCTTCCCAAAGAGAAGTTCATATGGTGTTTTGAGGTGAGGTCTAGTTATGGAGACTACATTAAGCACATAGCAAGTCGTGCCTTGCAACTTGATCCGAACATGGTGGGCAATTTAGAGTGCAAGCATTGATCTCATAGCCTCTATCAAGGTCCTATTCTTTCTTTCACTACCCCATTTTGTTGCGGGGTTCTTGGATTCTTTGTAATCCTCTTTATTCCTTTAGACCTATAGAGTTCTATAATAATAGCATTCTTGAACTATGTCCTATTATCACACGAATTCCTTAACCTTCTTGTTCAACCGATTTTCAACGAGGGTGATGAAGTCTTTCGATCTTGGAGTTGTTTCATCTTTAGTCCTTAGAAAGAACACCCGACAAAATCGCTAAAACCATCGTGATAACCAAACAATAGTACTTGTGATCGATGCTTACGGCTTGAGTTGGACCAAATAGATCCATATGTAATAGTCGAAGAGGCTCGGAGATGATGCTCACCTGCGTGTTGCTTTGTAGGATGCTCGTGTTGCTTCCCTTTGTTGCATGCAACACAATTGTGATCATTGGAGAAAACTTTGGTGGGAAGACCTTGACAAGTCCCTTTGGAGAGAGTGTTTATAGTTTTGAAATTCACATGAGCCATTCTCCTATGCCATTTGTTGGACTCATCCAATGATGCTTTAGCCGCCAGACAAGTGAGGTCACCTTGTGGTGAACTTCATTGAGGTTGAATGTGTATAGATTGTGAGTTCGAGGGACTCTCGTGAGAATTGAAGTATCTGCTGGAAGCTTGAACTCTTTAGAAAGCACAAGACATTCATTTTCGAGAAGAGTACCTTGTTCTTGGTGTCACAAATTTGTGATCACGAGAACAAGTTGAAGTTCTAAAGCTCCTAACATAGTACACATTTTCAAAGTTCGGAGAGGTGTCTTGATGGTGCCTTTTGATGAATTCTACCATCACTTCCACCAAAGGTCACATTCCTCCTTCTTCAATAGGAACAAAATTGTGCATCATATCTCTATTTCGGACATACTTCTTGAACAACCACTATCAATAATACCAATATCTTTATGCTTAAGGGATGATCCTACGAAACAAACATATATACAAAAGAATGTTAGTATCTGAGGAGGCTCAAGTCATTCTTGACTTGAACCTACCTTGTGGATCATTAGATTTAGGTTTAGCAAAAGAGTAAGATCCACCATTGTTCTTGGGTTTCCATTGATATTTAGGTCTCTTATGATTCCAAGAACAACTTCTTGAGGACTGACATGCGGTGCCCCAACATCCTTTCCCATTTTTCATAGAGTCAACATATGTAGGCCAATAACTATGTTTAAAGTATGGACTAGTGGGTTGCACAGAAGGTCTATTGGCTGATCTCCTCCAAGGAGAGTCAGTTCTAGCTTGTGGGACATAAGGTGGAATATTGTTAACATTGGTCCACACTGGTCTTGGTTTCTGATGATTAGCATAAACACCCAATCTTTGCTCATAAAAATCACAATCCTTAATCAAATATAGTTTACTTCCACAAACAAAACAGGTCTTCCTTTTGGAAGATGTATTCAACAAAGAAGATGTTCGATTACATGTAGAAGAACTTAAAACAGAAACATTAAAGGAATTGTTTTTAACAGACAAATTATGCAAAGATTGAAAATACAAGTCTTTAGGGAAGCAGCTTGGAAGTGGACACTTGACAGACTATCCTAGAAGGCTTGTAGATAGATTTGGGTGCGAGCTTGGGAGTAGGCTCGGTGAGGGCTTGGGAGGTGCGGCTTCTCACTTGAATCACAGCTAGCGAAGACCCTTGATCCGATGAATTGTCCTTTGTCGAGAAAGAGACAAAGTCATAAGATGAAGCGTCTGAGTCCGGTAAGTCATTTGACTTTCGCCATACAAATGGTGTGATCCATCAAAGTCAACGATGATAGATAAGTCGGTGGGCATGAATTCACCTCTAATAGCTCGGGTGGACATGTAAATCACCTTCCTTTCTATAGTGTTCTAAGCTGCGGTGTAGATTTACGCCCATCGTGCTTAGTGATTCGTGTCGAAACGTCAAAGCTTAACTCACACAAGCTAGCCACTTGTGAATGACTAACCGTGAGAAACTTAAAGCGGCTCGACACCGATCAATAATAGAAGTGTGTAGTATATGGGTAACTCAAACGTATTAGGTTTGAGCACCGAGATCGTTCGAGCGAGGTTGAATGGAATTTCAACTCACGTCTCAATAATCGGATTTGAATGAGAAAAGGGATAATATGATATTATCTAAACTACGGGATAAGGAAAGTAAATGGAACATATAATCTACGGAAATCCTAAGAACTAAGGCAAAATACGCAATTCTACACTAAAAGCGCAAATCTGAATTTAAGCGAAAGCGAATAAAAAGCAATTACGACTATTCTAACTCCTAAAAATATCCTAAAATTACTTTTACTCTAGAAATGATATTAGAAAACTAATTATGAATTAAAATTATTTTTAGAATTTTCTTGATTTTATTCTAATTAAAACTAATTTTAACTTTAAAAAAAATAAACTAATTATCTAAAAATTATGAAAAGAGAGAGAAAATGTGAAACTACTTTTCAAAAATCTAAAATAACACTAAAGACTTTTCAAAACTATTTTATATTTTTGATTAATTTTCTATTTTCTATGAATTTAAATCTATTTAAATCTAATTTAAATTATGAAAAATACCAAATAAAAGGGAAAAATAAGGAAAATATATATACTTTTTGCTTTTATATTTATCTTAAACTATTAAAATTGAAAAATTATTTTTTGAAACTCTTTCTCAATTATTTGCAATAAAAGCTATTTTAAAATGATTAAAAGCTGTTTTAAATAAGAAAAATACTAAACAGTGACCAAAAATTATGAAAACTTCAGGAAATTCTAAAATATTAATCTAGAGCTGAGAAAATATAAAAACTTGGGCTTATGTGGAAGAAATAAGGGTGCTATGTAAACTAATAGGAAATAAGCACTTTTAAATAAGCTAACAAGCAAAATAATGAACTAGCGATTATATAAGCTAATGTATCCTATAACTACTAAAGCAACTAAATGCACCTACTCCTAACACCTAATAAGCATATTACCGTTGATTAAGCTAAGCTGCTACTTGTGCAAATCGAGCAAACAGGTCCCACTTTGAGCTCAGAATCGCTAATCCAATAAGCTAAAGCTAAAACTAAAAATGTGGACTTGAAGAACACCTAGCAGACTATATCTAAACCAAAATCAGACCTCATCTACTTGAAATGAACCTTGTGCATATCTTGCAAGTTCTGAAACCAGTCTGAGACTGATTTTGACTTTTTAAAACAAGAAAAGGTTGACTAAATTGAGATTTGGAAGCAAATTATGGACTGATAAAGATGAAAGATGATGAAATGAAACTATAACAACCTAGCTTATCAACTTTTTAACCCATATGCAAGATTTCAGAAACTGTTTTCAACAGGAAATGCATACAAGACAGATAGCATGAAGATTTTGACTATCAATGAAACTGAGGCAAAATGGTAACAGAGATGAATGCATCTAAATAGAGCAAACCTAAAGCAACCTAACTGCTCTTGTATATTAACCTCTAGCTTATTTTTAATCCTAATCCAAACATCCCTTTATGATTCAAAAGCAAACAAAGCAACTACTCCTAAACCTACTTATGCATAACAAGGACGAGATATGAGATCAATGAACATTATCAAGCTTAAAGCAACAGTTCTACTCCATTATTTAAACCTATATCACGGTTTAAACAAGCAATCCAAACACTAGTTTAACATGCTTATATTGAAACTAAACTTGGCAAACTGATGAAATGAGATTGTGACTGAAGCATAATGAGTAAACTAACATTAAACTTAACCATTAACACAGATTAACACCAGAGATTTACCCAAAACTTGATTTGACTCTCAACTTTTACCCGAGTTGACTTTTCTTGACTTTTATCAAAACTGAGGATTAAGAACAATTTAAGGCAATAACATACTCACATAAGCTTCAATAAGCTTATGTGAGTTTTAGAGAAACTTTAGTTTGAGCTTGTGAACAGTAATAACAACAATGTAACTGAAAACGAATTTGAGACAATTAATGAAAAGTTGGAAATTAAACTTGCATTATAAACTGAGATTACAGGTTACATTGACTATTGGAAAACATAAAAGGACAGAATTTAAATGATCAAAATTCCTCTAAGACATAAGGAATTGGATGAGAAATCTATTGTGATGAGAGGTCTTTAAATAGCTAAGGCGATGAGAAGCCTTGGGATCCCTTGAGAAGAACCTAGAAGCTCATCCACAGCCACACATCAATCCATGAATCATCATAGCCAATAAAATTGCACCATTTCGTCCATTGAGGTGTCACGTCCAATCAAAGAGCTCCAAATAGCCACGTGGCAGCTATATCTGACAGGTCAGAGGTGGGAAAGGGTTGAAAGATCCTTAGTACGAGGATTGTGTTTGGTATTGATGTTAAAATGGTGGTGTCTGGTGTGTTTGGGAGGAAGGAAGCAGGAGTGCAGATAGGGTAGCGTTTGGTTATTTAATAATTCTTCAAATATGTTTGACCGGGTTATGGTTGCTTTGACTTGGGTTTAAGTGGCGGGTTTGGTGGTTTATTCGGGTATTGGGAAAAACGGGTATAGCTTGGTTAAATATTGGACGGGTGATAAGATTGGGCCAAGGGTGTAGGATTTGATTGGGCCGTATATGGATATTGGATCTTGGATTTGTTGGACTAGGATTGTTATTTTGATAAATGGTAACCATAGGGGCCAATGTTGTCAAATCTGAATTTTCAAGGGCCAAACATGTAAATGTAAAAGTGTCTTCAAGGACCACTCTTGACAATCCTCAAATAGACCAAGGGCTAAATTGCACTTTCTGAATCTTCAAGGGCCATTTTTGCCAATTGTTGAAACTTGAGGGGCCATTTTTGCCAATTCATCAAACTTGATTAAGACTTCCAAAAATCATCCTCGGAGAATAAAATCTTCATAAATGCTCAATTCTGACCTCCCGGCTCAGCTTAAGCTCTCTTAATCTCTCGTGCTCGGATTTACGTCTGATTTGGTTCCTTTTGCGTGTTTTACATATCCATACCGCACAAGCACAAACTCAAGAAAACCACAAATATTAGCAATAAACGGCTCTTTCTTGGTTATTTTGGGTCAATTTTGATAACAAAAGGTATGTGTTTTAGCACATACCAAAATACCCAGACGAAACCATTGCAGTGTCCTCACGCAATGCAATCAACTCACGCTTCTAAAACCAAAGATTTCAATCTCTTTCTACTAAACCTATGAAGAAGTAGCAAAGATTCCTCAAAGAGATTAAAACCCTTAATTCTAAAAAGCGCCGCTTACCTTTTAATTCACATATATAGATATTACGGTTAAGCACATTCCGATTATGAATGACGGTTTGTTGAACTTTCATGTCGATCAATAACTCAAACATTTTTCAAAGCGACACGTTAGGATCACGGAGTAGAAAACACAACACAGTGAAGTGACCATACGGATAGAATACATCGTCCCCGATTTTTCACAAGTCCCAAACTAAGCGTAAAACCGAAATCATTGTTACAAATGATTCTAGATGCTAACACTACCCATGGAAGTTACTTGTGTAATTACCTTTTGTTCCCATTTTCCTATTTCCTCTAGAATTTTTATTTTTGAGAAATGAATTTCTTCAAATTCTCGTTTCGATAACTTTTATTCCGATAAAGATACAAAGCTAAGTCGATAATTAGTTATCCGCCTTCTCTCAAGAACCATTGTCGTAAAAATGAGGTCCACATCAAGGAATTTTATTACTAACTTTTGACTTTTCAATTTTCATCATCATTTTTTTTTTTTTTTTTTTTTTTTATATTGCACTTATACCTTTACTTATATGAGTTGTGAACCACGGAGCTTCACGGGTAATTCAAGACTATAGGCTTCATGAAATGAGGATCCCATTGGCTAGGCTAAGACCTCATCCAATCCCGGCTAAAGATCCAAGGGTCCGATCTCGACACACATGACTCACAACTTTACTTATTACTTTTCACATATCACTTATTACTCATTTATTTATTACGGATCCTTGATGTGTACCCAATTTTAAAACAAAGATTCTTTTAAGAAGATAAAGAACTAACTATCGCCAAAGACTCAACATCTCTAATTATTTAGCAGATATGGGTTGAAACAATTTTGTGGGAACAAAAGCCATAAGTACCTTGATGGGCTCTAAAGAGAACCAACTACTCCACGCTTAGCATCTAAACTCATAAGTAACTCTATCATTTCTCGATCTCGCAAATTTAAAATCCCAAATAATGAGATCCGCAGATGCTTAGCCGATAATTTTTAGATTACCTATGGTTAAGGGAACAAGCTAGGGCTCAACACGCCCGGTCAAGTCGTAATTCTATTCCTACTCTCACCAATGGAAAGTCAACAAGGTGTCAAAACATATATTAACTTAGCGGATGCTTGGTCAAATAATCTCAAGTCTCGCACTTTTAAAGTCACTTATTAGAAACTAGCAAATTCTTGTTTAAGCTTCGCATATTTAAAATCACTTAGGGAGACTTGCAAATTCTTGGCCTTGTGAGCTAGAATCGCATTTTATAGCCTCTAGTCTAAGCAATTAGCAAAGGCTATGTCAAGAAAAACGCATATTTAAAGAAACTTCTAAGAGACTAGCAAGAACTTTTTGATCATAAAACTAGCAAAAGCTTACGAAAATTTTAAATTTTCACATTTTGCACAATTTTTCATTTTCTAAGGAAAAGCGGGTTCTGAGAGAAACATGACAAAATAAGCAAGTGCGGTCAAATCAAATCGAAGATTACCCTACCCCAGACTAGAGCGAAACATTGTCCTCAATGTTTAAAGCAAGGTATCACGAAAATCTAAAAGCCGTTTATTAAGTATGCTAGAAGATAAACGTTAGTCGATAAGATTAGGATATCGGATTTCCATCGGCATCGATCATGAAACTCGAGTGGAGAAATGACAAACTTCGAGCACGAGTCTTCATATCGGGAACATCTAAACACAACATCACAAACAACCAAACACGAGAAATCGAGGCGGACCCTTCGCGTCACTTATTAGAAAATAGAAAGAAGATAGATGGATAAGCATGGGGTGCCTCCCACGAAGCGCTCTGTTTTTGATCACCGAGTCGCTAGCTTTGATTAGGTCCCGAATTCATTTGTCCTTGGGGAAGAAAGTGGTAGAGATACCGGGTCCAAGCGGTGTCCTCATTCCCAAAGGAATGAGGCCCGGGTGGGTTGGGTGGTGAAGAAAATGTCGGGCATCAGCACAAATGGTATATGAAAGAATGATCCATCATCCGGTGGTTTTGCGGGTGGACGAAGGAATGACGGATCAGGATGAGAAAACTCCAAGAAAGACGGGAGCTTATGGTAAAAGATAAGAGGTGTAGGCTCACAAATGAAGGCATCCAAGAGAGGATCCTTATCACGAATAACGGTTTTAACAAAGAACTCATCAATGAATATCCCAGGTTTAAAGATCTTGTCTTCACATGCGGGTTCAACGGGATACATGATGGTAGACTCATGAGAGAAAGAAAAGTCGAGCAGTCCATCAAGAAACATCATATCCCCCTCGGGATCATTCATAAAAACATCCTCATTACCCGGTGGTATCAAGTCATCAAGAGCAAGAAATGAGTCGGCTTCCTCAATGATTGGGTCATTTGTCGGAGTATCGGAAATCTCGTTCAAAACTTTGCTCACATCAACATCAAAATAGAATCTCTCAAGAATCGGAGGATAAACATCATCAATAGTGGGACTGCCACTAATATCTTCATCAAATCGGAAAGTCTCAAGCTCGGGAGAGAAATCACTATCTTTAACGGAGATAGGATGCGAACTCGAATTATCGTTCAAGGCTTCAATTTTGGAAATGAGAAGATAAACTCTCGACAATGTTTCACGTAATGCTAGATCCTCGATCTCAATATCATCGGGCTCAATCTCTTCTTCTTCTGGCTCGGGCTCAGAAGGTAAATTGTCAACGAAATCGATGTCTCCATAAGAATCATCATCGGAATCGGAGAACATCTCAACATGATCATTTGAAATATCAAGAGAAGGCTCATCACAAATATCAACAACCCCAGACTCGGACTCTCTTGGGATTGGGATAAGGATCTCAACATTAGTCTCTTCCGTTTCCGGAATAGTACTAAGATGCTCATCCCCCATTATAAAAGAGTCAACGGGTTCAACAATGTTTATATCAATAGAATCATCGATCTCTTCCAAAACGATATTACTTCTCTCATCCGGTGTGAGTGAAGGGGAAGAGTCGGAAATGAAAGGCTCAGAAACGGGAGGGGATTCAGCCGACAAACTTGCATAATATTCTTTCATTTGGATGGAATCCTCATCATCATCGTCAATGCAAGTCTCGAGCCATCGGGCACGTCTTGCAAGTGCCTGCTCCTCAATTCGTATTTCTTCAAGACACTTTTCAATCTGAGCTGCTCGTTCTTCTTCTTCGAGTAATTCTATCATAGATTTTTCGTTGCGAGACGCTCGATCTTCGGCAAGTAATTCACCATACGTTTTCTGATGAGGATCTTTATCCATAAATTCTTCGAGTATATTAATACATCTTTGGAAACTATCTTGAGGAATTTGCGGAGGTTGTGGTTGAATCTCTTGGTATTGTGGAGGTGGGTCATAAGAATAGTCATAATTATCACAAGGAACTTGCTCGTAAACAAGCGGTTCTGCATTTGACAATCGGAGTTAACATGCGGACCTCCACAATACTCACAACAATATGATTGTTGTGACGAATACGGGTAAGGTTCATAACCAAAGGTTGAGTTGTTAAATTGATCTTGACATTGAAAACCTTGGTGAGGACCTCCACAGTACTCACAAGAGTATGACTCCGTCTCATGGTATGGGGATTGGTTAAGGAAATCGGTCGTATCATTGTAGGGATATTGGTCGTAGACAAACTCGTTTCCCGTATTCACAATGCTACATCCGGGACAATTCCCACCATTTTGAGGTCCCCCACACCATTGACAACCATCAGGGTAAGACGAAGACATCGAGAAGAATTATACAAATAAGAGGGTAAAGAGATAAAGAATTGACGGTTCAGAGGGTAAAGAAGAATATTTTTGGGTTTTTAAAACAAATTTTGAAAAGAAAAATCTTTTTGGGTTTTTATAAAAGGGATATGTACAAATATCAACGATAACTTCACGAGGAAGGATCTTCAAATGCACGCGATTCGAGACGGAATACGAAAACTCGCTACAAGCCCTCCCCGGCAGCGGCGCCAAAAATTGATTCGTGTCGAAACGTCAAAGCTTAACTCACACAAGCTAGCCACTTGTGAATGACTAACCGTGAGAAACTTAAAACGGCTCAGACACTTATCAATAATAGAAGTGTGTAGTATATGGGTAACTCAAACGTATTAGGTTTGAGCACCGAGATCGTTCGACGAGGTTGAATGGAATTTCCAACTCACGTCTCAATAATCGGGATTTGAATGAGAAAAGGGATAATATGATATTATCTAAACTACGGGATAAGGAAAGTAAATGGAACATATAATCTACGGAAATCCTAAGAACTAAGGCAAAATACGCAATTCTACACTAAAAGCATAAATACTGAATTTAAGCGAAGCGAATAAAAAGCAATTACGACTATTCTAACTCCTAAAAATATCCTAAAATTACTTTTACTCTAGAAATGATATTAGAAAACTAATTATGAATTAAAATTATTTTTAGGAATTTTCTTGATTTTATTCTAATTAAAACTAATTTTAACTTTAAAAAAAATAAACTAATTATCTAAAAATTATGAAAAGAGAGAAAAATGTGAAACTACTTTTCAAAATCTAAAATAACACTAAAGACTTTTCAAAACTATTTTATATTTTTCGGATTAATTTTCTATTTTCTATGAATTTAAATCTATTTAAATCTAATTTAAATTATGAAAATACCAAATAAAAGGGGAAAAATAAGGAAAAATATATATATTTTTGCTTTTTATATTTATCTTAAACTATTAAAATTGAAAATTATTTTTTGAAACTCTTTCTCAATTATTTGCAATAAAAGCTATTTTAAAATGATTAAAAACTGTTTTTAAATAAGAAAAATACTAAACAGTGACCAAAAATTATGAAAACTTCAGGGAAATTCTAAAATATTAATCTAGAGCTGAGAAAAATATAAAAACTTGGGCTTATGTGGAAGAAATAAGGGCTGCTATGTAAACTAATAGGAAATAAGCACTTTTAAATAAGCTAACAAGCAAAATAATGAACTAACTGATTATATAAGCTAATGTATCCTATAACTACTCTAAAGCAACTAAATGCACCTACTCCTAACACCTAATAAGCATATTACGGTGATTAAGCTAACTCGCTACTTGTGCAAATCAGCAAACAGTCCCACTTTGAGCCATCAGAATCGCTAATCCAATAAGCTAAAGCTAAAACTAAAAATGTGGACTTGAAGAACACCTAGCAGACTATATCTAAACCAAAAATCAGACCTCATCTACTTGAAATGAACCTTGTGCATATGCTGCAAGTTCTGCAAAAACCAGTGCAGACCTGATTTTGACTTTTTAAAACAAGAAAAGGTTGACTAAATTGAGATTTGGAAGCAAATTATGGACTGATAAAGATGAAAGATGATGAAATGAAACTATAACAACCTAGCTTATCAACTTTTTAACCCATATGCAAGATTTCAGAAACTGTTTTCAACAGGAAATGCATACAAGACAGATAGCATGAAGATTTTGACTATCAATGAAACTGAGGCAAAATGGTAACAGAGATGAATGCATCTAAATAGAGCAAACCTAAAGCAACCTAACGCTCTTGTATATTAACCTCTAGCTTATTTTTAATCCTAATCCAAACATCCCTTTAATGATTCAAAAGCAAACAAAGCAACTACTCCTAAACCTACTTATGCATAACAAGGACAGATATGAGATCAATGAACATTATCAAGCTTAAAGCAACAGTTCTACTCCATTATTTAAACCTATATCACAGTTTAAACAAGCAATCCAAACACTAGTTTAACATGCTTATATTGAAACTAAACTTGGCAAACTGATGAAATGAGATTGTGACTGAAGCATAATGAGTAAACTAACATTAAACTTAACCATTAACACAGATTAACACCAGAGATTTACCCAAAACTTGATTTGACTCTCAACTTTTACCCGAGTTGACTTTTCTTGACTTTTATCAAAACTGAGGATTAAGAATAATTTAAGGCAATAACATACTCACATAAGCTTCAATAAGCTTATGTGAGTTTTAGAGAAACTTTAGTTTGAGCTTGTGAGCGATAATAACAACAATGTAAGCGAAAGCAATTTGAGACAATTAATGAAAAGTTGAAATTAAACTTGCATTATAAACCGAGATTACTGAGTTACATTGACTATTGGAAAACATAAAAGGACGAATTTAAATGATCAAAATTCCTCTAAGACATAAGGAATTGGATGAGAAATCTATTGTGATGAGAGGTCTTTAAATAGCTAAGTCGATGAGAAGCCTTGGGATCCTCGAGAAGAACCTAGAAGCTCATCCACACCACACATCAATCCATGAATCATCATAGCCAATAAAATTGCACCATTTCGTCCATTGAGGTGTCACGTCCAATCAAAGAGCTCCAAATAGCCACGCTGGCGACTATATCGGCAAGTCGGAGGTGGAAAGGGTTGAAAGATCCTTAGTACGAGGATTGTGTTTGGTATTGATGTTAAAATGGTGGTGTCTGGTGTGTTTGGGAGGAAGGAAGATGAGGTCCAGATAGGGGCGCGTTTGGTTATTTAATAATTCTTCAAATATGTTTGACCGGGTTATGGTTGCTTTGACTTGGGTTTAAGTGGCGGGTTTGGTGGTTTATTCGGGTATTGGGAAAACGGGTATAGCTTGGTTAAATATTGGACGGTGATAAGATTGGGCCAAGGGTGTAGGATTTGATTGGGTAGTATATGGATATTGGATCTTGGATTTGTTGGACTAGGATTGTTATTTTGATAAATGGTAACCATAGGGGCCAATGTTGTCAAATCCAATTTTCAAGGGCCAAACATGTAAATGTAAAAGTGTCTTCAAGGACCACTCTTGACAATCCTCAAATAGACCAAGGGCTAAATTGCACTTTACGAATCTTCAAGGGCCATTTTGCCAATTGTTGAAACTTGAGGGCCATTTTGCCAATTCATCAAACTTGATTAAGACTTCCAAAAATCATCCTCTGAGAATAAAATCTTCATAAATGCTCAATTTTGCTCTTCCGGCTCAACTTAAGCTCTCTTAATCTCTCGTGCTTTCGGTTACGTTTGATTTGGTTCCTTTTGCGTGTTTTACATATCCATACCGCACAAGCACAAACTCAAGAAAACCACAAATATTAGCAATAAACGGCTCTTTATTGGTTATTTTGGGTCAATTTGATAACAAAAGGTATGTGTTTTAGCACATACCACTTAGCTTCAATCCTACATACTTACGAAAACCTAAGCCTATTCACGAGTTCACAGATTGACTATTATAGAGTTCTCTAGCTAGATTGTCACCAGATATCAACCATTGTTTATTTCTAGCTATTTCCTCTGCAATTTTCTCTTCAAGCTCTAGATTCTTAGCAAAAGTATCAGCTTTTTCTTTTTCAGTGCGTTAAAGGTTAATATTAGCAATATCTAGATCAAATTGAAGCACCTTAATCTTTTCTTCATAAGCTATCTGATTCTTCTGAAACCAAACCTTTTGTCTTTTTAATGTTTTTAACGAGAGTTTATAAGCTTCATTATCAACATAGCATTCATTGTATTTAGGTTTCATAGTATCATAAGCTTTTTTCAGTTCACTGTATATTTCACTACAACCAAATATACTATTGTGTACCTGAGAAAGTCCCATGAAGGCAAACTGATCATGCCTATCTTCCGAAGTGCATCTTGCCAACAATCCAAGCTTCTCAGACACAGACTTCCTCGAACACGGGTTCATGTGCGGCCAGTTGACCGCTCATCCATGGTGACGAGCTGGCAAGTGCTAGCTCCCCCGATTCTGGCCGATATGAGTGGTAGCTAGCTCCTCTCCACTCTTCCCTGTCTTTGCACTCCCTGAAATGACCCATCGGTGACGGAGAAACACTTGACATTTCTCCGTCAAAACGAGTGGATCCTTTCCTTGAACCCAAACTTTCTTCCCCGCTTTCTCCTCAAACCTCTTGATATCTACTAAAAGCATGGCCACCGCCATTTCGACTTCATCTCCTCCATCTCAAGGGGTCCACCGGTCAAAATCTTCATAAACAAGATGTCACTGAGTATCATAATCAACAACAAATAAATGAAGCACATCCTCTAATACACTACCGCTTTAGCTTGAGGGTAGGAAGGAGTGGGACGATTGTAAGATGATGATGGTAAGTAAGATGGACTTGGAGCATGTATCATCGTGTTGGAGTGTGATGTCCCAACAAAGGCTGAATGACCGAGGAGGGTGCCGGTAGGAGATCGACATCGAGTTCAAGAGATCCGAGTTTGTTGTACACTCATCAAAAGTGAGCATGTCCAAACCCACCTTTAGCTTTAAGGGCTATGCTCACATGTAACCATGATAGAGGCAAAGATCTTAGAAACTTAGAGTTGCAATCATCATTGTCGCTTTGCATTCGGTGATTCACCGACTCGAATCTTGTAAACCTGTCATATCCCTTGTGGATACCTTCTTCTTCGAGATATTGAACTCTTGGAAGTGTTGTCTCAGCATAGACTTCCTCATCCTCCTGGACTCTTCATTCCCACCAAACCTAGCTTTAAGAGCCATCCAGATGTCCTTTACATCAACCATATGATGAAAATCACCCAAGTGATCTTCAGGAATAGATTGAAGAAGGATGGTTCTTACCTTGTGCTCTCTCTGTACTGCAAGAATCTCTTGATGAGTTTTGGGAGGAGCAATGGTAAACTTACCATCAAGATCCAGGATGGTCTTCTAGAGGCTGTTACCATTCTTCACAATCTCCCATAGATTCCAATCAATATAGGAGATCCGATTCGCATCTTCATGGTCCACAGATCATACTCTTCCTTCTTTAGGTAAGGAAACTTACCATTCTTGTTGGAGAGACTTAGTTCACGCATAGAGGTAGTGGTTTTGATGTTGTCGTTGGTGGTGACTTGATTCATCATCGAGTTCGAGCATGGTAAATATGTTTTTGGTTGTATGGGGGTGAGGAAAATAAGGTTCTCGATGATCGTAGAGACTCTCCCGAGGCTCGATACCACTTGTTGATAACTCTCGGACCTTGCGGATCTTTAGCTTTTCGTGGATCGTTAGTGTTGCATATGTAATCATAAGCAAACTAATAGACGATCTCTAACACCGTATTCTATATCGGAAAGTAAATACAAGTTGTTATAACTAAGAACACTTAGATCCTCTATGGATCTTTTTATTCACCGAAACTCTATGTTTCGGATGAGTTGTTGTCTATTACAAACTATGAGGTTCCTTTTACAAACAAGGAACCCTAATCTATTACTACCCAATCGACTAAACATGCAAGCATGCATTTAATGACTAATACACTAAACTATATTGAGCGGTACAATTATTACAATTATACCCATGCAACCTTGGCAAGACAAGAATATGGAGAGTTAGCATTTAATTCATATAGCGCATGCGATCCTAGTCGAGATTCACCCTTCAAAGATAACACGGCAACGCTTGTACTCTTCAATGAGAATTACTTCTTGACAGACGCTTACTACTCAGCAGAATCCATCGGCAAGAATGACAAGAGAAATCCTACTTCACATAATTCCCAACAATGGTTGCCACTAAAAATCTATTGTTAGGCATGAGATTGGTATGAGATGAGATGGAAGAATATTATTGGTGGGTGATTAGGCATAAAAAAAATCTTAGGCATGGTTGCCACCACCCTAAGGAGCATTTTCATACAACTGAGATATCTATAGGCAAAAAGCCTTGTGGTAAGATTATTTCAAAATGCTAATAATTAATTATTTTCTTAATTGTTATGCTAGCAATTAAGTCATATATATTGATGGATTTCATATATTTACAAGTGCTTGGAAATATATAACACTTAGTCGTTATTTTTAGGGTTAGTTCTCCTTTGATACATACTTTATAAATATATACTCGATCTAGTAACCTAACCATAATTAACAAACGCTTTCGTAATGACTAGTGGAGGTGCATATGATGCTAGTTTACATGAGGATGAACAATATGATCTATATGAGACTTATAACCTTTGTTTACGTATGGTATGTAAATCGGTTTAGAGATGGGATGGGAATGGTTTTATTGTTTGGTTTCCCGTGTTGAACGATAAGGACTCGATGAGATTGATATAGATCAAGAAGCCCGGGTAACACTTAAACAAGAACCACACTTTACTGCTGTGAGGCAGTATTTGCCCAAGTGTGTGTAAACTTGTGTGATGTTGTGTTGCTCTCCTTTTATAGAGAGACTTATAGGGTTTAGAGATAAACCCTTTGGGACTAATCGACGGTTGTCGTGGTGCAAGTGTCGATCATCCGAGAGTAGACAGGAGGACACTTTTCATGTGTCCTTTGCTCGTAGTGATGTTTGTCGACGTCCCCAGCGTGCAATGTCGATGGTACATCTTAACGACTAGTGACGTTAGAGAGCGAGGCTTTGCCTTTATCCGATCACGCGAGAGGTCCTTCTAGGCTCTACGTGGCTTGAGATTAATTTGGGCCTTCAATCAAGTGTTGAATGAGCCTTGGTGGTGGGCTTGATCCAAGCGTGTGATTAATGGGATTGGGCCATTAATATTGATACGCTATCAAGCCCCCCAGTCTAGTATTAGATCATGTACTTATAATGTGATGCTGGACTTATTGTACCTGAGTCCCCACAGTCCATGCCAATACTACCAGGGTTTGCCTCCAGGGTCTTCGTTGCCAGGCTCATAGTCACATTTGTATTTTGTGATAATGACTAGATGCAAGCTTTTTGCCTCAATTAGGGCTGTAAGCTGAATTTGGAGATGTGTGTACTTAATGCTTTCATGGGAAACTGTAGAAATATCTTGCTTCGGATATATTCACTATCTTTGGGATTTGACGCGTCTTTCTTGCCTCTGAGACTGCAAACGTCGTCACCTTCTTGAGCAATGTGTATAACGTGTCACCTTACCTGACGTATGTGTATACGTCAGCGGTACTCGCGTCTTGCAAGGTGTTTACCACGTGCTACAATAAATGCGTTGTAACCTAGTGGGCTTTTGCAAAGTGTCACTCGCTGATTCATGTTCTTTGCCTATAAATAGGGCTAGAGATATGGGGAGGTTACAACTTGCAGCAATCAAAGCCTCTTTTCCTCTCCTTTTTTTCACATCATTCCCAAACCCTAAAACTTCTTTCAAGAGATAGTTTTTCGTAGGCGTTATTTAGAGATGGATGGGAATGGTTTTGATGTATCATGTCCCCACCGATGGCGTCATGTTTACGTATGATATGTAAATCGATTTAGAGATGGATGGGAATGGTTTTGTTGTTTGGTTTCCGTGTTGAGCAAGAAGGACCCGATAAAATTGATGTAGATCAAGAAGCTCGGGTAACAATTAAACAAGAACCATACTTTACTCTTGTGAGGCAGTATCTGCCAAAGTGTGTGAAAATTTGTTTGATATTGTGTGCTGCTCTCCTTTTATAGAGATGCTTAGATAAACCTTTTGGGGGTGATCAACGACCGCTAGGGTGCCAAGTGTCGATCATCTAAGAGCAGACAATGTGGACACTTGTCATGCGTCTTTTTTCTCGTAGTGGTGTTTGTCGTGCGTCCCCACTGTGTAATGTCAGATGGTAAATCTTAACTGCTAGTGACAGTTAAAAAGCAGAGGCTTTGTATTTATTTGGTCAGACTTGAGAGGTCCTTCCAAGCTCTACGTGGCCTGGCATTAAGTCGGGCCTTCAATCAAGTGTTGATTGGGCCTTGGTGGTGGGATTTATATGAGCGTGTGATTAATAGGCTTGGGCCATTAATATTGATACGCTATCAACCTTCAAGGTTTAACTTCGGAACAACGCACGTTCTGAAATGCGATGGATATAAATCTTCGTGGTCAGTTTAAAAATTAGCTTTATTTCTTGTCCTTATAATAATTGTTCACAAGATTGGTTTGTCTTTATTATGTTAGTTTTGGTTTGAAACACATTTGTTGCATTTGTTTTCGGTCTTTGTAACGAGTTTAGATGTGGGATTCACCTACATTTCATGTACTTTAATTTTCCTTTTTGTGTATTAAATTTTACTAGGGATATCCCAAGTGGGCGAAAACATTCTTAAATCCTTTCTCTTTCACCTGTCAAATTATATATTTAAATAAATTAAATATCCCATTTCTAGTATATAAATATTAGGAGTGTCACATAGGACAAACCTGTAGTATCATATGTAATTGGTAGAAAGAGTTCATGGACATCTTGAAACCTAACTTCATGGACTGATGATGGAGAAAATAGGGTAAAAAGGTGATCCAAAATGCGAAACACAAAAGGTCAGTATTTAATTATTATATTATTTTGAATGATATAAAGTTGAGATTAATCAATCATATATAAAAAGCATTTATATAAGCTTCCCCAAACATGTAAATAGCTTTGTTAATTAGTGCATTTGCACACAGCTAAACCTCTCTATGCAAAATTATTTTATGTCCAAGAAAACGTTTATTCCTGATTAAAGTAGTTAGTAAAAAAAAAATTAAATTTAGTGCAAATTGTAAGTGGACTTGTGATTTGGGACCAAGGGAAGTATCTTATTATGTGTTTTCATCAACTGCACTTAGATCAAAGATTTGATGATTTTTTCTTGCAAAATAATTGCTACATCTAGTTTTAATGTTTTAATTTGATTTGTTGTATATACATGTGTAGGAACTATTATAGGTGCATATACAAGTTTGACCAAGGATGTAAGGCAACAAAGAAGTTCAAAAGATCGAAGATGATCCAACAATTTTTAAGATAACCTACCATCAGTATCACACATGCAAGAATTTCTTAAGACCCCATCAAATCATTCTTGATTCCCCAGACGTTAATGATACATCGATCCTTCTTAGTTTTGAATCAAATCGGCTCATTGACAACAAAAAACTTGATTATCAACAAGGTTGTAAAAATCGCTAGGCGCTAGTGATGCGCTCGGTAGGGCCTAGTGATTAATCGGTTAGCTAGGCAGGATTAATCGGATTGGAATGTTAATGCACAAAATTGTAATTTTAGTTATTACATTATATTGTTATATGTATGAGATAAGCATAGTGCATCAAAGTTCGAATATTTCAAGTGTTCAAATATCATAATACATAATTCTTCAAAGTTCAAAGTCAAACATATATATTAGTCGGTTTGTTGTCCATTTTTAAGCGATCTTTGACTGATTAATCGGTTTGTTGACCGATTTTTAAGCAATTTTGTTTGACCGATTTTTAAGCGATTTTGTTCTATTAATCTGATTAGACCTATTTTGTTCTATTTTGTCCGATTAATCGGTTTGTTAACCGATTTTTAAGCGATCATTGACCAAACCGTTTAAATAGGTTGATTATGATAAATCAAGGCGCTTAGTAAACGATCAGCAATTATGCGAGGATGAATCGACTGCCTGGACTAATTTTTACAATAGAGATTATCAATTAATGCCAAAGAAACTCTACCTTTGAGCAACAACCAACCAAAAAGGTTTGACTGTAATGGATCGCACAATCTTACCAAGCTAGTTCCATACGAACATGTTTCTCTAACGACATTCGGATCGGAGCATGATGGCTCAATCTTCTCAGCGGTATCTTCCCCAATTTATCAGATTGAAAGTATACTTGAAACCATTGATTTCAATGGATTCCCATTATATTTTCCTCTTTGTAAGCTAAACTGTTCTACTTAATTTTACATGTTATATGATGATCTACAAGTGGATGAAAAATGTGAAAAATTGCATCAAATCATTTTTATATTGAAATAGTTAAAAGTCTACTGGTGACTTTTGTCTCTATTTTTACACATCCGATGGTAAATATCATGGCATATCGATAATGATGTGGAGTGGGTTTTGTAGATTATGTTTTTAGATCTAGTTGGTGATTGGTGATTGTAGTAGTGGTGGTTGCAATTGATGACGATGGTGCAAGAATGATTTTTGGTATGGAGTAGAATGGGTTTTGTTCAAGACTCGTTGCATTCTTGATACGCGAGATGGAGTTGTATCAGTTTTGACTATTGACGATAGGGTTGAAGTGAAAGATGATTGCTTTACCTATCATTCATTACACAAAGCAATGATATTATATTGATCGATCCACTCTATCATTTAGGAGTGATTTAGGCATTCAACCAACAGTTAAGCACTCTCATTGCCGATCGAAAATTAGTGGAGTAATGTGAACTGAATAACAAGATGATGAACACATAGTGAAAACACATGATGAAAGAGAGAATTTGGGGTAAGTTTGTTAGATTGCTTGAATCAAAATGAAAGAGTGGTATGATACTTAAAGAGAGGTTAAACAGACTTTCCTCTCTAATTACAATTAAAACTAATTATATACAAACTACATCCCTACACTTTAATATATGTACAAAATGACCCTCAACTTTGTTAACCCATTCCACTTTATACTCCCCTCAAGTTGAGAGTGAGAAGATGCCGAACTCCCAACTTGTGTAGAAGATGATGATGTTGATCCACGGTGTAAGACTTTAGTAAATACATCTAATACTTGAGCTTTAGAGGAACATAGGATGGTTGAACCGCACGCACTTAACTTGATCTCTAACATAGTGACGATCCACTTCAATGTGTTTTGTCCGGCATGAAACATGTGGTCGGCAAGCAATGTATATGGCGACTTGGTCGTTACACTTCAAATCAATCGAACCTAAATCTTTAATGCCTAAGTCTTTCAATAAGTGACAAACCATGTAACTTCACGCAGTTAGAGCCATAGCTCTATACTCGCCTCTGGCGATGACCTTGAAACAACATTTTGTTTCTTGGATTTCCATGAAATGGGTGAGTCACCTAGCAGATATCTGATGCTTTGTTGTAGATCTTCTTGTCATTGGACGACTTAGCGCAATCGTAATCACCAAGTTGGTTGTTGATAAATTGACTCAACACTTGTACAAGGAAGCGAATATCGGTCCGGTAATTGTAAGGTAGATTAACGCCAATGAGTCTTCTATAGGTTTCGAGGATCGACAAAGGACTACCCAAATCGACTTGAAGCTTCACATGTCGATCCATTGGCAACTTGTAAGGTTTTGAATTAAGAACACCATTTTCCGCAACAACTCTATAGTATACTTCTTTGAGATATGAAAATGCCTTGCTCACTTCTTGACACTTCCAATCCCAAAAATAACTAAGAGGTCCTAAGTCTTTCATGTGAAAATGAGAGTTTAAATGAGACTTTAGAGCTTGAATCTCTTCTCAGATGAGTTCCAAGAATCAAGAGATCATCAACATATACTAGAGCTATGCAGTAAAAGATGTTTCATCCTCTTAACAAACAAGGAGTAATCTGCATTTGATTGAACATATCCAAAAGACACTAGAGCGAGATGACAATTTGGCAAACCATTGTCTTGGTGCTCGCTTGAGCCCATACAAGGATTTCTTTAACTTGCAGACCTTAGTAGACTTAGGAACATCTTGAACAGACTCCCCTTACCAGTGTAGCCTAAAGGTAGTTGCATATACACATCTTCAAGCAAGTCACCATGAAGGAATGCATTGGAGACATCCATTTGGCACACTCCCAATTCTTCATAGCAGCTACAACAAGTAATGCTCTTACAGTGACCATTTTAGCCATTGGTGCAAAGGTCTCCTCATAATCCACACCCTTCCTTTGACTATTTCCATTTATTACTAGCCTTGCCTTCTTCCTGTCTTCAATACCATCAGCTTTTAACTTGGTTTTCAAAATCCAGTGACAAGCAATTGCTTTCTCGGAAGGTGGCAATTCTGTGACTTCCCAAGTATCATTCAACTCCAGAGCTCTCAATTCATCATTCATAGCCAAGCACCATTCTTTGTCTTTAATGGCTTCTAAAGGAAGTAGGAGTAACTTGTGCTATTAGTGCAAAGAAAAAACTTGAAACCGAGATTGTACATGAGTAACAAAGACTTGATTGGCTCTAGGAATAGTGGGAGTGATATAATATTGTAGCCAATGAGGAGCTGTTGTAGTTCTGGATGACCTTCTAGGTGCATTCACAGGAGGTGGTGGTATTGGTACATGTTCAGGAGTTTATGAAAGAGCAATAGGATTTGGAAGAGGTTCATAATTTGATGTGCTAGACTCGTAAGGAACAGTTGTAGTCACATAATCATCATACGAATGAGTTGGTTGAGGTGTAGGTGAGGGAAGAGGTTGTAGCAATTTAAGCATGTGTGGTTTAGAATAAGGGAAATGTCTTCATAAAACTACACATCTCAGGACACAAACCTGGTTTCGGTGAGAATATTTTGTAACTTGTAACCTTTTTGATGTTGTGGATAACCTAAGAAAAGACATGGAACACCTTTTGGAGATAGCTTATCAACTGTTCTATCAGGATTGCTAGCCATGGCTAAACACCCAAACACTCTTAAAAGACTGTACACTGGCTTTTTATTCAACAAAACTTCATAAGGTGTCTTATGTTGTAGAACTGATGAAGGTGTTCTATTTATGAGAAATGTAGCAGTTAGGACACAATCACCCCAATATTCCAGTGGCAAATGAGAATGAAATCTTAGGCTCTAGCTACTTCTAAAATATGCCTATGCTTCCTCTCCACTCTACCATTCTGTTGTGGCCTATCCATACATGAAGTTTGTTGTTCTATCCCTTGATCAATGAAATAAGGCCCAAGTGATCCTTTTAGAAATTCTAGAGCATTATCAGACCTAACTACTTTGACTTTCTTCTCAAACTGTGTTTGAACAAACTTGTATAAGGTAGTCAAAACTTTGGGTGAGTCTGACTTTTGAACTAAGAAATAAGTCCAAGTTGCTCTACTACAGTCATCCACAATGGTAAGAAAATACCTGAACTTGCCATTGGTAGGAATTTTGTATGGACCCCATATGTCAATGTGTATCAAATTAAAAAGCTCAGTAGCATGTGACTCACTATATGAATATGGCTATGTGAATTTTGCCATAGGACATGAAAGGCACACATCTGAATTAGAATTGAGTTTTGACAGAGAATCGCAAGGTACATGTTTGAGATTAGAATTTGACAAATGTCCTAATATATGATGCCACAAATTATATGAATTTGAAAATATACTTGCAGCATGCTTATTATGATTGATGATTTGAGAAAATTAAAAGCAGACTACAATATTCCATAGTCATACCACCATAGATTGCGACTTGGAGTAAATTTGATCAATCTGGATATTAAGCGATGATAGAGACCATGCCTTCTCTTACCCGCACCCATAACCTTCCTTGTTGTCAAGTCCTGGATGACACAGTAATTTTAGGTAAAAGAGACAAAACAATTGTTATCTTCATCAACTTGGTCACAGATAGAAGACTAAACTTAAAAGTGGGAACTACTAACACATCCTTCAACATAATTCCATTTTCAAGATTAACCTTCCGAATTTGAGAAATATGTGAAGTTTGACCATTTGGTAGAGTAATCTGTGGTTTAAAATTAAGTATTTGCAGCTCAAACAAATCTGTGACTTGAGGTGTCATATGGTCTGTAGTACCAGTGTCAATTATCCAACCATGAATAACAATTTTAGAGCAAGCCAAACAAGAGTACCAGGATATACCTGCCACAAACTCATTGTCAAGTTCTTCATTTGTATCAGCAGAATACTTCATATCAGCATAATTGAAATGAGACAAACTCTTCATAAGCTGCTCAAATTGCTTGGAGGTAAACATAATGTGACCGAAGTTTCGTGAGCTAAAAGAATAGTTCTTCTTGGTCGATTTCCTCCTTGTTTGACCATACTCTTACCTTTGTTCTTAGCCCTGATTACGCTTATACTTGTAGTGCCAAACAGATAACCTATCTTCTCCCAACACTTGTCTGCATTTGGATGCCACTTATAACCACAAACACCGCACTTCTCATTATTCTCGGTTTTGTATACAAAGAAGTTGACTCCATAGAAGAATCCAAAGTTCTACCAAACACCTCCTTTGAGATTCTTCTGTTGAAGCAATGCACAAGCGATTCTACACGGGCAATGGTGAACTAAGTAACAATTGACTTCTTTGTCTTTGAATATTGTTCATCAAGACCATTTAGGAACTGAAAAAGTCTTTGCTCTTCTTTCTGAGTATGAATAGCATTCAAGAAAGCAGTTATTTCAGCAGTAACATTAGAAATCTTAGGCAACACATTCATGGAGTCCAATTCTTCCCAAACACACTTCATTTTTGTATAATACTCACTAATTGATTGCCCATCCTGCACAATATTATAAGTTTCCCTATTCAATTTGTACTTTCTTGATCCATTACTCAATGCAAACCTCTTTTCTAACTGATTCCAAATCTCATAAGCAGTCCCAACGAACATAATTGACTTAGCAATAGACTCAGACACAGAAGACATTAACCAACTTATCACCATGTTATTACAAGTTTCCCACTGTTTAGACAAAGCAGGATCAGAAGATCTAGGAACTGTACCTCTTATGAACCCTAGTTTCCTCTTTGTTGAGAAAGCCATTTCCACAGACCTCCTCCAAGAACGATAATTCTGAGCACATACCAAATTTTCTTGAATGGAAAGTGATCCAGGACCATCTGTAGGATGCAAGAACAGTGGATTTTGCACAAGACTGATGTCAGCACCTCCTTGAACTGAATTACTACTAGTAGGACTCCTTGTTACAATCGCGGAAGCACAATTAACAACAACTCACAATCACACTTGAAATTGAATCAATTAACACAGTAATGAATCAATTAGATTGATTGAGAATCAAGAATTGATCTCAAGAATCGATCTAACTGATTGTAACAGAACTGAGACACGAATTTAGTGATTGAAATGAGGTGAATCTTGTTATTCACGCTTTGATACCATGTGAACTGGAATAACAAGATGATGAACACATAGTGAGAACACACAGTGAAAGAGAGAATTTGGGGAAAGTTTGTTAGATAAAAAAAATGGATAACAAAAACAAGATGATGAACACATAGTGAAAACACACAATGAATAGCCATAAAAGGAATGGATAACAAAAACAAGCTGGAAAAAATGAAATTCCACGTAAATAAAAAAAATGAAGTGAAAAATTATATGGGTCTGATGGTGATATCTACCGGTACCGTTAAATTTGGATGGTGATAATAGTATTTTAGAGAGTATATTACCCATATTTGAAATTTTTTAAAAATATGTTGATAATTGAAGTCTTTAACCCTATTATTAATCATAAAGTTGCAACATAAGTACATCAGTTACCATAAATGATACCTAGTCCCATGTAATCCTTAATTTGCATATATTCCATTAAAAAGTGAAGATATATAAGTAATGCAAGTTGTAGTGAAGGGGACATATAAGGCATCAAACTTAATGGAACTCACAGGCTTGCATATTTAATTAAGCACTAATTAAGAAACACAAAATTATGATATCACAAGATGATTCAAAAATATTCGTCATTTATACTATAATTGCAGCATGGTTTATATATTATTACAGACATTCAAGGTGTGCGCTGTGTTTTTTTCGTAGCCATATATTTTGAACTCACATGGTAAAGATATATTCACGATTTTTGTTTTACGTAACTGTTACAACTAAATTGATGTGCGAGTGTTGTAGCAAAAGAACTTGCTTCTTTAGAAATCAATATAATAAACTAATGTCACACTGGTTTTGTCATGCAAATCATTTTCCCAAACAGTTTTGATTGGAGTTCACACCATTTACTTAATTAGTTTAGTTACTAACATAAAAATATCATGGACATTTATGTCAGAGAATATGTTACATCTTATTTCCAAACGAGAGTGGTCTCTTAGACTCCTAGTTAAATTCTAAAAAAGGTCAAAGAGGTCATCTGATGCATAATGAGAAATCCATTTAAAATTAGAGTAAACTACACCATTCGTCCTTGTGGTATACGTTGACCATCAAGTTTCGTCCTTTAACCAAAAAATTGCATCGTTGGTCCTTAACTGCGAAACGTTACTCAGCGTTGGTCCTTTGCTTTAACGAGACACACTAACAGTCGTTAAGTGTAGACATGTAAGGGTATTTTCGTCCTTTTATCATTTCTCTCTACTTAACTCATTAATACCTTAGCAGATCCGGTCAAATTTTAGCATATCCGGTCAAACATCAAAGAAAAACTTAAATATTTCTAAAAAACACATAAGAAACAAAACACACACTACATCAATCTAATATTAATCTGCACGAAGAGAAAATATGTCAAGATTCATTCACATAAAATCTTTATTTTCTCTACTAAGTTTGAAAAACCATCATCACTACAACTACAAATCCCACTAATGATATGCATCTAAATAAGTGAATGACATTCCACCAATTCGAGATCCGGTCAAACCACCCGCTACATCAATCTGAAGGGGAAAATATCTCCACCCTTTTTCACTACTGTCGCCACTATCATGACCACCTTATGTTGCTGCTACCGTCGCCACTGCGGTCGCTATCATCACAATCACCAAAGTCTTCCTTTGTTAATGATTTTCATCACTAATGGGATTATTTTGTTCACTCTTCCACAATAAGAACATCAAAAATTATACTAAAAACATTCATGAAAGGATCGGCCCATTCGATTCGGTTTGTCTCATCGCTACTTTTTGGCTACAAAACATGTGCAAATGGGTTTTCATATTGACTTAATAGTGCTCATTAACCTAAAATCTCCCATCTTGTGAGACGCAGCCACACTTTTCAATCAAACAAAAAACGCAACACCATAATCAATAAACGCACCACCATAACCCAAACCTCCTTCCTCCCAAATCAAAAAACGCAGCACCAGATCGTGACTTCCTCTTTCCTTCTTTTGCGTTCTTTTAATATAATATTGAGTGTTTATTTGTCTTATACCAACCAATCGGTTGGATCTTTTCATTGATAAAGGTGTCGGATTTGGTGGTTGGCTCGTGGGTTGTGGTGCACTGGTGGTGGTTGGCTCGTGGGTTGTGGGCGGCTGGTGTATATGGTGATGGTGGTTATGGAAGATGAGATGAGATAAATAAATGCAATGGTGTGTGTGTGTGTTTAAAGATAATACTGAGTATGGATTTATATGGTGGGTGTTGGAGGATGTGTTGACTTTGAGTATGTAAAGAAGTTTCAGTGGGTTGTGTTGACTTTGAGTATGTGAGAGACAAAGATTAGTGTTTCTGGTGAGGTTTTATTTGACATTTTTTGTGGTTTTATATAAAGTGGTGAATGAAAGAGGGTGGTGTTGGTTGGTAGAGATGAAGATGAATAAAGGAAGAAGAAGTAGTTCAAGTTAAAGGGTAAAAAGACCAAAGTACCCTCATGTGTATAGGAACTAACGGCTGTTAGTGTGTCTCGTTAAAGCAAAGGACCAACGCTGAGTAACGTTTCGCAGTTAAGGACCAACGGTGCAATTTTTTTGGTCAAAGGACGAAACTTGATGGTCAACGTATACCACAAGGACGAATGGTGTAGTTTACTCTAAAAATTATGAACGGGAAGATTTTATATTAAAACTCTTTGGATTCCAAATGCGGTCAAAGTAACCCAAGTCACAAAAAGACAACTTATGTGGTTCTTAAGTGATATTCGAATATAGAGGCCCATTATATAACCCTAAAAATTTTGCAATATATTCTTGTCATTCTCAGTCATTTAACCCTAACTCGTTTCACACTCAGTCAAGATATCACCTTCCTCCGACCTTATCTCTCCAATAAGCAATGTCCTCCATCCTATCACTTCTTCATAAAACACGCAGCCAAATAAAAACACATATCAAACACCATATCTCCTTTAATAAAAGTGTAACCACTATAAATTTCAACCAATCAATAGAATATTATTCGTGAAAATTACTGTGCTACCCATATTCGTTAGGTTGTGTCTGCACAGACCCAATTTTTTACTCATTCTCAAAAATACCCATCAATGTCGGGTATTAATTTACACTATATACACGAGATTGAGGTGTATGGCCAAGAATGAGTTTCCTAATTAATTCATAACCAATGTCGGGTAACAAAATGAAAGACATACACGACATTGTTTTTTAAGTATTCCTCACGCCTCCCAAGACCAATATAGTGTATACATTTTAACTATATACACGTGATATGACATAATCTTAAAAGTACTATGTTAATGTCGGGTATAGTAAAGAAAAATACACGACATGTATTAATGCTAATGACAGGTGCAGTTACATTATCTTATATAATGTCGAAAGATTAAGCTTTAATTAAATTAAAAACCCTCTACCCTGTGGCGACAATTGGCGACTCCCTAACTAAACGATCTTTTAAATATTCGTTACTTTAATCTCCACTAACGTTCATAGATTAAGATTTATCTTATTCTAAGTTCTTTTTGGCCTTGATTCCTGTGCGAATAATTATTGATTGCTACGTTGGGATTCTTTTTGTAAAACCTGAAAATCTAAAGCATAAATAAAGACTAAAATACCCTTGAAATCGAAATTTATAAAATACGTAAAATACATTTATAATCATTTAACAAAATTAAAAGTTAACTTATGAATAATTAAAACTTAACTAATATGTGTACGTGATCGACTTTGTACGACGAAAGATTTAAACGTCTCGCTAAAGTGTTAGGCCGATTAGTTGGGTCTTGTCTTTCGTTAATTGGGAACCATGTTGGGCCGTGTTTGTTTGTTCGTTTGGATCAATGGAGCCGAGAGCCAAGAGAGCCATAAGGGGCGTTTGTTTTGTAACGTTTGGGTCAAGATGCCGAAGCCCACACCACTCAAAGCCCTAAACCGAAAATGTTACCAACTATAAATACAATACATTTACACAAAATTGAAACCCTAGTTTTGTTTTGCCTCTCTCTTTTCTTTTTCTTCCATTCGGCCGAGTACAAACACCCTTGGTGTCGCGAGTTTTGTTCAACAAAGCTAAGGTATAACATGTTTTCTTGTCTTTCCTTGTTACACCTTATGTTAATATATATTGTATCATGTTTGTTTTAGTCGAACTTGTGTTTTTCTTTTGGTGTCGAGCCGTATGAAACCAACAAAGACAAACCATATGAATTGAACCTTGTAATGTTAAGAGAACATGTAATGTAATACGTATATTTGAATCGGATCATAGGTATGTCGAGATAAAAGAACCGAACCATGTATATGTAATTCGGCCAAGATATAAACATGTAAACTTGAATATGTAAAGTACGTAGAGAGTTAAGGTTTGCGTAAAAACATGGAGGCCGAACCATGTGAGGGTTTTGAACGTGTGTTTAATAAGAAAAGGTCATGTAAAACCTAAACCCTAGATTGAGATGTGAACCGAACCATGCATGCCGAACCCTAATTGGTTTGTGAACCGTGTATCATGCGTGTGTTTTATAAGTCAAGTGAGCTTGTCGATATGTAAACGTAGTGCGTGGTCATATCTAGTCTAAACTATTGTGCATGTGTGTCGATGTGTCTAATCCGGATAATAAGTAACTTTGGTTGTCACAAGAAATCATAAACGTGCATGGGGTATAAAAGTTGACGATAATATGTGTATAAGTAACGTATGGTTAAGACATGAATGTGTTGAGTAAATAAACAAGAGTAATGAGTCATTAAATGACGTAACATATAAAGTAAATGCACATTGATGTGATATTAAAAGAATGAGAAAACCCTAGAACATAAATGAGAGTCGATTAGGGTTTGAAGCTAATTATATTAATTCGTTATTTCATGTGTGAGTCATGACTTTTAAACTATTTTCACATTTAACCCTAAACTTTAATAAATGACATAATGAACCCTAATCTACGATATTGTTTATAAAATACTTAAGTCTCATTTAATTATAAAACTCTAAAGTATTAAGATCACTGAATACACTAAGTATAAACACCAAAGATTAAAAGATCATTTCGACAATTATGGAATCATAAATAACATGTACGACCGTTAATGTGTATAGGTTCTGTGAAGAAGGAGTAATCCTTTGCTTTCCGTATTTCGCTTTTTGGTCATTTGCTTTGGAATAAGGTACGATATTCGACCTTTCAAGAAAGGTTCCTTATAACGCTTTTCGTTAGGTTTTATATTAGGGTTTCCTAAGCCTTTGCTATGAACCCCATTTTGTTTGTTTGAGCTGTTTATCCGAACTCGATTTCAATTATAAAACATCCGATTTTGAGTTATGAAACATCCGATTTTTGAGTTATGAAACATCCGATTTTGAACTATATGATATGAAAACTTTGATTTTGAAAATATGATTAATCTTTCGATAAAGTATGATCGTGTCGGTTATGACATTCGATTTGACCTAAGATAGTTTGACACCGAGCCAAATATTAACTAGTCATGGGGTTCCATGTCCGTGTCGTTGATGCACCTCGACATGACTCTAGGGCGAGAGTGATGTTTTGCCACGCCCCTTATCTCGTTATCTCGTTATGAGCTCAAGTTATATTATATGACCAATATCTGCTTGTGGGCGATGGATGCATCCTAGATCCGTTATCTCGTTATATGTTATATGTTATCGATGATTGATGCCGCGTGCTTGCACGCCCTTCATAACTCGTAGGTCTCCCTACAAATGTTGCCTTGTGTGAATATGAATATGATTATGATCCGATATTTGTTTCGGGCTCAAGGTAGTTAACTATAAAACTTATTCGATAATTCGATTTATACTTTGAAAATGATTATGATTTTACTATCTTCGCTCATTATATTTCAGATTCGATATTGTTTCGTATTCGCTTTGCTTGTATATCTGCTCACCGGCTTTTGAAGCTTAGCCGCATTTCTTTTCTTCATGGCGGTATCTAAGCATTGGAGCCGGGTTTTGCTTTGGGATGAGTCTTGAGTGGACTTACCTTAGAGATATTTAGCTTTGATCTTATGATGCCATTTAAGACTTATTATTTCGGATATTTTATTGAGTTTATTTTCCATTGGGACCTATGTATTGAAGTCATGTTGACTTGAATTATTTCAAGATTTATGCTAAGACTTCCTTTGGATATTTATGTTTGCTTTGATATGACACCATTATTTGTGATTCCTTTACCCTTGTTCGGTGGGCGTTACACTTTTATTGCTTTAGGGGATTTTAATAATCGAGTGTAGGGTTCTGATCATTCATTAATTCACTATACCCACTTGATTTAAACCCGAAAACACTGGCGATATTGGTGATTATACGAAGCTTGACTATCATTGGATTGATTATGGGTTAGTTCATCATTCTTTATTGCTTATAAACCTTAGTTTTTTACTAGGGTTTAATTAATACGTAGCGATTACGTGGTTTGGCTCGGGTTGTTTTTTTCTTGTTTCGATTGTGTTCTTTTGGTTGGGTTGGTTTATTGTCGTGTTGATGGAGGGTGTGTCTAACGTTGATAAGGATGCCCGCCTCCTCCGATTAACCAGGGAGTAGTTCTCGATCGATGGACAAGTGGAGCCGGTTCCACTTGGTTCGAGCCCTAGTCATGATGCATCTAATCATGACACCGAGGGTCATGATACTTTAATGAAAATTCGGCTATTGAAAGACAAATATTTGAGGAAAACTTGTTCTTGTGGGTGACGATGGGAAACGATTAAAACCAGCCTATGACTGTGGATGCTACTAATTATGGGGCTAATCCATTTGAGCAAATTTTAAGGTGCCATGATCACGTAGGAGCTAGAGGAGATGCTATCGCTATTGGTTATTATTCAAACCTCCTCATGATACGAGTGTTCCTATGGCTTCTAATGGTAATGCTACTAGTAGTCCTATTAATGTTTATGAAAAGGGTGATACGAATGCACATGGGTCATGTTGGTATTGAGAAGGTTGGTGTATCCGCTTGAAACAACCTTCTACATCATATGTCGGTGTTACTTTACCGAACCTACGAAACACACGCCAAACTTTCGTAGGTTGGAATGTAATAAGAAAGCTAATAGTGTGGATCTTCTCGTCTCGATGAAAGTGGTT
Organism: Chrysanthemum lavandulifolium; assembly: GCA_022545495.1. NCBI lineage: Eukaryota > Viridiplantae > Streptophyta > Magnoliopsida > Asterales > Asteraceae > Chrysanthemum > Chrysanthemum lavandulifolium. The sequence goes on from CM040241.1 coordinate 295,204,442, forward strand.
GAAGAGGTGAACTCTAGGTTTGATAATACTTTGTATGGGTATTTCCTTGGTCAACGACTTGCTTTTTCTGTTGTTGATTACTTTGTACGTAATGCGTGGGCTAAGTTTGGTTTACAAAAGGTAATGATGAATGCAAAGGGGTTCTTCTTTTTTAAGTTCAATTCGAAGAAAGGTGTTGATGATGTTCTTGAAAACGGTCCTTGGTTGATTAGAAATGTACCTATTATTCTTAAACCATGGACATTGAACACCAACTTACTTAAAGAGGATTTGACCAACATCCCGTGCGGGTTAAATTCCATGATGTTCCTCTTGCTATGTTTTTCGATGATGGCCTTAGTCTCCTTGCCACATTGATAGGCACGCCCAAAAGGTTAGATGCTTTCACTAGCCAAATGTGCAAGGACTCGTGGGGCCGTAGTAGTTTTGCTAGATGCATGATTGAAGTGAAATCGGATGAGATGCTTAGGGACAGTCTTATTGTTGAGATACCGTTACTTGATGGGTCGGGTTCGACTATTGAGAAGATACGGGTTGAATATGAGTGGAAACCACCTCATTGTGATAAATGTAAGATTTTTGGTCATACTCTTATTGAATGTCCTAAAGTTGTTGAACCTCCCGTCACCTACTAAGCGTGCTAATGATGGTTTCAAGACGGTTAATAACAAGAAGAAGGAAAGCAAGGGGTCTACTTTTTCGGGTCAAGGAGGGTTTTCTAAACCGCTGTGGGTAAGCGCTTCAATATCAACCCAAAAGACCTCCCGAACCTAAGAAAGTGGAAGTCACTAAGAAGAATGCTTCGATGTGGCTAGTTCGAGTGGAACTAATATTTCTACATCTAACCAGTTTGATGCTCTTAATAAGGAATATACGGATGCGTTTGGTAGTCCTACTAATGACACCAACAAGGATGTGGATTCTGGTCATTCAATGGAAGTTAATGAAGATAAGTCTACTAAGATGTGCATCGCATCGCAAGAACCCCTTGTGAGTGATTTGAAAGAGATGGAGTCGGATGTAGCTCCTAATACTAGTGATTCTTGTATTCCGCCCGCCTCATCTACTAAGAGAGTTAATCCTTTTCTAAAGTGGGAGATATCGTGGTTTCGATTCGATGATGAGGTGGTTGCTAACCCATTTGATGAGTCCGCTAACTGCTCAGGTGGTGGTGGTCATGAGTTTGAAGATGAGTATGATGACTATGATGACTATGCGAAGCGTGTTTATGATCTTCCGTGGAATTTGATGCCTTTAATGCCATGTATGGCACCAAGCTTCAATGTCTTAGGAAGTAATTTTCTTTCGTTTTGTCCTATGTTATCATTTGAGTAGTGGTTTGTTTTCTTGTTTAGAAAATAGGAAGTATCTTGTTATGTAAGCTTTATGCCTATGTAACGGGCTGAGATATGGGATTTCACTCATATCCATTGTACTTAAACGTTTCTTTGGTTAATATATTTACCAGGGTGCAGGATTACTCCCCTTTACCAAAAAAAAATACATTATCTTATATAAAGAAATACATATACTTAGCTTTTACATTCATGGAATAACTGAGATATTAACTAGATACAATGAGCTTTAGCAAAAATAAACAAAGAAATGATACAATGAGAGCAACTAATGAAGGGCTAGATGTCATATGATTTAGTGATGCTTCCGAAGATAGTCTCTTGATCGTATGTCAGCCTACGGTCAAAAGAAGGCAAACCATGAACAATAGGGGTTTACGGAGACTAACATAACATAAAACACAATTTGCCTTAATGATGATTAAAATACTAAATATTGGGTTAAAATTGTTTATTTTGCCTGCCTAATGGGCTCAGGCACACGATATTTGCTAGAATGAGGTTGAATATTTAATACATGTCACGTATTTTTCTTCACTATACCCGACATTAATATAGTACTTTTAAGATTATGTCATATCTCGTGTATATAGTTAAAATGTATACACTATATTGGTCTTGGGAGGCGTGGGGAATATTAAAAAAATAATGTCGTGTATGTCTTTCATTTTGTTACCCGACATTGGTAATGAATTAATTAGGAAACTCATTATTGGCCATACACCTCAATCTCGTGTATATAGTGTAAATTAATACCCGACATTGATGGGTATTTTTGAGAATGAGTAAAAAATTAGGTCTGTGCAGACACAACCCAACGAATATGGGTAGCACGGTAATTTTTGCATATTATTCCATTACATTCACTTTTTATTACTTAAAATGAATATTGAATAATTTTTTTGAAATATCCCGAAAAAAAATGTGGACTAATTAAGACGAAAGGAGGGAGTAATATTCATTTCTAAAAGGCTCTCACACCCAAAGCTAACATATAAGAAGACGTCTATCAATAAAACATTTTCGAATCAATACAATCGATACAGAGAATGCTTAAGTTCTAACTTTGTAAACATTGAAGAAACTAAAAATATGATATAGATAATTAATAAACCATCTTATTGATTTTCGGTTTAAAAAGAATGAAGAATCTTATAGATCGTGTGCTATGTTTATAAAGAATTTAATGTGTACGTGTAATCGAAATTCTGGCTAGCTAAAAGCAAAGTCCATAAGGAAAATCATCAAAATCATTCCTTTCATGCATCTGCTAATCTCAAAGCCATGACCATGGGTACTAGCGGCATAAGAATATGCGTTCGAGGTTATTATGTCCCCTTGTCCAAACTGTGTCATATATATTGGTTCTATTGGTCCCTCTGAGGTATACGTATTCTGCTTAACTGTCCATCATCAACCAAAACCGAAGCGATTTGCACAGAAGTCCATGTGTTTTTACTGCAATTTCCCCAAAAAAAAGTTAGTTGTTAGAGACTTGCATGCATATAATGATATGATGCTATTCACTAAGTTACAAGTATAATGCATGACATATGTTAGACGAACCTTCTTTTATAGCATCCCCTTTTAATTCTCGCCGGTGTTATTGTCTTGTGAATGTCCGAATATTTTGATTTCTCCTCATCTGAACTACATGGGAAATGGACATCGCTCTTCATAAGCTGAATAGAATCATTGGAACTACAAGAGCTCATGATAGACAAAGTGTTCTCGAACATCACCTGGATTCGAGCCACTAGACCATCTGATATGGGGCCAGAGTCAATCTCTTCAGGCCACAAAAGTATCTCAAAAAGAATGTTAATCATTTCTTGACCTTCTGTTAGAGTTTGAATAGCTTGAATTCTGTTGCTTGGTACACTTTCAGGCCAACTTGAAGACTCCATATCTGTATTCCGTTTGCTGTTTTGGTATGAATAAAAGAAGTACAACAATAACACAACTGTTAGTATTTATATTATGAAGTCTTTAAGTACCAAAAGGAATTTTAAGATAATAAATTATTAAAAAGGCAAGTGACAAGAAGGTCACCAATATCATCCTCAAAACATTTTTGGAAATTTATATACCACATCCACTCCCCAAGTGCTCAGCAGTGTAGGCAATTGGAGCATAGGTTTACAATAGCTCCACCTGACCACCTCGACAGAGTTTGTGCCCGGCTCGAAAATCGCCTAAAATACAATGAACTCTAACTGGACTTACATTCAATTTTTTATTTTTATTTGTTTTCCTAGAATTATAACTTACCTCTAAATTTATTACGATAGCAATTTGAATTTACATAAAGGTGGAAGGAAAACGAGCAACAAGTTGCGCATCTAGCCTTTTTGAATTGCAAAACCGACTCTTTTGAAAACAACATTCTAGGAAACGTTTATTTGGGACTTCACTCATATCCATTGTACTTAAATGTTTATTTGGTTAATACTAGCATGGTACCCGCGCAAAGCAGCGGGATATCAAATATGCAGTTTTTGTCGTATCTTTATCATTTAGCGGTATGTAATGATAGTCGATATATGACGGTTTACCGTATTGATAGTTCTAAAAAACAATTGTGTGTCTAAATTTCCATAAAATATATCAATACAAATATTGATTTTCATAATTATATTCATTTGAACTTAGTAAAAATTGAATGTATATGATAAATTTTAGAACTTTAAATTTGTATTATTGTAGGTTTGTAATATCTATTTTAATACTAAAAGTTAATGTGTCATTAATGTACATTATAATGTAATTAGTGTAGTGTAGTATTTAATTGTATGAATTACTAAATATAGTAACATGTGTAAGCTTAAAAATTAAGATTTCTATTTATAAATGTCCTAAATGCATTATAAATAGATTATAGATATTTACCAGGGTGCATGATTACTCCCCTTTACCCAAAAAAACATTCTAGGAAACAACAATCGAATTATAGGAAACAACAATTTTCCTAGAATGTACGATTACTTAGTTAAGGGTTTTAGGTTGTTGTGATGACGAGTTTGGGAGAGGAGAACAATAGTGTACCACGGCCTATGGTTAATGTTGATGAGCTGGCTGCACATATGAGTCGTTTGACGGGTCAAGAGGCTGGTAACCCTGGTGTGTCCCAGCCACAACACCCTAGTCTTGAACCTGTTGTTAACGCATCTGCTAGTCTTCAATCTTTACCAACCCATACCTTTAGCTCTAATCTGAATTATTGGTCGAATGTTACTGATGATGTATTTTGGGATGTTGGTCCTACTGGAATGGTGAGTACATTGAATTCTATGGATGAACCGGTTGGTGTTAACTTAAGCGTGCATGATTATCCGTTGCTTAGCAATATGGGTACTAATATTCCATCCGTTTCAAATATTGTTCATGATGTTGATAACACTAATATGGGTGCTAACCTACCAAGTGGAGATGGTATTAGTGTAGCATCAAAAGCTGGTAGGATACATGTTTCATCGCCAAACTGTTGAGGTTAATACATTACCTATGTCGTATGTTGGTGCTACAAGTGGTACGAATTCTGCTAATGCTAATGGTGCTACCTCAATTGATTCGACGTAGCGCAAATCTAATTTTCGTAGGTTGGAGTGTAGTAAAAGTCTAATGGGGTGGACCTCTCCATTCCTATGAAAGTCGTTGAGGAGGTTAACTCTAAATTTGAGAATACCCTCTATGGTTATTTCCTTGGTAAACGTATTGCTTTTCCGGTTGTTGATTATTACGTTCGTAATACATGGGCCAAGTATGGTATTCAAAAGGTTATGATGAATGCGAAGGGGTTCTTTTTCTTTAAGTTTTTCACTCGTAAGGGTGTTGATGATGTGCTTGAAAATGGACCGTGGATGATTAGGAATGTGCCAATTGTTCTTAAAACGTGGACTTTGAATACTAATATGCTTAAAGAGGATTTGACTAATATTCCGATATGGGTTAAATTCCATGACGTGCCCCTTGCTATGTTTTCTCGATGATGGTCTCACCTCCTAGCTACATTGATTGGTACGCCAAAATGTTAGATTCTAATACTAGTCAAATGTGCTTGGAATCATGGGGTCAAGTAGTTTTGCTAGGTGCTTGATTGAAGTTAAGGCGCATCAGTCCTTAAGGAGAGCATCATCGCTGAGATACCAATACGTGATTGGACAGATCTACTATTTAGAAGATTCGGTGGAATACGAATGGAAACCGCCCGGTGTGATATGTGTAAATTGTTTGGTCATACCGATTGATTGTCCTAAACTGCTTCACTTCCTACTCATTTAAACAGATCGTTAATGATGGTTTTCAAACTATCACTAACAAGAATAAGGGTAGGAATGGTGGTCCAAGTGTTCCGTAAGTGGAGGTTTTACTAAAGTGGGTCCTAAATTTAGGTATCAACCTAAAGTGCCTCCTCCCGAACCCAAGAAGGTGGATAGTGCGAAGAAGCAAGCCACCAGTGTGGCTAGTATGAGTGGGACGAAGATTGCTACATCTAATCCTTTTGCCGCACTAAATACGATCGATTCGATGACCGTGGCAATCCCATCGATGTAGAGGTTTCGTAATACAAGGAAGCAAAGGAGGTTGGGTCTCTCGAGACAGGTAATGTATCACAAGATCCCCTTGTAAGTGATTCAATGAAAGCTATCGAGGTTGGTCCTACCCCTATTGTTGAGAAAATTGGGGAGTTTGAAAGGCTTCTTATCGATGGGAAAGCTACTTGTAACACCCCCAAAATTATCGCAGCGGAAGATTGTGTCACTGGGTATTACTTCATAGTTCACAGCACAAGTTACAGAAAACGACTCTAAATGAGACGTTTTGAAATAAATTATCATTCGATTAAAATATCGAGTTTACAAACCGGTCCCACAAGTTTGTACAAGTATAAAAAGTACAACATAAAAGTTGTAAAGTTTTTGAATGATAATATATGCATTGTCTTCAAAATATTTTCCAGGCGCCTTCACATGCCATGCCGCCTAATTCCTTTCGAACCCGAGATAACATGCTAAAAGTGTCAACACAATGGTTGAGTGAGTTCATAGGTTTGTAAGTAAAACAGCTTGATCACAAGATATCAAGTTTATCAAAGTAGTAGGCTACGCCCATAGTGCGTTTGATTGCTTAACCGGTCAATACAAACGATAAAAACCTCATAGGTTTGAAAACAGTAGTGGACAATATAGTTTATAGTATAATTGCAATATGTACAATTATCTTCACTACTACAAAAAAGGTTATAAACACCACCCAATAGAGATCCGTTATAAAAAAAAAATAGTCTCCAAACTAAAAAAAAAAAACCGGAATGGAAGGAACATAAACCAGTTTTGAGGGAAAACCCGGTGTCTATTATCTGAAAAACATGAAAACTGTTTTGTTTTTAAAAAACAACTCTTTAAAACATAATCAATGAGACTTTTTTCCCCGATCCAGTTTTGGAGTCCAGTTTACAAAATTGCTCTATTTTGTGCGAACCTAAAATACAACGATCCCACTAAAATACTCCTTATTAAATTAATTGAAAAAGATAATCTAAAATTACACATTTTGTTAATATAAAATTAAAATTAATTACGTATATGGTTAATTTATAGTGAATATTTTCTTAATAAACTTTTTAATTTGCTTTCTCTAATTAAAAAAAGTGATACGTGATGAAATTTTCACTTCTCCTCTCAGTTTTTAGATCCCCCAAACTTTCTCCGCCCACAATCCCCTAAAATTGGCCGACTCCTTCCAACTGTTCACTATCGATAATTCTCGGCTACACTAATCAAACTACAAACCCTTCAACTGCTCACTAGTATTTTCTTAATCCCTTTTAATCCTCATTTATTAGGTTTCTCGAATCTGCAACAATGGTAGGCTACTTTTTGCAAATGGTCGATATCGGGTTCTTAATTTTGATGCAGTTTGTAATATTTGGTTTTGAATTTGTGTTGGTTTCATTGTAAATTCGTGGTCTTAATTTTTAAACTTGTGTTAGTGTGTTCGCTTTAATCGTGAAATATTGTTTTCAAGATCCAGTAGTGGCTACTGAAATTGATGGGTTTCTATTGTACGGGCTGTTAAAGATTAAATTATATCGTTAAAATCAAAGCTACGGTTTCCCTTGGTCTACAATTGTGAAAGTAAATTGCATGTTCACTTTGACTTGACTACGGTTTGAATCTGTGAAGCATAGAAGTATATTTTATTTGTTAAAAAATCATCATTTTGATCATGGACAAACATATACGATTGGTTAGTAAAACCCCAAGTAAGCAATAATTGGTTCTTATTGAGTTATTGAGACTTGAGACTCATTGCTGTTATAGATAACATAGTTGGAGTATCTTTTAAAAACTTTCTAGGCTTCCGCCTTATTTTGATATTGTTGGTGTTTGAGTAGTCAATTTGTTATTTTAGCAACCTATCGATATAAGTTGCATAACGTTTTAATATTCGTGTATATTTATATGGTGCCACATCAGATTTTATATATCATACATGATGGTAGGTAGTTGAATGTTAATGAAACCATGACAATTGGCTTGTCATCTGTTGTTAACTTATTTCGATGGATGTACACATTCAAGTTGTCTGTTTTTCATTTCAATTAGTACGAAATTAATTTTTTCTGTTTTGTTGCAAAGAACTTTCCAGCTTTACTCAAATGACCAAGTTTGATCTCGAAGACATGAACCTACCAAGTAAGATATTACAAAAAAGTTTATTTTTTTTTTTGCTTTCAGTAACATTGGTGAAGTTTGTAACAAAAAATGCATCAATTTATGTGGTCCATGTAGTACGTTTAGATTCCGTTAGCTTTATCTGTACAAAGTGTTACATGCTTGCTTTTTATAATTTTTCTTAATGTCTAAAGAAAACATATAAATATGTAACCATAGCAGTGTTGGGTAACTATACACATAACAAAACTTACAAAATCTGGTTTACTTTCATTTCACATGCTATTTGCACATGTCACTATGAAAAATAAGCTAGTTACATAGATGCATTTTGTCACTCTCATTATTTGTATTTACTAAATAGTTAATTAGACCTTATATTTGGTTCTTCATCTATATAAAGATTCGCCGCAACATCAGTTGTATGTGTGTTTGCTATATTTTGATGTTAAGTATGGGTCATATTAGGCTATATAAATATACATTTTAACTAAAACTTGTTTATAAACAAGTTGAAGTATGGCTTCATGGCTTTTGGAAATTATGGTAATACTTAGCAAGTTCGCACACTTGGATAATCTAAATGAAAGCTACCCTAAAAGAGATGGAGCTCGTTCACATAGTAGTGGTGTTGAAATTGAAATGGAAGATAAAGAGCTGGTATAGGAGGGAAGCAAACTAAAGAATGGAATATATTTCTTAGAAAATAAACCAAGTGTTAGCATATGTGTTTGTTTATGTTATTATGTATATAAAGTCCATTGATAGAAAACATGTTTGTAGTTTGTGATATTAGCAATAGTTAAGACTTTCCGCATTAATATAGTTGCAGGTTCTGGAATTTATGAAAATCTGGCAATTTTTGAAATATGTAAAATCATTTTTTTTTTATAAATAAATTCTTAAAAAGACCGGTTCTTATATAAAAATTGGTAGCCTTTTACTCTACAATATATAGACGCTTTCTTAATAGAGAACCGATTTTGATGCTCCTATTAAAGACCGGTTGCAGAACCGGTTTCTTTATATTTTGATCATAGAGATACCCCCTCACAGAGAGTGGTTCCAAAACCACTTTCCATGAGCCATTCTAACCGGTCTTCATGAGCTTTTTTGTAGTAGTGCTTCTTGAAAGTTATTATTGCTCTAAGCTCATGGCACTCACGACTGACTGTTGTATATATATCACCGGACGATATATATATATAAGTAACTTGCCCCGAGTAGGTATTTTGCCCTATACCTAGATAATCTCAAATATAGTGCGCCTTGTTATTTCCGATAACATAGACGGGTTCGTCAATTTCGATAGGCCTATCCACAATATTTGCGCCACTCCCAAAGTGATTAGTGGTCCATGATGTTGGGGACTTTTGGCATAAACAACTTAGTGGTTTGCAATAATACAAATCAAGGCATTCGGCTTTACAAGTAATTGTCCATAATAAAGCATTTTAGCATGTAGTAAAAGCAAGAGTATGTATCTCCCCAAAGAGTTTATAAACAAGCTTAAACAAAAGTCGGGCTATGAAACTCACAGAGTAATCAGCAATGGAGTGTAACGATATAATGTTTATCAACGGTAGAGTATGACAAGATCACGATCTTTAACGATTACCTACGAAAGCATAGTATTCGCTTTAGTATGGTGTACGATATAAGTGTACAAGTATATGTAGTATGTTGGATTTCAATATGATGTTGTACATGAATCTTAAGTTAATGTATCCCTTAAGTGTTTGTTTGGCCTATAGCCCTTTTATAAATAACCTTGTACCATCGCTCGGCTATCAAAATCAAGAGGTCGTGTAGTGAACGATGAGGAGCCGTGACACTTTAAATCGAATCCACAACTCGTCGACACGACGAAGAGGCCTCTTTATGATAATGAAATTCCCTACTATTGTAGTACTTATCATTTATAAGTAAGTATTTGACGAGACAAATGTTGTATAAAACATGTGTCGTGTTTCGTCAAAGACTATTGATTGACTTATGTGGCGATATGATGATAGTATAAATTGTGTCGTGAAGCATATATCATGTGCAAGTGTTGATCACTTAATGAGTTTTGTGATTTCGGCGTGTTATATTATCATGTTGCGGAATATAATTATACTAGTATGTTCATGGTTTTAATAAGTTAAAACTTGTAAGAAAATATTTATATAGTTGATATATATTTCATATAGCCATTTTATCAAAATCTAGTAAAACTTAATCTAATGGCCAATTTTTGAAACAATTTTTGATTAACATACTCAAACTAGTCATGAAGCTAAGTTACAATTTAACCACTTTGAAATAACAATTATGGTTATATCTAGTGGTTATATTCAAATTACAATGTTTTGAGACATTAGTCTTGATCTAACCATGGCTTTGTTTTGGTTTTAAAGAATCAAAATTACAAGTAACTTTCCTTAACCATGGTTGTTTTTCAGTCACAACAGATCCGTGTAGTTTCTGCCATTTTTTAGACTTTTCGTTCACTTTCAGCTTAAGTGCTCGCGAGTTTTTGAAGAAAATTTCATTCCGAGCAACTTTCGTGTTTTACACTTTCGCTGAATCGGACCAGAAAAAGGTCTAATTCACGTTTTAAAATCGTTTCAGCAGCCTTTTTGACATAATAACCCATTTCATCTAGTCATCTTCTTTTACTCATAACTTTTAATCTACAAGTCCATTTCAAGTGATTCAAAAACTCAAATTCAAGTTTTTACTTCCTCTAACAACTTCTTAAATTTAATCAAGTCTAAAGTCCAAAGTTTACTTATATCAATTGTCTAATAACAAGTAATTACTTATATTTCATAGCAGAAAGTTTGGCTGCACATTCAGCCCTGCCAAAACGACCATAAGTTGAGTTCTACAACTTTTTTTGACACGCGGCTTTCGCCAAACTTCAATTTTATGTCTTAGCTACATTTCATAAAACTGAATCGACTTCCAGAAATGACCAGAACCATGGGCTTTTCCCAAATGAAATCTGGTGTGCAGATTTTGACATGTTTTACCATTTTGGCTCTCATTTACTCATCGGGATGAGTTATGAGGTGCGCCACCCGGCGAAACGACCATAAGACATAGCTCTACAAGCTTATCTTACTGAATTAACCTCAAAGTGTACTGATATGATCAGTTTAATCAATCTTTGGGCCTGTTCCAGATTTCAACTTACAAAACCCACCTAAAGCTTGTTTTAGCTACTTTTCATGATACAAAACTTCATGTACAACATCAATCATGCCATATTACATATAATACTTATATCAAATTACATCCAATAATAATAGAGATTATTACAACCATATTGAATGAATATGAAAATAAACTCAAACCTTACAAAGGATTTGGTTGGATTAACACAAGAATCCCAACTACACATCAATCTTAATCACCTCTAATCTTCAATACTTCTCTTGAACCTTTTCACCACTTGATTCTAACCCTTTATAATCACCCAATAATACTCTTATATTCAACCCTTGAACCCTTGATGATCTTCTAATTTACCCATGAGATGAAGAATCTTTGATAGAAATAAATCAAGAACAATTGCTAGTAACACTACATAACCACTTAAAGATGAAAAGAGCAAGTGATATCAAAATAAATGTGTGATTAGGGTGCTGTTTTGGTTCGTTGGGTACAAGAGACAAGAGAGGAAGAGTGTCTTGTGGTGAATTAATGAAAGAGATTTTACTCAAATGAAATAAAAATATCCAAATGGTTAAGGATAAGTTAGTACCATATCATGCCATGTGTTATAAACGTGGCATCATAAGAATCAAAGTGGGAATTCCATATAAATCTTATCATTATATTGTTATATAATGATAATTTAGGGTATAGTTTGGTCCCGGTAATTACTAATGTTAAGTCCTTAAGTCACAAAACTTAAAATCGGGTAATATAATAATATAATACTTATGAAAATGTCAAAACTTATGAATATACTCCAACTAGGTATATTAAAAGTATGATAAGTCTATTTGGGTGCGTCTATGTTGTTAAAACCTAATAACGTAGGTTCGAGCACGCGTATTACGTAAAGAGTAAAATGTTTACGTAAAAGTAACGAAGTGAAAATAGTTCATATAAAATATGACTATTAGTGAAAATTGAATATTTTGAACACCTAGACTTATCGTAGTCTTGTGTTGACCGCGAGAAAAGTTTACACGATTAAACTTTCGTAATTAATAAAGTAACAACTTTAATTAATTATTCATAGCCAAAGGTGAACAAAAATGTTCAGAGTGTAATAATTCAAAACAGATTGAATTATTTAACTTGGGAAATTACTGGTTACTACCAGTTACAGTATTTGCTTTTACGTTACGGTAAAAGTCAAATAGTAAAAAGTCAAAGTCAAGGTCAACTTTTAAGAAGTCAAAGGGTAAAATAGTCATTTTACCATATGAAAAATTATGGGTTGCTACAGCCTCCACCAGTTACGGAAATCATGTCCTCATGATTTAGTTCGTGTTATGAGTTAATGATGTTCCCGAGAAGAGGTGAGGGTACTTATGTAATGGAACTTCGTCACGAAGTTCAGTGAGTGTTATCTGATAATAGTATATTTGAGTTCATCTTCACGTTCCTACGTGAATTCAGGACCTCTTCTGGAGTTCCATTGAGTTTTGACAATAGGAATGCGACTTTTCTTAAGTCGTTTGACCTCAAGGTTCGTGATCTTAGTAGATTTTCCGATAAGATCAAACGTAAATCAATCTAGATCCCTTCTAGAGAAATATGGAGTGTCTCATTAGTATGACACTTCTTCAGAATGCACACACGAGAGGCGGTGTGTACACTGCTAAGTTCGGGTAGTAGCTCGAGTCTAAAAGCTACCAGGCCAATTCTTGCTAATATCGTATAAAGTCCAATATATCTTAAGTTTGGTTTTTCTAATTTCCCCAAACGAATCATACCTTATCGCAATGAGACTTTCAACAAAACTTTAATCATAGTATGATATTTTGAAAGTTAATGCTTACATCTGTATAACCTTTTTGGTGATAATGTGTGGCCTAATATTGCGGGGCCAGGAAGTAAACATTGTACTAGATTCCTTACAAGGATTTCGTGGCGGCAAGCTCGTAAATTCTAATCTAGAGATTGTGCTAAAGATTGCAAAGTCAAATATGCTGCAAGCATGCTCCTGGACAATGCTTTGTCAGGGTAAAATGTTATTGCTCAATCTATTAGTTTTGAGAATATTCGAAAGATTGCTTGTACTAAGTTGAAGAAATTATTCAAGAAGTATTGCCCTCGGAATGAGGTGCAAGGAATGGAGGTGAAGTTTCCTTGTTGTAGGTGTTGTTGATATCATAACTTATATTCGTCGCTTTCAAGCGTTGGCAGTAGTGTGCCCAGTGATGGTCTCAACCAATGAGAAGTTATGGGAAAAGTTCATCTCAGAACTTCCATTCAGTATTCAAGAGAATGTAGCTTCGTTTGATCACTCACACTGGATGAAACAATTCACATGTCTCATAACCTAGTGGATCAAGTTATGCGAGCTTAGACTGCTCAAGGATCTAACAATAGCAAAATAACAGCAGTAACGATAATAGTAGCAAACGATGATGGGATGTGGAAAGTGAGAACCATTCAAGAAATAATGTTCTCAAAATAATGGCCAACCAATAGGAAGAGCTCGTGGGAAAGCTTATGTGATGGGTGGTACGATACTGTACCCAGTTTGTTAGTTCGAGACTGAACTAAATCCATTAGTTCAAGAGTGTAACAAGCTCGTTAGCTCAATAATATGGAATACTTTGACTTATGCGACTCGTGCATAATCAAGTCCGTGGCATCCGAATTATGTCCTTGAAACATCTGATTCCATCAGGTCGGGTTTCAATTATGTTCTTGAAACATCTGATTCTAAACGTGAATAACGCAAATTTAAAAAAAAAAAAAACAACAACAACGTTAATTCATAAAAAAAACGGAAAATAATAAAAAGACAAAAAAAAGAAAAAGAAAATAAAAGGTTAATAAAAAGAAAACAAAAAGACAATAAAAAAACATGGACTTAGGTTTAAGTATTAAATCTTAGGTTAATACCCACCATTAGATTATACTAAATGGATGGTGGGGATTTATCCCTTGGTAAGCATGGATTTTTAAGTAAGCAAAATAAAGTGCCTCATACATACAAATATATTGGATGTAACGACACAAGTGGAAGGATATGTATTAAATCTTAGGTTAATCTCCACCATTAAATTATACTAAATGGATGGTGAGGATTTATCCCTTGGTAAGTATGGATTTTTAAGTAAGCAAAATAAAGTGCCTCATACATACAAATATATTGGATGTAACGACACAAGTGGAAGGATATATATTTCCATATTAAATGTTTATAATATTATGTAATTTGTTACGAAATTAATATATATTTTACATTTTAATCGTCTAATTTTAAAATGCCAAGATAGCATTTTATTATGTACACAACTTCAAATTATGTATTTAATTTACAATTCTGTCGAATATATATATTTTTTTCCTTTTTCTTATGTGTACCATATTGTTTTTGTTGCTTCTTTTTAGAATGATATAAACTTATATTAGCTAAGTTAAATTATTTTTATGTAATATGATATATTTTACCCGTTCAATAATACGAAAATCAGTTTAAACGAGTGTAGAAACCCGCGCGCTGCAGCGGGATTGCTAACGACACTTAAACCTTATGGACTATTTTTGCCAAATTGCTATAGTTAGCAATTAATGCTAAAGGACTTACTTCGCGACGCACTTGGACCTCAGGGGCTGTTTTTGCCAATTTGCAAAAGATTGCATTTAATGCGTGTTGCATTTAATGCGTGGGATGTTACTCTCTCTCTTCCCTAATCTTTAGTATATATACTAATAAGATACACAACAAGGTTTTTCAATGTTTAAATTCTTATTAATGCATTGATTGTTTGCGGAATAATAATGAAAATTGAATGACAAAGTATAATGATCGATCTCCTCACAATCTTAAGCAATAACCTACGTATGTGTTTAGGTAAAAAGTATATTAACACACTGAATGAGTTCAGGGACTTAGTTCTTGATGGAGTAAATGCTCTCGTAAATATATATCAAATTAATTGTACGAGGTACGTTAACTTCTTTACAACATTATCTTTATTTAAACAAACTCGAGGTGAATGCCCGTGTGGTAATAGCGACGTATCAAGCGTCTAAATTAGAAAAGTACATTGGTACCTTAATGCATTAAATGCTTTTATTCTTTGAATGTATCCAACCACACTTTAGAGAACAATGTCGATAACCTGCTTCCCTTTTTACCAACTTTTATACTTTATTGAATTTATTTGATAAATGTCAAGAAAGTTCCACTA
The DNA here is from genome assembly GCA_022545495.1 of Chrysanthemum lavandulifolium. Lineage (NCBI taxonomy): Eukaryota > Viridiplantae > Streptophyta > Magnoliopsida > Asterales > Asteraceae > Chrysanthemum > Chrysanthemum lavandulifolium. Next base: position 295,219,847 of record CM040241.1, read on the forward strand.
TCGTTTCAGAGAATTAGATATTTTTATAAAAATATCTATGTTCAGAATGTCTTTGATATGTTAAAGAAATTAAGTGGAGTTAGTGAATTATTGTTATCACTCACTGACTCAATTATCTTCTTTCAGGTTCAGGGGCTTCACTTGATGAGTTTCACCTCACGAAGTGATGAGACTTTCCTTAGTCTCTGTCGATGACTCACTGAATGTGCCATCATTCAGAGACTTCATTTACACATAGAATATTTTATGTTCAAATATTAGTCGAATATCATCGGTTCTGAAATGGCTCATTAGTTTTCAAATTTTATTTAAGAGAGCTAAATGCAGTGCGGGTTATTCGCGCACCACGTCAACTTTTATCCTATAATATTCTTGTTACACAAACAAAAAACACCCTCTCTATTCCCCCTAATAACATTTTCATAACACGCCATCAAAAGCCACACTTTACATTAAAAAAAAAACTAAAAAAAAATAAAATCACTATATGTGGTACTTATAACGTGGCGATGCAATATGTCATCGTTATAAGTACCAAAAATGCTCCATAACATGCTTATAATCCACTGGATCGACCACTATAAGAGTTTAAACGAAATTACGTTGTATCACAATTGAATTTAGTTAACATTCTAAGCTTAATCATATATATTTTGCTGAGAATTTTAATTCCCAAGATTTTCGTTCGGTTTATCTTTATTCTTTACATATCTTCATATATGCGACCATTTAATTAGATAATACAAGAGATATTAACGGAATCATTGGATAATACAACAGATATTGTCAATACGTACGGTTTGATTTTATTTATAAAGTTATTATTGACTATGATTTAATTAAGTTCAAACTTTTCAACTTTAGCTCACTGATCATCTTCTTCCAGATTATGACAAGTTTTGGTTCTCTGGTTTGGGTCATTTTTTAAGTCAATAAATATAGTTATCTAAGTCACTGATCTTCTTCCAGGTTATGTTAAATTTTTCAACGTATGGAATATCATGGAACTTTCGTAAACATGCATGACAAAACATTACCCTCTTGTCTCTTTAGGAGTATACTTTGAATTATCTTAATCAAAGTTCAAAAGAAGGCACCCAACTAATTGGAGATTAATATAAAAACCTGTACATAAAAACATGGTTAAAATTTACGACACTTTGCTGACTTACGATCTTAATTTAAATTTCATTTTGACTTTGAATAATATATATATATATATATATATATATATATATATATATATATATATATATATATATATATATATATATATATATATATATATATATATATATATATATATATATATATTTACATTTTATTTACTTCTAGACTCAGACAAGTTCATGCATTGACTTTGAGATCTAAACATTGTGTATTGTTTACACTTTACACAATGTGTATTGATTACAGTTAGTTGATCACTTCGAACCTTAGCTTTTCCTTACCGATCATATCATCTCTTTAGTTGATAAGTCACCTTGATTTTGCCTTTTTTTTGTTTTTTTGGTAAAAGGTAAAAGACTGGTAAATATATTACTTCAAAAAATATTTAAGCACAAAGGATATGGGTGAATCTCATATCTCAGCCTGTTATATAGACGGAAAAGTTTACATAACAAGATACTTCATACTCTTTAAACAAGAAAATAAATCACTACTCAAAAGATAACATTCGACTCCTATAAAAACAAAATTACTTCCTACCAAGGCCTTGGAGCTTGATACAATACGTGTCATAAAAAGCATCCAAATTCCCTGAAAGATCGTAGACCTGATACGCATAGTCATCATAATCATTGTCATCATAATCATCTTTACGATCATGACCACCACCAAATAGGTTCATTGACTCATCAAAAGTGTTCGCAACCTCCTCTTCATCACTGTCGGAATCAACAATCTCTCACACCTTAAAGAATGGGTTAACCCTCTTAGTAGAAGAAGTAGACGGAAAATCCTTTTTATTACCCGGATAATCAACCTTTTTAATAGGATTACCATCATCATCCATAAAAGTAGCTTTCCGATCAATAAGAAGCTAGCGATTCATGCAATGCATTACTAGTCTTTGGAGACTCATTCTTCTTTTCTGGCATTGTACTACCAGCATCCACATCCTTATTCACTTCCTTAGTAGGAATACCAAAGTCATCAGTATCATCCATACTAAGGGCATCAAATTTATTGAAGTAGCAACTATCGCTCCACCTGCATTAGGCACATCAGCAGCCTTTTTCTTAGTGACATCGACTTGCTTAGGTTCAGCAGGAGGCTTTTTGGGTTGATATTGGAAATTTTTACGCACATTAGGTTTCGTAAACCCTCTTTGACCCGAAGCATTTGGACCACCTTGCTCACCCTTCTTCTTGTTGTTGACAGATTGGAAACCATCATTAACACTCTTAGTAGGCTGAATAGGGGGTAAAACAGATTTTGGACAATCAACAAAAGTATGACTAAAGATCTTACACATATCACATCGAGGAGGTTTCCACCGTATTCAACCCGTGATATTCTCAATAGTCGAACCCGACCCTTCACGTAGGGTATTTCAAAGAGCTAGGTTATCCTAAGTACCTCGTCCGCCTTTAACTTTAATCAAGCACCTAGCAAAACCATCATGCCCCATGATTCCTTGCACATTTGGCTAGTATAAGCATCTAAAATTTTCGCGACAAATCAATGTAGCAAGAAGACTAAGATCGTTATCAGAAAACATAGCAAGAGGAACATCATGGAACTTAACCCACACCGGAATGTTGGTCAAATCCTCTTTAAGTAAGTTGGTGTTCAAGGTCCATGGTTAAAGAATAATAGGGACATTTCTAATCAACCACTGACCATTTTCAAAGATATCATCAACACCTTTAATCGAATTAAACTTAAAGAAAAAGAACCCCTTGGCACTCATCATAACCTTCTATATACCATACTTAGCCCACACATTGCGTATATAATAACCAACAACAGGAAAAGCAATGCGCTTACCAAGGAAATAACCATAGAGAGTATTCTCATACCTAGTGTTCACCTTGATTATGCTTATGGTCATATACCAGTTGTTTGTCACCATATGTGCCTCATGCATTGCACCAAGGTCTAGGCGTAAGTCTATGGTGTCCCTGTTATCCTTTACGTCGTCGCCTTATATACAGTTAGCTTCCACTATGCATGGCATCATCACTTACAACTATTTTCTCTAAGGTTCCAATTTTTACTGTGCCTACTAGAAGTCTTAATGAAGTGTTTGAACGTTGAACTTTATTTTTTATAGGGTAATATTTTGTTTTATTTGATAGGTTATTGGCACCCCTTATAATGATTGTAATACCTCTCTAGTTTTTTTACTTTTAATAATTTTGTTTTTATTATAAAATTACAAAAGAGAAAGTACATAACAAAAAAAATATAAACTTGACTAGAAACACATAACATAAACTCATAAAAAAATAAATAATATGGACAAAAAAATAATAGAAATTTGTATTATATCGTTAATAGAGAGAATAAAAAATTGTATTATACCGTTAATAAAAAGTATGCATAACAACTTTTTTTTCAAACAAACATGTCTCAAATATATTGCCCACTTATAATATTTTGGCTGAAATAGGTATACTTTACTCGAATGCTATAGTTGGTGGCCTTCTATCAAAGTTATCTAGTTTTAGGTTCAAAGGGAGAGCTATATAACTTTATATATTACGCGCGATAGCTAGTGGTTTTAAGGGATGGGAAAATACGAAAGTTTTCTCTCGCTTGTTGATCATTGTTTGTTTACTGCTCATTTAATTAGGGTTTTATATTGATCGTTTTGTGTACTGATTGAGGATGGTGAAGGGTTCCAGAGCTGGTGATGTGTCGTGTAATGTTACTAGTACTCATGATGGGTTTGCTAAAGTTACTGGTAATGAGGGGTTGAATGAACCATTGAAAGGTAAGACTAAAAGGACTAACATTACTCCTTTGATGACTGAAAATACTGATACAATGGGTACGTTTGCTGCCTTGGGGTCGACTAATTCTACCGGAAAAAAGACTTTGGTTACTGATGGGGTTAACGAGTTTTCTACTTATGAAACTACCGCTTTTGGTAATGACACTAATGTTAATTCATGTGGTTCTTACTGTTCTGATATGTCTGCTAATGTGAATGCTCCAATTGTTGTTGAGGATATGAATGATAAGAATCATGTTGATGCAAAACACTAAGGCTGGTCATAGTACTAGTGGTGCTAATGTGAAAAAAAAGGACTCAATCAGGTTCTATTCCCATCTCTTTTGCGAATATGTTTAAGGATAAAACACCCAAGAAGACTGTTAAGATTTTGGAGATGAGAAACGAAAACTGTGTGCTTGGTGCTAATGTCACCATTCCCTTGGAAGCTATCGATGAGGTAAGCTCTAGATTCGCTAATACTTTGTATGGTTATTTCATTGGTAAGATACTCACTTTTCCGATAGTTGAAAATTACATTAGAAATACATGGGCGAGTTTGGTTTACAATGGTTTATGCTTAATAATGGTTTTTTTCTGTTCTAATTTGCAACAAAAGAGGGTATGGAAAGGCTGTTGGAAGAAGGTCCATGGTTGATACGATTCGTGCATATCTTTTTGAATATTTGGACTCCGAACACTAAACTTACAAAAGATGATATAACTTTAGCTCTTGTTTGGGTTAAACTCCATAATATTCCGGTTGTTGCGTATTCTGAGGTTGGTCTTAATTTGATTACAACGCAATTTGGTTGTCCTATCATTCTTGATTCCTACACGAGTACGATGTCCCTTAAGTCGTGGGGTCATAATTCCTATGCTAGAGCCCTTGTGGAAGTGTCGTCAAAGGAAGCCTTACTTGACTCTCTTATGGTTGCTATCCCTTACCCCAGTGGGTCAGGTCATTCATTGGAAAAAAAATGATATTGAATATGAGTAGAAGCCGCCAAGATGTGAGACTTGTAAAGTATTTAATCACAATAATGATGGATGTCCTAAGAGAGTGAAACTGGTTGTGAAAGATAAATCGTTGGTTGATAAATAGGGTTCCGTTGAAGCTTATAAGAAGAAAGAAAAGGTAAGCTTCTGTGGTAATAATCACAGTTGATGGGATTCTTTTCAAAAGTCTAAAGTTTCAGACACTATAGGCGGTTACTAAGCCAAAGAATGGAGGAGCATCGACGCCTAAGCCTTCGTCCAATCAAATACATGTTCTCCATCTGTTAGTGTAGGTTCTACTTGTAACGAACCTACTAACGATCCTACTAGTATTATGGATCCATCCAGGATGACCAAGGTAAGAATAATAATTGGGTGTATGATATCAACCTTGTTGATTTGAAGAACAATTTTGATGTGCTTACAAAACAAGATTCGGTTTTGGAATCTGTGATTGGCACTACGTGTACTCCTGAAGTTATCTCTAGTTATTCCAAAACTACGTATCCATCGCCTATAAAGAACATTCCTATTGTTGAAAAAATTGGGAAGCTTGAAAACCTTATTATTGATGGGAAAGCTACCGTTGTGGATGATGATGGTAAACATCTTAAAAAGGTTGTTTCTTCAACTAAGGTGGGTAGTAACCCATTCTCTAAGGTGGGCAATGTAGTAGTTTCTGACAGCGAGGATGATGAAGTTTATGATGATCACATTGGGACGTTGTATTCTAGAAGTGTAGGCAAGGAGCATAGTCTTTATAAGCAATGGAAAGTGGATACGGGTGATGGCAACAATTATGATGATGATGATTTTGGGCTCTCTCGTGCTCAGTTAAAGGCTGCTGAAATTCATGATTTTTGTCTTAACTAGGTTGTTCTATATTTTTGCATAAATTGTATCTTTTATGTTGGTTTCTCATTTGGAGTTCTAGTTAGTTGTAGCTAGTTGTCGTTTATAGCATGTCATTAATGATTTAGTGGTCTGTATCAAGCGATTGCTTGCGATTAATGTGGTACCTCAACCACATTCCATTGTACTTAATCGTTTTTTGAAGTAATATATTTTACCGGATGAAATACCCTTTACCAAAAAAAAAATTTCTAATTACAAAACTTTGAAGCTCTTTTATGCAATGCTTAGTTATCTATCTATTTATATTAAAGAGGTAACTTGAATTGCACATCCTATTATTTGGATGCATAGTTGCTTAGTTCACGTTTTTTTTTCTTATCAAGTTAACAGTAGAAATAGCAAAATCTAGCTTATAACAGGTATCTCTAAGTCTCCAACAATCGTTATGTCCAACTAAGGGTATGTTTGGCAAAAATAAATTATGTTGGTGTTGGTGTTGTTGCTGATGTTGCTGCTGGTGCTGATGTTTGCTGAAAAAGATTATAAAAAGAGATTATTTTTATAAGCTAAATGAAGTAACCTTTTATTTGTAGAGATTATGGAAAATTATTTTATAAGTAGCTTATTTAAAAAAAAAATAATCTTATGCTTCAATAATCTTCCATAATCTCTGCTGCCAAACATACTATAAAAGGAGTTTGAATTTCAAGAAGTAGCCAATCTGCAAAGATTACCTTGTTACCAAACAATTTATCTTTACGAAAGCCCATAAGATCGACCTATACCACTACACTATAGACTTTTTAAACCTCCTCGCTTTGAAATAAGCTAAGCAAGAATGCAGGAAAGCCTTCTCGTAAGCAAGCAAGAAGGAAATACCATCTTTAAAAAGCACACGTCTATATATACGCCGTCAAATATCTTTTCTTTTATGTATGAAAAATGTTCACCCTTGACATTAATTGTACATGTAATTGCCTTCTTAATCATTTTATAGAATTCAGTCATAGCAATATGTGAAATAGTCAATAAAATTTCGTCACTAATGTTTAATGACAAAATTTCTCGTCACAATTCTAGATCAAAAATACTTATCATGTAATTTAGTGACTATATAGTGACCAGTTATAAGTTTCGTCACTAAATGTTTACCGATGACTAAAAATAATGACCAAATATTGTGTCGTCACTATTTTCATCTAAATAGTGACCAAAAAATCTTGTCACTAAAGCCACTTTCCTTGTAGTTGTGAGCTATTACACTTTATAGCTTTAGTCTTTGTTTCATTTCGTTCTTGCCGGTTCGATTACGAGACTTTCGTTGTAGGTACTATAACGGTTGGAAGAATTTAATAGGAGGAAATGGACTATACACACGCTACTTGTTTTGTTGGAAGAAAGTTAATAAAACTACTATAAAAGTAAGGGTTTTATAGAAACCAACTAAACATGTAGAGTATCACAAAACTTGATCAAACCCTAGTTAATAATGAGTTTGCTTTCATTTTTTTAATAAATCGAACGTGGATACTTGTTTAACGCTTATATTCTAAGGATTAACAAATCCCAACTTGACAATGATTATGTTTTAATACTTTATCCAATTAAAAAAATGTAAATTTTGTTATTTTGTGGCGGCTGTTGCACGTTCGATAATTTATTTTTGTATATCCAAGACAAAAACTTATGGATTTATATTTACAGATTAAGTTGATATTCGGAAGAGATGTACGGAGACAAAGAGAACAATACCATGTTGTAACAAATAATATTCCATGTTACTTTAAAGCTTTAAATTTATTATTGGAGATAACAAATTAGATCATATTTAAAAAAAAAGTTAAATAAAAAATAAAAAAAAATAACCACTTTTTCTTAAAAGATTTAAAAGAAAATTATTTAGTGACGAATTTTCTTGTTTTTCACATTAGATCATATTTTTTTTTGACTTCATGATCGTCTTCATGATCGTAATATGATCTAATTTGTTATCTCCAAGTGTTATCTCCAAATAGGTTCATTGACTTATCAAAAGTGTTATCTCCGCATAATCATCATAATCATAGTCATCATAATCGTCTTCATGATCGTAACCACCACCAAATAGGTTCATTGACTTATCAAAAGTGTTCACAACCTCCTCTTCATTATTGTCGGAATCAACAATCTCTCCCACCTTAGAGAATGGGTTAACCCTCTTAGTAGAAGAAGTAAACGGAGAAAAAGTAGAACTAGACGTATTAACTGTGGCCTGCACTTCTGTTTCACAACACTTACAAGCGGTTCTTGTGATACATTATCAGTCTTCTGAGACCCATCCTCCTTAGCTTCATTTTTATTACCCGGATAATCAACCTTTATAATAGGATAACCATCATCATTCACAAGAGTAGCTTTCCCATCAATAATTAATTTTTCAAGCTCTTTCTCAACAATATGAGTAGGAGGAACCTCCTTAGTTTCATTGTAGTGCCGGAATCTAACTCATTTCATCCTTAGCCACTACATCGTGAGGGAATGCTACATTCATCAAGATTCATCATACTAAGGACTTCAAACATATTTGATGTAGCAACCTTCGTCCCACTCGTACTAGCTACATCAGCAACCTTCTTCTTTGTAGTAACCACCTTCTTGGGTTCAGGGGAGGCGCTTTAGGTTGATACCTAAACTTAGGAGCCACAACAGGTTTAGTAAAACCTTTACCCGGACCACTTTGACTACCATTCTTACCCTTGTTTTTGTGATTGACCGTCTGAAAATCATCACTACCCTTATGTGTAGGCTGAACTGGAGGAGGAACAAATTTAGGACAGTTATCCAGAGTATGACCAAATAGCTTACAAGTGTCACATCGAGGTGGTTTTCACTCGTACTCAACACGAACCTTTTCAATAGTAGCACTTGACCCATCAAGCAGTGGCGGATCTAGGATTTCAACATAGGGTGTGCACTACGCATACTCTCAAAAAAAAAAAGTTGTAGCTCAAATTTTTTTTCCGGGTCGAGTTTAGCGGGTCACATTTTTCGGTCATATTTTTAAAATAGTTCTCTTGTTTCATATTTAACCAACAACCCAACATATAAGCTAAAAAGTACTTAGATAACATTAAAAGGATCAAAATTACACAAAATGTGAAGTTAATGTTAATCACAGATTCATAGTTACATAATAACACAATCCATAATGTTACTGTTTGTGACCCAAAATAAACACCAAAACTAAACCTAAAGGTAGCCTCGTCGATCATGCAAACATTGAAAGCGGTTCATAATAGCATCATCACTAACCTTAGAAAATATGTCTTTTTCTACATAAGTAACCAAGCAGTCATTTAGAAATTGATCACCAATGCTTTAACGTAACTTGTTCTTCACAAAAGTCATAGCCGAAAATGTTCTTTCCACACTAGCCGTAGCAACCGGAAGGATCAACACCAACTTGATGAGTAAATAAACGAGATCGAATGTTGTATGTTTTTTTAGTTCCACAAGCTTTTTAGAGAGTTCTCCAACATCCTTCAAGCCTATTAATCTTTCATCTTTTCTCATATCATGTATATAATTGTCAAGTTGATCACTTAGGCGAGACAATTCATTACTAGAAAACTCATTAGGATAGAACTTTGCAAGTGTAACCAACTCTTGACTGTTAAAAGCAATAGAGGGCTTAAGCAACCCATACAAACAAGTAACTTTGAACTTACCTCGTTAAATCGATTGTTGAGTTCTTGTAGCTGTAGATCAATAATTGTACAAAAAACTTCAACTCGAAAATGGTGAAGGTTTGTGACATGTTGTTGGCGACGTTTTTTCCTTCCTCGAGGAACATATGCATCTTCCATCTTAGGAACTTCAATGCCATTTTTTTCACAAAAACAAGTCGTAATTCTTAGATGGGTTTCCCATCCATCATTCCTAATCAGTTGCAACCTTTCTTTTGTCAATTCTACAAGTGACATAGCTTCAACAATGTCTTGATCTTTTTTTTTTGTAAAGAATAATTCAATTCATTTGCTACCCCGAATAATTTCTTCATCAATAATGCCAAGAAAACAAAGTCAAAAGATTCAAGTGCATAACAAACGGTTTCGGCTTTTAATTGATCATCCGAATTAGATGATTCTCCAATCTTCTCAAGAACATCAAGAATCACGGGATATAAAGAAATAACATTACTAATTAATTTATAATGAGATCCCCAACGAGTATCACCCGCCTCCCTAAACCAAGCTCTTGATTCATACCTTTCCCACTTTCAATTTCATCATCATCAAATGCTTGTGCAACCTTCCGAGCTTGTGCCTCTTTCAACATTTCATTTCTTTGCAAGAAACTCCAACCACGCTCAACAAATTTGTTAGTGTCTCAAAAGCCAACCACAATCTAGGCTCTTTTGAAACCGCAACAAGTGTTAGTTGGAGTTGATGAGCAAAACAATGAATATAGTAAGTCGATGAGGACTCTTTTAAGATTAAAGTTTTGAGGCCATTAATTTCACCCTTCATATTGCTAGCCCGCCATAACCTTGTCCACAATTTTAGATGGACTCAAAGAATGTTCCGCAAGCAATGAATGAATTGCATCTCTAAGAATTAGAGCGGTGGTGCCCTTGACATGAACAACACTAATAAAGCTCTCCACAACAGCTCCTTTTTTATTTACATATCGTAGACACAATGACATTTTCTCTTTGTGAGATACATCAGAAGACTCATCTACTAATATTGCAAAGAAATCTTGACCAAGATCTTTAATAATGGCCTTCGTTGTTTCTTTCGCACAAGAGTTCACAATTTCTTGTAAAATGGAATGGCACGTTAACTGGTTATTTTTTGGAGCATTTTTCAACACAACTTTATTAACGTCTTCACTAAGTCTAGCCAACCATTTTAAAAGTTCAAGAAAATTACCCTATTACTTGATTCTTCGGTTTCATCATGACTCGAATTGCCATTCCTTGATGCAAAAGATACCTTAAACAACAAAGAGTGTAAAGCAAACGAGCTCGATATTTTCTTCTATCTTCTTTGATCGAAAGTCAAAAACATACTGAATAGATGTTTTCGTTTTTGTTAGAGCATCATACTTCTCCCTAGCTTGATTATGAGCACTATTGAATTTTCCGACATGCTTATCAAATGAAACTGGCGTATTCCATCCCTTAAATCCATTCTTAACAAAAGTGTCTTCAACATGGTCATCCTTGTTCTTGAACAAGTAACACACAAAACAATATGCCGCGTCCTTATCAACGCTATACTCAAGCCAATCATACTTGTTAAACCAAAGAGGATTAAAGCGACGTGACTTAACTCCAAACATTGTTCGAGGAAAGTCATGAGCAACAGGTTGACAAGGTCTTCTTTGCACATATTATCTTCTTACTAAATCTTGAACATTAGGATTATAATCAAACATATTTAGTCTAAGTCCAGGATCGTGGAATAGCATTAACATTAAAATGATCTTTTCTCTACTAGTATCATGCCCCTGCTTCAGCTTCGGTCTCTTGAGTTGAAGGGTTAATTGGTGGCTCAGATGTCGTGGAAGTCGAACAACCATCTTATGCTTTTGTTTTCTTATGAGCAGACCAAACCAATCTAATATTCCTACTTTCTTTTTCCTTGATAAAACTACAACAAATATTGAAGTATGTCACTATTTCAGTTTGCTAAAGGCTAAACAAAACATCAAATAAAAACATAAGGTATACAAAATTATAACTATCAATGCATTATTGAAGAAAGTCAAGGAACACATAAACTCATAAACTGATAAAAGGACCAAGTCACCAAACTAAGTTACTCAAAATAAAATAAAATGGCTTGTTTATTGTTTGCAAGTGGCACTTAATACTTAATTAATACAATAATTTCGGGGAGATAAACATCAAACGTGCTATTGGAAATCAAACAATGAAACAATAAATAGTATTAAATTCAATTAATTCTTGTTCTTTAACTACTTTAGGTATAGGAACTTGAGCAACACATATAACCAAGTTAATTCAATTAATTCTATTAAATCATTCTCTTTGAAGTCTTCAAAAAAGAAAATATGGTTGCCTATTTAGTACTTACCCATCACTCCATCAGTTGGTTACTTGGTTACCGAGAAGGCAGAGGAGAACCAGAGAAGCAAAAACTGAGATTTGGTTTTGTGTTGGTCTTTTCCCCTTTCAGTATTTTGCTTTCAATAAAGTATGTGAGTATGTTTGGTAACTTTAGTTTTGACGGTATTATTTTTTTCTTATTTTGACTTTTAGTATAAAAGATTTGCCGCTCACTTTTTACATTTTCCCACTCCATTTTAGTTTCTTTTTCGTTTTTGGGTGTGCATAGTTTTTTTTTTTGGCATTTTCAAAGGGTATGCACGCTATAATTTTTTTTTAACACTAGCACGACGATCCGTTGGGTATGCACGTGCATACCCGGGCTATGCTATAGATCCGCCCCTGCCATCAAGTAGGGGTATTTCAACAATGAGACTTTCCTTAAGTACCTCATCTTCCTTCACTTCAATCAAACACCTAGCAAAACGACTACGACCCCAAGATTCCATGCACATTTTACTAGTGTTAGCATCAAGCATTTTAGGAGTACCAATCAAAGTGGCAAGAAGACTGAGACCATCATCAGAGAACATAGCAAGTGGAATTTCATGGAATTTAACCCACACCGGAATATTAGTCAAATCCTCTTTAAGAAGATTAGTATTCATAGTCCACGGTTTAAGAATTATAGGCACATTCATAATCATCCACGGCCCATTTTCAAGGACATCTTCTACACCTTTCTTAGTGGTAAACTTGAAGAAAAATAATTCCTTAGCATTCATCATAACTTCTTGAATACCATATTTAGCCCACACATTACGCACATAGTAATCAACAACCGGAAAAGTAATCCGTTTACCAAGAAAGTAACCATATAGAGTATTATCAAATGAGCATTTACCCTTTATATCACTCTCATAGGAACGGTAAGATCCACTCCATTAATTTTGTTACTACATTCCAACCTACGAAAATTAGATTTGTGCTTCTTAGGATCATTAGACGTAACACCCGCATATGAAACCGGCTTCAAACTAAGGTCATTCGTAGCATTAGTAACCATGTGTACATTATGAGAAGAAACCTAAGGAACTGATTGAGAAGTATCATTAGTATCCTTACCACCACGTTTCTCCATGTATTCATTATAGCTTGTACCAAATTCTTGTGACTAGAAGGCAACATCAAAGCTCATTTTCTTAGCCATATGGTGTTGCAACGGAGTTGAAGACGAAACCTTATTAGCATCAAACTTAGGGTCACGAACTGGTTTCTTTCCATCCAAATTTCTCAAACGTACAGCAATATTATGCATTAGCTCCTCGCTATCCACACTAGTTTGATCGGCCAAACTAGTGGGAAAACGTTTCTTCTTCTCGACATTCCCATCAGCCTCAATAGAAAAACCAGCATTTTTGAAATATCATATGAGGTCCATATAGTTAAAGTAAAGTATATGGATTACATGGAACAAATTTTGTGCTCCAACTACTAATGGTGGACTCTGAATCGGTAGTCTTCATGCATCAAACCTTGTCATGCTGTCAAAGTGGTGGTGGTGTTTCCGAGTTGAAAACAACATTCTAAGAAAACATCTCATATCTTCAATAAACGATAGTAAATTAGTAATGGTGGTCTCGGCTTGAAAAATTCCTCTAGTCCTTGCCTTCATGGATGCTAGAAAACAATTATATCACTAAATAACAGTCTCTCGGATGCTAACATTAATTTACAATCAATTTTCAGTCATGTGAGTGGTGATGGGCAGACAATTTCATTCTAGAATGATCTTTGGATTGTGATACATTGCTAAATAATTTCTTCTCGAGACCATACTACCTCGAGGTATCTAAACAATGCAAGGTAATTGATATATGTAATCTTCTTTTTGGGCCAAAGATGGTGTTGGCCCATAACACACACAGTTTACAAGTCTCTTAACCCTTCTCAATTACTTCGACCCTTCTGATGCTCCTGACACTTGGAATTACAAAATTGATAGCCATTGTTCAAATTTCTTCACAGTTCCCTTGTTGAGAAAGAAATTGATGAATCAATTCTAACATCTCTAGGATTTCATATTAGATGAAACAAGGGATTACCAATCAATGTACACTCATGGCGTTTATACTTATATCTTCTTCTCACTCTATGTAACCTAGATGCTCGCGGAATAGATATTCACACTAAACGATGTCATTTTTTATGAAGGTTTACGTCTACTGATCATTTGTCTATTTTATGTGAGATAGCGAATAAAATGTGGAGGATGGTATCGAAGTGGTGGCGTTTTAACAACAATCCCACATGTGTGAAAGGCATAATCTCATGGAGTGACTCACCAATCTCAATAGTTCGATGAAGGTGTGCTTTGATGCGGTTGTTCAAACCAAAACATGGGTAATACAGAGATTTCGGAATCAGATTTTTTTTTATAGAAAACAGTGTAACAAACAGGAATTTTGAAAATTGATTTAACAATTAAATAAGCAGTATTATCAGATAAACATGCACAACGGAAGTCTCAATAAAATCACTTGTTTACACATAAAGGTTTTTCCCCTGAGATTCTTTCACACCCATCTTAAAGTTAATTATGTATTATATAGTAAATTACATACCTTATGCAAACCAGCAAACACGAACAGTAGAATCTTGAGGGCATTTAAATAGCAAAACATTGTACCTTTAACATGCACGGTACAAAGTCTCATCGAAATCCTGCTTGAAATTATAATACTCATCCATTTGCTTAGCAGTCTTCGGGGAGCGCAATACTTATGATGAAAATCTTTCTTTAACAAGACCGATATGTTAATCGATCTAGTAGGTACCTTGACTTTCCACCTCTTTGCTTGATCGTAGAATGTTATTGGCAACACTCGTAGCATAACCTGATCATGATTCACCCCAGGAATGTTAATCAAATCCACAATCTCCAAAACCTTGTCAATTTGCTCATATGCATCCTCACCTTCTCCACCAGAAAAGGTATTCTCCCTCAACTCCTTCATAAAATGCCCTTTGATCAAAGTTACAGATTAGCAATTTGAGTCTTAACCACACCGACCAAGTTTCCCTCACAAAACCATACATATCTCCATGGTTAGTGTGGAAATGTCAACTTGCTTGCAACCATTTCTTGGATTCGAAACTTCTTAATCGACGAAGAAAAAGTGTAGATGTTATGGATTCAAGGTGACTTTTACTCGAGTATCGAATGAAACAACTTCTTGGGATCCTAAAAATGTGTATGTAATTGAGAACTCGAGCTCCTAGTCATACAACCTAAAAATCACCCAAAAAGTATCAATAAAATAAGCAACAAAAAGAAAAAAAATAAACTAAAAATAAGAAAATACTAAAAAAATCAAATTAAAAACCAAATTAAACCTCTCCCCGGCAGCGGCGCCAAAAACTTGATGTGCAAAATTGTAGGATCAAATACTAGCTAATTTATGTGGTTCAAAAGGATGATGTTGATCAAAGAACACCAAATAATACATGATTCTAGAAAGAGAAAGTAAAGAGAAGGTGAGATGAAAGATGCATATGTTACTATAACTAGTCAAATGGTTACACATCTACACCTCTCATGGAGAATCATGAGGGGTATTTATAAACTCCTTACAAAATAGTTTGCCTCGTGTCCATAATTAGTCCCTCCGGGCACAACAATATTACGTATGTAGTTCAATTCACATGTAAGTCGTTATCTTCACAAAATAGCAAAGCTAACATAAATCTACTTTTATATTTCTAAAGCCAAATTAACCTAGATCTAGTCGTACACACTAAAGAACAATGTACCTTATCGTATAGTAGTATAGCTAAGACAAATATGGGTGTCGAACCCTAAGAACGAAAATTTAGTAAATAATAAGAAATAAGCAGCTAAACTAACTAAATAAATTTAAATCCCAAGATGTGTTTAAGATCCATGCGATCAAATGATTTGAAGATTGATACAAACTAAAAAGTAAAGTTTAAAATGAAATAATTGCGAATAAACCAACGAGAGAAATAGTGTCAACCTAGCTAATCCTTTATGGTCCAATTAATATGATCCTACGTGTAATATATAACATACGATCTTATTAGTGGCTCTAATATCGTTCAAACCCAATATTGGTCCTTAGCCTATACCTATAAACTCTAATTAATGAATCCTAAGATTATAGTAATCAACTAACTAGATTTTAGTCTACCTGTTGGAATCACTCCTAAACAGTATTTCAAGTATTTATATTTCATATGTAATAGGTAGCTTAATTATGGTCTTTATGTTTGTTTAAGGTCAAGCTTATGTAGAAGGCCCATAAGCTTAGCCCAAGCCCACATAAGAAAGGATGGGAACTAGAGTGTTGCCTAGCTTCCTCCTATAAATATTTTGTAAACCCTCATTCGAGGGTTGGTTGTTCAAATTTTTCTTTCAAATACATCTTATTCATAACCGGTCATAGTATCTCGTGTGTGTGTGGTTTTACTTGTTCATCCGCCTTCATCTCTTTCTATAACTTGTGTTTGTAAAACTAGTGACCTAACAATGGTATCAATCGCCAAATAGTTGGGTGTACTCGTTTGTTTTGAAGTTTTATTTTGGGTCTTACGCCGTAAAGATAACGCAATCTTTGGTTATCTTAAAACTCGCTTTTTACACTTTTAATCCAAGATTCTTGTACTTTCAATGTTTTGAGGTGTTAAAATACTTGTTTTGGCAAAAGTTTCAAACTTTACGCGTGGATTTACGCTTTTAAGCTTGTTTTTGTTCGTGGGTGTCGTTTCACGCGTAACTCGCTTAGTAGCTTTTGGTACATCAAAATTCACACTTTTGTGTTCTTTTGGTACTATTGAAGCTATTCCATAACAAAATCTGGTTTAGAAACACATTTGGGCAAAATCAAAGTTACGAGTAATCCTACGCGTATCAAAACCCTAAAATTACGCTGTAAGATTTTCCTTGGTTTGATCTTCAATTTTCTGGTTTATTCCGTGTTTTCTTACTTGGATAAGTCCGAAAATACGTCGACTTTGGATATCTTTTGCACCGTGAAGTGTAAAAGATCATTTGGGCAAAACCCTAAAATTACGCATAAGATAAGCTTACGCGAGAAATTCTACGCATAAGATTCACTTTACGCGTAAACTTAGGTCTACGATAAGGTAATCCCACGCCTAACTTTCTACGCCTAACTTTTGTCTACGACAACTTTAGTGTTTTTATCCTACTTACGTGTAAGTTAAAACCCACGCGTAACTCCTCATTGTTACGCATAACTTTTGGTGTTTTACGCATAAGTGCTACTTGGTTCTTGTCTTTTCACGCCTAAGGACACTTCATCTACAAAGGTTCATTCGACTACAAAGATCCATTTTTACCACACAAGTTTATCATCATGTCTCAACCACCATACTCTAACTATTTCCCTCACACTTATAATCATCAACAACAACAACAATTAACTCCACAACATCAACAATGGAATCAACAACAAGCTATTTATCAACAACAATTTAATCAGCAACATACTCCACAACTTGGTGCAATTCCACAACCACAAATGGTTCAAACACCACCAAGTCTTCAACTTCAACCCTACACAAATGATTTCAATCAACATCCATCAAGGAACACTATGAAGGAACCCACTTGGTTTGCAAAGATGTGTGAAGCTTTAACCACCAACAATCAATTCATGAAGTCGGATCACTTAATAGACCTCCAATGCTCACCCAGAAACTACGATCAATGGGTGATAAGGTTCTTTAGGTTTTATGATCTAAAGAAGCCACATGGAAAGTTCTTAAAGAAGGTTATCTTGAAGGTCCATTTGAGATACCCACCGTCATTGTACCCGGAGATCCAACCACTGCTCCACCAAGAGATGAACAAACCAACATTGCTCTCATGCAGATTTAAATCCTACGTAACTTCTACACTATGAAGTCGATGAACTTGCAATGGAATACATCCTCTTAGGATTACCAAACCCAATTCTTCGTAGTGTTGATGCTCAAAAGATCGCACAAAAATGTAGGATCATATTCGCCTTCTTATGGAAGGATCTGCTCAATCGAGGATTTGGAATCCAAAATTTACTTGGCTTATGAACACCCATGATTGAACCCGAGAGACACTAGAGTCCTATCATCATCGATTTTCGACATCATCAATGATTTGATAAACACAACATCATCATGCCAAGAATTGCAAAGAATACTAAGTTCCCGAGTAGTCTTGGTCCCGAATAGAGAAGTATGTCATTTTCTCCGCTGCGAAGAATATGCATCATTCTACTTATGGATTGTTGTACGATTACTGAAGCCTCATGAAAAGGAAGTCAATCGGGAAAGGATTCTCCGTGCTCAAATTATAAACAATACAACCGGACAATCAACAACTTGCCTTGTATGCTCAACGAAATTATCCTCTCAACCAAAGAACTCCCAATCGCTTCAAACACACCTTCACAAAGAACAACCTCAACAAAATCAATTGGTTCCATACAAGAACAATGCTCAAGCATATGTCGTTGAAGCGATCGAGGAAATCGATCCATTCAAGCATTGCAACAAGGATTTGTGATGATTGCTAATGCTTTGGCCGTTACACCAACAAATCCAACAATCGATTCGCTCCTCATCTAACACACGGACTCAAGCTGTTGTGAACAATGGACGGTTGAAGTTCGTAATCGTGATTATGGTCGCCGATGGGCGGTGGTCAAGGGTTTAATGTGTGGGTAGGAATAACAACAGAGCTCAAGTGGTGGAACAGAAATGCTCAAAATCGGTTAAATGGTCTTAGATGCTACAACCGCAATGAGAAGGACACTGGCTAATGCATGCCCAAAGCCAAGGACTAGGGGCGTGCTTATTTCAAAGAGGCTCTACTTTTGGCTCTTAAGGATGAAGTCGGTGGATCTCTCATGGACAAAGAACAGAGCTTTATGGCGATGCCGACTCGATGATGATATGGAAGACTTGCGTGCCAATGCAACAAGTTATGTTGATGGCTAATATGCATGAGCCGCATATGAGTGATACAGCCCAGTGTATGACATCGATGGCTTGTCTCGTGCACCAACAAACCATCATCATATCTCGAACTAATATCACCGCCAATATCTCAGATCCGACACAGATCGATCGCTCAAAATGAGTCTTCTACATCTCTTTCGATGATTTTCAAGTTAACCTTGTCGTTACATTTGACGATCAAGATGACCTTATGGTTTCCTTTGATAATCAAATTGACTCCGTGGTCGCATTTCGAGGATCTAAAGAATGATCATGTTGAGACTCACGCTGAACAAGATGATCTGCCTCATCCGGATTTTGCTCGCTTAATTCAAGACCATAAAATCAAAATGGAGGAATGTTATGCATTAAATCAATCCTTAAAAGTAAAATGCATCATAACCAAGGATTTTGAATGTTTACAAATGCAACTCAACTTTTTCAAAACTCAAGACAACTCAGTGAAAAGGTTTTGAAGCCGCTTTGCAAAATCTCATCAAAACGAAAAATATTTAGAGACAGATCGTGATCTAGTTGCCTCAAGAATGCTTTGTTGTCTCGAATTAGAACAATCAAACATGAACATAAAAACAAATTAACACTCTCACCTTGGAAAATCAAAAAGCTAAGGCCGAGTTGTTAAATTGTCAAAACAGCTTCCCGATACAAAAAGCATTCAACGAATCGGGTTGATGACCTTCTTGAAGAAATCATCGGCTTGCAAAACAAACTTAAAGAGTTTAAAATCATTGTTTACAAACATGGTGAATCCGTGAATGACTATTGAAAAGTTTACCTTAAAACCCAATCCAAAAGGATATGGAAAAAATCTAGGCGATTACAAACCAAAGCTTTCACTAAAAACATTCAAACCAACTCCCAAGTTTCCAAAGTAATACAAAATTGATAATACCATCATGAGTGTTGTTGAATATCATCGTCAAGAGGAATTAGATGCGTAAGACGAAATTGATCAAAATTAAAAATGTTGTTTACAACAAACCTTTTAATTATAAAACGCGGTCACTTTCACACACCAACGGATTCTACTAACACACCAAGGGTTATCATCAAAACACCCGAGTCTTCATCGTTAATCCCAAAACAGACTTTGCACAAACTTATGGTCCTTTACCTTCCATTAGTGAAGTAAACTCACAAAATGTACTTTGCACAAACTTATGGTCCTTTACCTTCTCGTTAATCCCAAAATGACTTTGACATTTTCATGGTGACCTCAAAATTTTATAACATGAGATAGAATATCGATCCGAAATCAAAGTTGAACATTTTCAATCGCCTCGGCGCGAGAACAAAGAGACATTTTTCGTAAAAATCTTTACCTAATGTTAAAACTTGAAAAGTTGTGCAATTGTTCGGGAAAAGGATTTTCATAAGGAACTTGGGGTAATAAAAACATTTTCGAGAAAATGTAAACATCTATTTCTAACACAAAACGCAAAAAGAAACTATTGAGAAAAGATGTTGATCGACTCTTGGAAGATGTTATCTGTACGATATCCATAATGTTGTGTTATTCTATTCTTTGCCATATGCATCCGATCATATCTCTCGCCGATATTGTTGAAACTGTTGTAATCATTGAGAACACCGATAATGTGCTTCGATCGAGTCTTTAAAAGCTGAAAATAAACGATTACACACGGAAATTTACAATGCAAAACGTCGTCTTCATTGGTGTGAAAAGATATTCACAACCATCAACTTAGTTTTCAAAAGAAAATCGCCACCGAAAGTGAAAAATCTTCCGATCCTAAAATTGAGCAACTGGATGATCAAAACGTGTCTTTGAAAAGTCAAATCTCAAAATATGAACAAGAACTTTTAAAAGTTAAACAGAATATGGTGTCATATTTGATTTACTCAAAAGACTCGACTTGAAGCATCAAACGAACTTGATCACTATCTTGCTCACACTAGAGATGTCATGAATTTTGCCGAAATATTCGCTTCGAAAATCAAGATCCGATTCACACCATCTCTAAGTTACGGAAATGTTAGGAAAGTATGAACAACTTCCGCCTCTGTGATTAAGAGATTAGCACCAACACACTTAGTAATCGTGAACCTAGAATTCCACCGCCAAATCACAAGTTGCTAATGTGTTTCCCATCAAACAGAATAGTTGCATCTTTCCAAACGTCCGCACTTCACACCTAGAGCACTCAATCAAGAATAGGAAGTTGCGACCCAAGAAAAGATCAATAAAGAATGCTAAAGTAGAAGAACACCCTAGGAATCAATAAAATCATGTTGCTTCCACTATAGATGTTGCGTCGGCAAATGTAATACAAATAGTGATGTAACGAATGCTAAACCGTTAAGTACTTTTGATATTCATCGATGCACCTTGTGTTATTTTGTCGAAGAGTATGAATTCGATTGTCATGACAAATGTGTTGCTAAAGCTATAATCTCTCGATTACGGAATCCTAAGAATCGAATACCTCTAGGCCCACTAATCATTCTAAGTCCGTGCTTGGTAAACCACCTTCTTTAGATTCTAAGGCAACCATCGCTATCACAAGAGCTCCGCTTCACCTCCTAAGAATGTAGTACCACCTAGTGTTTTCACTAAGACTAAAGCAAAGAGTAGTTATAGATGGCGAAATGGATATATAACACACTAGGATTTAAATGGATGCCTAAAATTCTCAATGTGTGTATGTCTAACATATTCGCTTGAACCCTCAACATTTCGGGTTCCACATCTACTTCTATTCCATCCGTGTCGCCTGTGTGTAATGCGGTGATATGATCATTCTCTGGATTGTTGATAGCGGATGTTCCCACACATGACAGCAACCTTAAACTGTTATCAAACTTTATTGCAAAGTTCATTGGCACCGCCGATTCGGGAACGATCACTCGCAGCCTATCATGGGCTACGGAGATTATGTTAATGGGAACATCGAAATCGCAGGGTTTACTATGTAGAAGGCCCCGGTCACAACTGCTTTTCAGAGGTCAATTTTGTGATGGAGATTGGAGGTTGATTCGTGGAGAAAACTTGTTTCATTCGTGATCTACATGGAAATGACCTTATGTCCGGCTCGCGTAATTCTAGTCTCTACACTATCTCTATGCAAGACATGGTTGCTTCCTCTCCCATTTGCTTACTTTCAAAGGCAACATCTACAAAATCCTCGCTATGGCAATCGTCTCTCACATCTAAACTTTCAAACCATCACCAACCTTGCTCGACACAAACTAGTCAAGGACTCTGATAACGCTACATCTTAGCGATAACGTTCGGGGTCGGGTAAAGGAAACTTCCTTTTCTTGAGCAAGTTTTATAACACCCTAGGCGATGAACCTAATCGTTGTAGTGTAGTAATTAGGGTAAGCCACGGGTATTGATATCGTTCTCTGGGGAATAGGAATGCTAGTAAGGAGTTACTACGCTAAGGTTAAGGTTGAGGAAGATTATTTTTATCTTTTATGTTTTATGAAAATGGAAAGGTACGAATCTCGGGTATTGGATTTGGGGGTTGGTATTTCTACCGATTACTCTACTATTATCTAATTATCTAAACTAAGGTTGTGGGAGTCTATGTCTAATTAATGTGTGCTCGTATGATAGTTTAAAGATGTGTTTACTTAAGTTGTATTACTCCTTAATTATCTCCTATTGATGGTTGAGTGTCACGTCTTATTCCTAGTTGCGTTGTGAGTCTAAAGTTGTAGGGTATCGTTTCTCCTAACTCTTTGAACTTACCAAAGGGTCTTGTCTACAAACCCACTAGGGATTATAAACTCCTACTCTAAGGCGCTCTTTGGATGGTTTAGCCTACAACTACTCGGTAATTATATTCTAAGGTTCACAAAGATGAATCAAGCATTAAGTACACAACGAATGACCTATCGCATTACTAGATCATTAATCAACTAAGATAAGAAACAACCAATCAATATTCAATAATTAAGTTTCATACTTCCTAAGCAAACACACAAATAAATTAGCGGGACATGGAGAACATGCAAGCATACACACAAATAATCAAAGACATAATTGAATTAATGAAGTAAAGACTTATCTTGATGTAAGATAGGGTTTAAAACCCTAAAATCTTGTACAAGACACCTTAGGTTCGGTTTTAGGTTTTACTCCAAAGACTCTCCACACAAAGGCGAAAAATTCGGATTCTATATATAAGATTACAATTGCGGCGCGTCACCTTATGTTTAGTGGCCGTCGTGTCGCCGCTCATTAGGGTTTCGTCTTGGCCACGTTAACCTTGCGACGGCGTCACCTTATGTCCGTGACGCCGTCCTCTTGACCGGCGTCGTGCGGATTGCATCTAGGCCGCCCGAGTAGCGACGACCTACTCTTCACAACTAGGCGTCGTCACTTGAAAATCGAGTTTTGGGTTCGCCCGTCACAATAATTTTGGGACGGCGTCATAATAGCTTTTGACGCCGTCGCCTTCTAACTTCAAGAAGCGTGAGTGCCTCGATTTCGACTTTGGCCATTTTCTTCATATATTCGCGCCTTTTCGTCCAAATAAGTGCCATTCCGACATTTTGCCTTCACGAGACCTAAAAGTGAAAAGGAGCGATATTAAGCAATAACGGATACAAAGTGATCAAATAAGGACTTAAACGACCCTCAAAATGGTACCTTTTAAAACCTTATCAAATATCCCTACACTTGTTATTTGCTTGTCCTCAAGCAAATGTGCTTTTTGCCAATTAATTTATAAGTTAGGGGTCATGAAGCATTAATTCAAAGCGGTCCACAACACATATAAGCCCATAAAAGTCATAACAAGCACGGAAATTACATACTAGCACCTCACATGGGGTGTTTGGATACTCGCATCTCTCGGTGTATATATGAAATATAACAAAATAGGAAATGGAAGATAAACACTCATTAACGGTCCTAGTACATAGATTACCATAGGCTTGAGAATAGATCAAACCTCCATCGCTTTGGCGTAAGCACCTAGGAAAGACTATCAAAGAGGTCTTTTAAAGGGTTGTAATGTTAGGCTTACGGTAGGAAATAAGGGTTTGGTGGGATAGGCTATTTAGTGGTGGTAAGTCAAAAATCTTTATGTTAAATGCATATGAAGAATGGCGTTGCTAAGCCAAGACTCGACACTCTAAACTCTAGATAAGCTGAAATAAACAAACATAAATTTAAAAGATAGATGTAGGATGGTAGCCGTATGTTTTTTTTTTTTTTTTTTTTTTTTTTTTTCTTTTTCTTTCTTTTTTTCGATTTTTTTTTTTTTTTTTTTTTTTTTTTTTCATACACTTTTACTCTACCATCCTCTACGATAACATCAAAATACTAGGGATTTATAGGCATATCCCTACACTTGAGTTTTATTACTCTAACACTAATTTGACCCGATTTGAAAAGATCAAAACACTTGGGGTACATTATTATGCAAACAAAGGGAATTTGAATTTTTAACGTTCCTTCCGTCATTTCATAAACTTTAACTTTTCCATGAATCCCAATCATCCCAAAAGCGTATACAAAGGATATGACTCGACTTAGCAACTTATGCAAGCAACTAGATAATTGAACTAAGGGTTTAGGGTGATAACAAACATTTGCACTAAAAGTGAGTGCATAAGGGGTAGGCTAAGGCGATTTGGGTGTATATTTGGGGTGGGGTGTAAACAATGCTCTTCATTGATATTCGGAAAAACCGAAACATCACGAGAACCGCGAAAAGGATAGGCTCGAGGGGTTAACTAGGGTATCGTGTACTAAAGATGAGTACAACGCAAAGGGTGTGGGGAATTACTCAACCGATGTGGAAGAAGTAATTATATTACGGTATCAAACAAGGGTTATCCTAATGCCTCTTATCATTTAGTTATTCCTAACTACACAAGTGTAGCCTCACTTGCGATCTCGGAATGCATCACAAAACAAGTTCTAGAATCTAATATACTACGGTTCACACTCTAAGCATTAAAGATGAATGCTTTAATTCCTACTAATCTAAGGCGATCCTCGCATTTTGGGTGGAATTTGGGTGGTAAAGGGTTTTGTGCTAGTCATGCAACTTCCTATCCATGAGGCGCTTTTGTTAAGACTAATGGCCCACTCCTATATGTCATGAAAAATTTTAAATTTGGTGCCAAAATTACCCTAACCGACATTTTCTCATGGTTTATTACACAATCACAATTGGACAAAGCAAATAGTCAAGGATAAGCATAGTTTCAAAGTTCCGTTTATTTTCCTCCTACACTTAAACCGAACATTGTCCCCAATGTTCCCGAAATATCAAAGTTATGATAAAAGAAGGTAATTAAAAGCGAAGAAACTAATACTCCCCGATTAGCTCGGTAGGATCCGTGTAAAGTGGTGGTTAAATTCTTTTCAAGAAGAATTATTGCGTGAAAAGCTCCTTCCAATCTTATGTAACTTCTTCTTGACAAACTAAACCGCACACTTGAAGAAAACAAAGCGAAACCTTCGCGTAAAATCGGCGGTAATAATATATATAAGACTCGATTTAAACTAGGATATAATGCTTGTGGAATGGATGTTTATGAATTTCTAAGAAAATTAAGACACGGAAAATTCCAAAATTTATAAATAGCTCGAAAACGAGAAAAAAGTAATCGATGTTTTACTCCTTCACGGCGCGTCGGTTGCAATCTGACGCCGTCGGTTATCACGACAAAAAGCGGTGCGATTTTGGAAAAATTTCGGAAAATTTACATCTTTAGAATCGGAAAAATTTACGCAAAACATCCATTATGACTCGATACAAGCATTTGACTCGAACAAACAAACATAAATATCTTTTAGTTAATTGTTATTCTCATGTTTACGTTTCTTTTGAAAGCGTGTGTAATCCTCCTACACTTATCCCTTATGTAAAATACCTTTATATGCAATTAAGGCGAGGTTAAAAACAAAATAAAGCATTTTACAAATTTAAACATGAGGATAAACAATTAATAAAAGATATAAGACACTAACAAGCAAACAATTAAACATGGGTTGCCTCCACGAAGCGCTTTTCTTTATTTAAGAGTCTTGTAGCTAGACTCATAGTCGTGCTCCTCGTTTTCTCATTACCGCCTCTTCTTCTAAAACAATATCCTCATCATTCACCATTTCAATATTATCCAATTGATAATGCTTCACCCGTTGCCCATTAACGGTGAATTCTCTTCCATCATGGTCTAGTAGCACCACCGCCCATTGCTCATCATTTTTTTTCTTGTAAAGGGTCCATACCACTGGATTTGAGTTTTCACGGGAATAATCTTAGTCTCGAATTATACAAGAGCACCTTATCCCTTCTAAAAACTCTTTAGGATTCTTTATTCGTTGATCATGCCATCTTTTGCCCTTTCTTTATGCGTGATTGATGATTCGTATGCTTCGACCTCAGTTCATCCAATTCTTGAAGTTGCAAGAACCGATTTGACCACCTTGAGAATAATCCATATTACAGGCCTTAAGGGCCCAATATGCTTCTGCTCAAGCTCGATAGGGAGGTGGCAAGCCTTCCGTACACCGGCGAAAAGGGTTGTCCGATAGGTGTTTGTAGGCGATTCTAAATGCCCAGTGCCTCATCCGGTTTGAATGCCCAATCTTTCCTATTTTGGTGGACCGTTTTTCAAGTATCCGTTTAATGCCTGTTTGTGTTTTCCACTTGTCCATTTGTGCGAGGATGATATGCGATAGAAAATCTATGTGGGACGCCATACTTCTTCATCACTTTTCCATTTGAGCATTGCAAAGTGAGTCCTCTATCATCGATTAATGCTTTGGGAATCCCAAATCGTGCGAAGAGCTTTTAAGAAAGTGAATAACTACCCTCGCATCATTAGTTCTAAGGGCTTGAGCCTCTACCCATTTGGATACATAGTCGATAGCTACGAGAATGTATTCATTTCCTCCGGAAGAGGAAAGGGTCCCATGAAGTCTATTCCCCAAACGTCAAATATTTCGAGACTTGGATATAGTTACGAGGTGACTCATCCCGTCGTGAAATATTTCACGATCGTTGGCATGCATCACACATTTGAACTAATCTCTTAACGTCTCGAAAAACAGTAGGCCAATAGAATCCGGCGTCGAAAACCTTTCGTGCCGTGATATTCACACCGTGATGTCCTCCAGATGGTCCCGCATGACATTCCTTCAGAACTCGATCAATCTCTCTACCGGCCACGCAACGTCGAATGATTTGATCGGGACATATACGGAAAAGGAAGGGTTCATCCCAGAAGTAATGTTTTAGCGTGGTGAAGAACTTCTTTTTATCTTGTTTGGTCATGTAATTTGGCAGAACTCTACTGGACAGGTAGTTAGCATAATCCGCATACCATGGCTCAATCTCTTTAATCGCCATTAGCCGTTCCTCGGGAAAAGAATCGCGAATATCGGTGTGATCCAACTTCTCAAGATCAGGGTTCTCCAAGCGTGATAGATGATCAGCAGCGAGATTTTCAGCCCCCTTTTTATCTCGAATCTCAATGTCGAATTCTTGAAGTAATAGGATCCACCTAATCAGGCGAGGTTTAGCATCTTGTTTTGAAAACAAATAGCGTAAGGCGGAGTGATCGGTGAAGATAGCAGATTTTAGAAGAGCGAGATATTGCTGAATTTGTCGAAGGCAAAGACAACGGCTAAAAGTTCTTTCTCGGTGGTTGTATAGTTCTCTTGTGCTACATTCATGGTTTTGCTAGCATAGTAGATTGGTTGAAAATGCTTTTCCTTCCTTTGGCGAGCAACTGCGCCGACGGCATAATCACTAGCATCACACATGATTTGAATGGTGAGACCAATCGGGGTGACCATTATAGGTGCTTGAGTGAGATCTTTCTTTAGTCGGTTAAATGCTTCCTTGCATTCTCGGAAAAATCAAAGGGCATCCTTAACAAGAAGTTGTGTCATTGGCGGGCAATTTTGAAAAATCTTTAATAAACCTTCGATAAAAACACGCATGACCAAGAAAGCTGCGAATGGCTTTAACGGTAGTAGGATAAGGAGTTTGGAAATTGCTTGATTTTTGCTCTATCGACCTCAATTCCATTCCCGAGACTTTATGCCCTAAGACAATTCCTTCTTTTACCATGAAATGACATTTTCCCAATTTAAAACCAAATTAGTTTCCTCGCATCGCTTCAACATCTTCCTAAGGTTGGAAAGACAAAGGTCGAAAGAATTTCCAAACAGAAATCATCCATGAAGACCTCCATCTTGTCCTCAATTAACTCGTGGAATATGGCCATCATACATCGTTGAAAGGTTGCGGGTGCGTTACATAACCCGAAGGGCATTCGCTTATAAGCGACGTTCCGTAAGGACATGTAAATGTAGTTTTCTCACGATCTTGAGGAGCAATTGGAATTGGAAGTATCACGAAAAGCCATCAAGGAAGCAGTAGTATTCGTGCCTGCTAACCTTTCAAGCATTTGGTCAATAAGCGGCGGAGGAAAATGGTCTTTCGGGTGGCATCATTCAACTTTCGTAGTCAATGCATACACGCCACCCAAGTAACCGTTCTTTGCGGCACCAACTCACCCTTCTCATTTTTACAACCGTCATCCCTCCTTTTTGGAACCACTTGGACCGGGTGACCCATGGGCTATCGATATGGGGTAGATGAGACACGCATCCGAAGCTTAATGACCTCTTTTTCACTACCTCTTTGATGTTAGGGTTAACCCGCCTTTGCGGTTGAGCGGTTGGTTTGTAATCTTCCTCCATGAGGATTTTGTGAGTCTGAGAATGTCGAATCGATTCCTTAATGTCGGCAACACTCCACGCAATCACTCCTTTGTACTCTTTTAAAACTTCTAAGAGCTTCTCTTTACGAATAGTGGTTAACGAAGAGCTTATGATGACGAGGAGTTGGTCCTCCCTTGAAGGAAGGCGTATTCAAATGACTTGGGAGATCTTTCGGTTCTAAGGTAGGAGGCTCTTTGATCGATGGTTTTAGCTTGTTTTCCGGCCTTTGAAGCTCAATAGGTTCAATTTCATCTGACGAGGATAAAGGACACTGACTCAACCACCTCAATTTCTTGGTCGTCGTATATTATGTTGTTATCATTATTCATGAATTCGTTTAATAGATACTCGTCAATGCAGCCATCTATGTCGTCAACAAATTCATCAACTTCTTCAATTAAATATACGGGGCGACCGCAGGAAGAAGAGTGTCTCATAGAATCCTTAATGTCGAAAGTTAAGCTCTCGGATCCTACTCGTAAAGTAAGTTTACCATCATGAACATCAATGATGGCACGAGCTGTAGCCAAGAAGGGTCTTCCAAGGATTATTGGGACGGAATTATCTTCCTCCATCTCTAAAATTACGAAATCGACTGGAAAATTGAATTCCCCCACCCTTACAAAACGTTCTCACAAACTCCAATGGGATACTTGATTGATCGATCGGCTAATTGGATACTCATCCTAGTTGGTTTAAGCCACGAATATCCGAGTTTAAGAAGCAGGAGTGAGGCATCGGTTAATGCTTGCCCCAAGATCGCGGGCGTTTTCATAGAAAGTACCCTATAGAGCAAGGAATGGTAAAGCGCCGGATCTTCCTTCTTCTTGGGCATGCTCTTTTGGATGATAGTGAACATTCTTCTCCTAATGATATCAATCCTTCAAGCTTTTTCGATTAGATATCAACCTCTTGAAGTATCTACCATGTTTAGGGATGTGATAGAATACATCAAGGAGTGGTATGTTGACGGATGTTTGTTTCAAATAAGACAATATTCTTTCATTGTCTTCTTGACCTTTGATTCTTTAGGCGAGAGGATAGGGAATCCGTGCGAGAGTTGGTCATTGAAATTTGGTCTTGGTGTTTGTGGGGAGGATCGTGAGGAGTTGGAAGAGGTGTGGGAATCGCCTCATTTCTAACTCGGGTTCCCTGTGATGGGGTTCGGTTGGGATGTGGGGATCCTTGGTAGTAGTTCTGATCGAGTAGTGATTGCGCAAGTTGGATCGTGAAGGGTTGGGCGGGTCCACTCATTCTTTTGTGAAGATTAGTGAGCGACTTTCTAATTGACTTCTTTGCTCTCGGATAAACTCCTCAAGACCTTTCAAGAGTGCAGCCCTTCCATGGTGAAGCTGCCGAGTTTTTCTTCAAAAGGATCACGGATGGTGTACTCGGTCCGTCCTTTCCTTCCGTTCTCCATTCTAGATTGCCCCAAGGATCACATTCATCGTTTGATAGAATGTGAGGGTGAAGGTCATCATAAATATCATGACTAGAGAGGAAGACGCTTTCTCGGTGTGTGTCATCGCACTCATCGCTCTCGTGCGGTCCTCCACATATGTCGCATATGAGATATGGGTTAGTCAGCCTTTTTGGTTCTGGTGATTTTATGAGGTAAGCTAGTTTCTTTTGTGCTTTCTCAATTCGATAATCGAAGGATAACTCTTCACTTGAGAAAGTAGAAATGCTTGATGCGCTTTCTTGCTCATTCCAATGGCTGTCTTGATATTGGATGTATTCCTCTATTCGGTTCCACCCTTCTTCTGCGGTGAGGTTCGCGATTCTTGACGGATTGAAATCAATCCCTTTTGATCCTTTCGGAGACATTGTCGTAAAAGATTTGAACAAGCAACCAAAGGTTAATACCGTGGTGTGGAGCTTGTTGAATAAGATCTTTATAACGACTCGGGAGTTGGTGATAGATTCTCCATCGGGTTGATGAAAGTGCAAATTTTGCTCTAGCTGCTGCAGTTCTTCGGGAGGAAAGAACTTTTGGTGAACTTAGTTGTAAGTTGTTCCCATGTGAAAATGGACCTTGGAGGAGCTTATCGAGCCACTCCTTGGCTCGCCTTGAGAGAAAATGGGAAAACCGAGTCTAGATGTCTCCTTAGATGCTCCGTCGGCATAGATAGCATCAACAATTTTTAGAAAGCTGTTTGATGTGGTGAATTGGGTTTTCCTTTGTGGGATCCATGGAATTGACATGCCTTTTGGATTAGCCAAATATCGGATGCATGCAATACCTCATTGATCCATTCGAGGATAGACAATGGCATTGGTGAATCGAGCCTTGAAGGGTAGGAGTATTCCCCAAGGGTTTTCGCTTTAGGAGGATTTATGGGGCTATTGGTGGAGTGGCAAGAACTTCCTCGCCATTTTGACTCAGATTGTCAATGATGATGGTTTCGAGGAGATTGTGGGGAATGAGGATTCTTCATCGGATGTAACTTCATCAAAATTGATGGAAGTGCCTTGAAGTTCGAATCATGGAGAGCTTTTCTTCGCCTATTGAGCTCTCTTCGGGTTACGCAAATGGTTCAAGAAGAGTTTTGGTGGAGCTGCGGGTTCTAAGTTGCTTAAGGGGTTTGTATGGGGGCGTGGTTGTTGATTATCACCTTCCATGATGAAAAGTGATGGGGTTACGAACAAAGGTCACGAAGAAGGGGATAGACTAGAGAAAGCTAAAAATGAGAAAAAAGTTTACTTGATAGGAATCAAGCAAAGAAACCTAAGCGAGGTGGACTACTAACTAGCTATTCTATTCCCGGCGCCAAAAACTTGATAACGCTACGCGTCGTTCGGGGTCAAGGAAACTTCCTTTTCTTGAGCAAGTTTTATAACACCTAGGCGATGAACCTAATCGTTGTAGTGTAGTAATTAGGGTAAGCCACGGGTATTGATATCGTTCTCTGGGGAATAGGAATGCTAGTAAGGAGTTACTACGCTAAGGTTAAGGTTGAGGAAGATTATTTTTTATCTTTTATGTTTTATGAAAATGGAAAGGTACGAATCTCGGGTATTGGATTTGGGGGTTGGTATTTCTACCGATTACTCTACTATTATCTAATTATCTAAACTAAGGTTGTGGGAGTCTATGTCTAATTAATGTGTGCTCGTATGATAGTTTAAAGATGTGTTTACTTAAGTTGTATTACTCCTTAATTATCTCCTATTGATGGTTGAGTGTCACGTCTTATTCCTAGTTGCGTTGTGAGTCTAAAGTTGTAGGGTATCGTTTCTCCCTAACTCTTTGAACTTACCAAAGGGTCTTGTCTACAAACCCACTAGGGATTATAAACTCCTACTCTAAGGCGCTCTTTGGATGGTTTAGCCTACAACTACTCGGTAATTATATTCTAAGGTTCACAAAGATGAATCAAGCATTAAGTACACAACGAATGACCTATCGCATTACTAGATCATTAATCAACTAAGATAAGAAACAACCAATCAATATTCAATAATTAAGTTTCATACTTCCTAAGCAAACACACAAATAAATTAGCGGACATGGAGAACATGCAAGCATACACACAAATAATCAAAGACATAATTGAATTAATGAAGTAAAGACTTATCTTGATGTAAGATAGGGTTTAAAACCCTAAAATCTTGTACAAGACACCTTAGGTTCGGTTTTAGGTTTTACTCCAAAGACTCTCCACACAAAGGCGAAAAATTCGGATTCTATATATAAGATTACAATTGCGACGGCGTCACCTTATGTTTAGTGGCCGTCGTGTCGCCGCCATTAGGGTTTCGTCTTGGCCACGTTAACCTTGCGACGGCGTCACCTTATGTCCGTGGCGCCGTCCTCTTGACTTCGGCGTCGTCGGATTGCATCTAGGCCGTGCGAGTAGCGACGGCCTACTCTTTCACAACTAGGCGTCGTCACTTGAAAATACGAGTTTTGGGTTACGGCCGTCACAATAATTTTGGGACGGCGTCGCCAATAGCTTTGACGCCGTCGCCTTCTAACCGACAGCGTGAGTGCCTCGATTTCGACTTTGGCCATTTTCTTCATATATTCGCGCCTTTTCGTCCAAATAAGTGCCATTCCGACATTTTGCCTTCACGAGACCTAAAAAGTGAAAAGGGCGATATTAAGCAATAACGGATACAAAAGTGATCAAATAAGGACTTAAACGACCCTCAAAATGGTACCTTTTAAAACCTTATGGACACAACCGCTTAAACTTCCTCAACCCCATCATCGGTGAAGAAAGCCCTCACTAACTCGTCAACAAATGGAAAGGTTATTTGCTCCTACGTTCGTGACGATATTGATGAACGTGCTCGGTGTATCCATTGTTTCATTGCACAACCGATAATATTCCTATACCGACACACTGCTACAACAACTCTTGTTGAAGATGCACCTACACTAATTGACTCAACACACAGCTTGAACACACCGCTTCCAACAATGATGAACCGGTGATGATATTCGAATGAAGTACCCCACCGCAGATTTTGATCCAAATGCGTTCTTCAACCCGTTTGCTAATGAGATCATTGCACCGGATGTAGCGGAATCTTCAACAAACCATTTGAATCTCGAATCGCACAATGTATACCAACATCAACCTCTACACATAGATGGACAAAGACCATCCTCGGCTAACATTATTGGCAACCCGAATCAACCGGTCGTTACGAGACAACGTCTTCACAGATGGTGAACATTGCATTTATGCACTCACTGCTCCGCTAACTGAGCCTAAAAACATTAAAGATGCAATGACAAAAGACAACTGGATTGAATCCATGCGGGAAGAACTCAACCAATTCAAACGTCTTGAAGTATGGAGCTGGTTGAAAGACCAACAGGGTCTACGTCATTGGTCTAAAATGGATTTGGAAAAACAAATTGGATCTTTGAAGGGCGTCATCCAAACAAGTCACGACTCGTTGCTAAGGGTTATCGTCAAGAAGAAGGAATAGACTTTGAAGAATCTTTGCTCGGTTGCTCGTCTTGAGGTCGCTCGGATATTTCTCGCGTTCGCGGCTACATGAATATCACGGTCTATCGATGGATGTCAAAACGGCGTTTCTCAATGGACAACTTAAAGAAACGGTCTATGTCGACCAACCGGATGGATTCGTTGATCCCGAGTTCGAACCATGTCTACAAACTAAACAAAGCTCTTTATGGTCTCAAACAAGCCCTCGGGCATGGTACGATAAGCTATCATCTTTCCTCATTGCCAATAATTTCACCAAAGGCTCGGTTGACCCAACTCTTTTATACAATATCACGGGGCACACATCTTATTGTTCAAATTTACGTGGATGACATCATTTTGGGTCAACACATAAAAAGTTTTCAATCGCTTTTGCAAAACTAATGAAGAAAAATTTTGAAATGTCCATGATGGGTGAACTTACGTTCGTTCTAGGACCGCAAGTTCATCAATCACCCGTGGTATTTTCGAGTCATCCAAATATGCCCTTGAACTGTTAAACAAATTTGGAATGACAACTGTGATACTTATGCCACACCAATGGCTCATACCAAGAAGTTAGATCTTTGATTTACATGGGAAATTGGTTGACCCTACCAAATACCGAAGTATTATTGGGTCCCTCATGTATCTAACAACTAGCGGACACGATATTGTCTTTGCCGTTTATCTATGCTCCCGTTATCGATCGCGACCAACTGAAACCCACCTCTACGAGGCTAAAAGAATCCTCCGATACATCAAGGGAACCATTAACTTGGGAATCGGTATCCGAAGGATTTCGGTTTTGAACTAATCGCTTTTGACGCCGACCATGCGGGATGCTTAGACTCAAGGAAAAGTACTTCAGAGCTCTACAATTTCGGTGATAAAGCGGTGTCTTGGAAATCAAAGAAGCAAGATTGTACATCGTTGTCATCAACCAAGCGAGAATATGTAGCCATGTCCGCGTGTTGCGCTCAAGTCATTTGGATGAGAACACAACCGAAAGACTATGGTTACGTGTTGATGAGAATCTCGATGTCTGCGACAATCGGAGGGCCATTGCAATCTCGTGCAACTCGCAAAGACTCAAATCAAAGCACATCGATCACGCTATCATTTCATCAAGGACCACAAGGAGCAGCACCGTTGAATTATACTTTGTGGTCGCGAATACCAATTGGCATATCTCGCTCACCAAAGCCTTGCCCCCGCTAGGTTTAATGAGTTGGTCCACGAATTGGTATGAGGTGTTTGACTCAAGAGGAATTGATGACCTCTTAAAAGCAGTCTTAAAAACCCACAAACACCAAAACATCTTTTGTAAATAAATTTTCAAAACAAAATACAAAAATATAAAATCCGATAAAACTACAAAAATATTCTCCTAATCTATCTTTCTTTCAACATGGCAAGTACATTTCTTCCGTCAACACTTTTATCTTTCAAAATTCAAGATTTTTCCGATCAAGTGTTGAGGGGAGAAAATAATCCATTAACTGTTTCAAAACATCGTTGTACTTGCTTGTTATCACATCTCGGTTGATTCTTTTACAAATGGTGGTACATTTCTGGTTCAAAGACACTCCTCGGACTTTAATTAATAACCTTTCATTATTTTCTCAAGTCGAGGGGAGTGTCGTCAAGTTTCTTTCCTAAAATCTTCATTTGGTAACCAAAATGGAAGTTAAAAAGCTTTGATGAAAATGGAAAAGGTGGAGGGACTAAAGCGCCAAAAGCTTAAAGTTAATTTTAATAAAACACCTCCACCTAACCTAATCCTCACATTTATTACTCATAACCATACAAATCCTACGCTAAAAATCATTCTTCAAATCCGGTTATCTGATCTTCAATTTGTAAGTGGTTTTGTGTTCTTAACAAGATTTTAAACAATGGTTTTAAATTTCATAAAAATCCAACGGCTAAAACTTAAGATTCAATGATTCTTGTGTTTTACGCATAAGGGTTAGAACACATGATCATATTTTGTGTGTTTGTGGCTAAAACGATAGTGTCAAAATGTGTTAACAACATCACTGATACTTTTTCTATCCTCAAAACGAACCCAGAAACACTTATTGATGATTTTTGAAAATTAGGATTTATAAGTCGAATTGGGTGTTTTCAAATGTGAAGTGTTTTGGTCAAAAAGATTGTTGGGTTATGTTCTTATGGTGATGAATTGATGATTTCCTTGCATTATAACCACCGAAACTCTAAATAATCAACAATTTGGAATTAGGGTTTAAAGTTCATAAGTTTGGGTATTTTGATTCACCATGAATTGGGTGTTATAACTCGGGATATAGACTTCCTCAACACTCTTAAGCTACCAAAAAGTTTGGTGCATAATCCATGGCTAGATCTCATACGCGTAGATTT
Organism: Chrysanthemum lavandulifolium; assembly: GCA_022545495.1. Lineage (NCBI taxonomy): Eukaryota > Viridiplantae > Streptophyta > Magnoliopsida > Asterales > Asteraceae > Chrysanthemum > Chrysanthemum lavandulifolium. The sequence continues at coordinate 295,255,798 of CM040241.1, forward strand.
AGGGTTTAGACTACGCGTATGCAGTTCTACGCATAACTGTGTAAAATATGTTCTTGCCATGATCTGTTGTTAAAATGTATCTATGTGTTAATAATGATGATATGATGGTTTTATTTCAGGCTTGTTACTCGTGAAAATCAGAATCAAGGTCATTTGCACCCTACGCATAAGGATTACCCTACGCGTAGTCATGTTACGCGTAAGAATAATCCCACGCATACGACCACGCGTAAGGTTCTACAATGGACTACGCGTATCCCGTGAAGGATATGCGTGCTGATGACTCTCACGCATAAGGTCAACTCTTACGAGTAGCCTTACGCGTAAGGTTAATATATGCCTCACGCATAAGCTCTCCTTTTCCCACGCGTAACACTTCTTACGCGTAAGTTAGGATTCTACGCTGTAAGTCTACGCCTAAGCATATATCATCCCTGTCTCACGCATAACTTTGCCAAAACTACGCTTAACCTCGGATTGACCTTCATGATGAATTGTTACTTGTACAAACTTGTAAATAAACTAATCATATCATCACGAATCCAAAATGTCACTAATAAACTTAAATCGTCTGATATGTTGTGAACAATAAGTGATAAAATAAACTTTAAAACTTAAAGTTAACTAACTCACTAAACATCTCACGACATCATTGAACTATTGAACATACAAGTGACTTAGGACTCAGAACAATCATTATCACCGTACATTCAATAACTAGACAATAAGACCTTCATTGACTAACATTATGTCTTTCGATATGTTGGTTCTTTTGGCTAATGTTATTTGAGATCACGACATGGTGAACAAATGAATGTGGATGCACCAAGTTCTCTACATTCTTCGATATCTATCCTCATGGCTATCCAATGAAGATAGGAAAGAATAATCTCCGTGTTGACTTTGACACCCTCACTTGCTCGAATCTTCGTGTTTAATTGCTATTGACATTCGAGGACTCATCCTTATCGAACATGCTTACTCACTCGCAAGCTGTTCACGAGATCTACATCCAACAGTTACGGAACACTATGGAAAGGGTCAAAGGACAAGCTCACGTGACGGTGACTCGAATCACAAACAAGTCACCATTACACGAAGACTTAAGGGTTGTTCTCCTAATTCTCGATGTTGATCCGACCAAACTATATGCCACACCTAATGAAGAGCTCACTCTCCAATTCTTAATCAATATCGGTTATGACGAGGCTACGGGAATAATCACCAAGCATTCTCACGTAGAGCTTAAGAGTATTCCTCAACCCGAGAACTCTCTACATGATCATCACCAAGTACATTTCGGTCGTGATGTGGCTATGAGCACCCTAAGCTCATGGAGCGCAAATATTTCGGCATTGGTCAACAAGAAACACATCGCTATCGAAGCTCGATTTGGGATGACATGATGTCATTTCTCAACAAACTTGGCTCAAAGATTCCTACATCGATATACTAAATTGTTGATCCAGAGAGCACTTGGACTTCATCCCGACATTCCCAAGAGGCTCAATGACCCCGACAATCATGACATGTTGACGGAACCTATTCTATCTGTCGTAATAAAGGAAACGTCTACAAAGAAACAAGGTGTTTGTCGCCGATTTCTTCTAATCAAGATGTCGAAAGCTCGAATCGCATAAAAGGTATCTGGAAGCAATGACAAGGCAAAGTTGGTCATCTTGATGAAAAATCTTCCGAACACTGTAAGGAGAACCCGAGAAAGGAAGTCTTGGAAGTGTCACAAGTACAGATAGTCAAAGGAATGTTCTAAAGAAGAAACCTATTCCAAAGAGGAAACCCACCCCTAAGAAAGTTCCTTTTCGTGAAGCCACTCCGATCCTTTCACTTGAACCGCAAAGACAGCTCGTGGACGAGGACTCGAGGCTACACGACACGATGAAGAGATCACATACTCAACCGCAAAGGATGAAAATCCTCAGTATCAAAACCTCCAAGTCCTCAAACTATTAAAGGAAAATGGAAGACTCTTGCACTTGTGCCTCGTGATGAAAGCTCAAGATGAAGAAGAGCAACTGGATCAATCATACAGGAAGAAGTTTCACAAAGTCGACACCTTCATAAGGTCAAGAATTTGCTAAAGATCAAATGGGTGGCCCGGAGGATCAAGTGGAGTGCTTACTCCTCTCCGCATCCCGATGCGGTTAATCGACCGACAGGGATCCGGTGCCACCACTCTTTCGCAACAACAACAACTGTGGAGGACACTATTGTATATGATTTTGAGAAAGCAGTAATCGAGAAAGAAAAATCTAAGGATGACGAGGATGATGATACAAAGTTTCTTCTAGATACCCAACACACTCAAAGGAGAAAACCTTAGAAACTCCTAAGGACATGAAGTCTCCTCATGTCTCCTCATCATCGGATTCTTCGTCTCATTCATCACAACCACCATCAACGAAGTCAACCGGATCATCATCCAAATCGTTGAAGAAACCACCTAAATCTTGGATTTCTCGGACTCATAAAAGATTGTAAAAGGCGTCCAACAAGTCGAAAGAAGGACATACTTTATAGAAAATGAATTGGTTTCTTGACCAAATTCAAGACTTAAATGATGAGAAAGACAAGATGGAGAAAGAAAGGGAATTTGTTCAAGTTCATGAAGAGTCATCGAAAAGAGGAACCTGAACGAAATGATCGAAGGTTACACTAACAAGTACCTTGTGATATCGTTCCTAAAGTCCAAAAGGAACTGGAGAAGGCGAAGAGATCATACCCACAAGTTTCTTCTCGACCTTGTCCCGTGTGACTAGAGAAGTATTTTCCGGACAACTCACCCCTAACATCGTAGCATTGGTTAAACATACAATGGCCAAAGAAGTCGATCTCTCTCGAATGCGAAGTTAATCGCTAAACTTGTGATGCTAATGTCAAAGCGATCCGGAACGCTTACTCGGATGAAGCTAAATTTTCGAAAATCTACTTGATTTTCAACTCGCATCATCATGCAAGGAGTCACCGATAAACCCAAACGACCAAGAGATGACGATGATAAGGATAAGGACTCGCACCTAAACGCCGAAGCGATCCGGTAAATCTACTGATGTTGCCTCCTCCACCACGGACTTCTTCTCAACAAAGTCTCCTCCACCTCGGTCTTCTCTTGATAAACCTCGGGACGATTCCAAGTTACCACCCCGACTCATAAAATAGGTGATTACTTTGAGTATACGGGTGGTGACGATGAAGAGGTCCTTGAGCCCCAACAACAACCCACCTCACCCAAACAAGTGCGAGAAACCAAGATCATCATCAAGGCCTTCTAAAAAGAAGAAGAAGACGACTCAACTCGAAGTCGTATCATGGCTAGATGACGATAAAACCGAAGAGTTTGAATGGTTCTCACACTTGTCAATCAAACTCCTACCCCGATGAAGGTCAAGACTTGGTAGACGGTTCTACATTGAGCACGCAAAACTTTTGCAAGAAAAGTTCCATGAAGAAAATGACGAATCGAATTGAAGCGAATCAAGAATGAAGCGTTTCAACTTCTACAAGATACTCGGAAAGCGCCTCGAGGTCGAATATCATCTTGAGAACATCGCTCGAGCTATGTCTAACAACATGGATTGGCTCAACCGGAAGCAAACATTGACTTCACACAAAGGGACAACCTCCATACTACACCGACCGGACCAAACCTCTACAGACCATTGGCCAAGCAGATTTAACCAAGGATTCCTTCCGATATTTTTTTAACGAGACCGATTTTCTCTTACACGGTAGCGATGGTTCACGAAAATACGCTACATCATTGACTCTTCCATTCCCAGTGCTATTTACTCAAATTGATAGCTATCGAGGAACGTGCAAATCACTTGTTTTTCGACAACGTGCAAGCATACGACCAAGATGCATTGTATGGGATTCATCATTGGCCCGAACGCCAAGAATCTACTACGTGTTGCTGGTTCAAGTCTCAACATGCGGTGTATAGTTCCAAGGACATCGTGGCCATCAAACATATTGATCTCCGGTCTAAGTGGGACTACACATTCTTAAAGAATATCATAGTCAAACGACAAGATGAACAGGACTATGGATTCTCCGAGGTCGACTTTGAGAACTTGTCCTCAACGACATCGAAGACATGTACCTTGCCAAAGTACGTGGTCGTATGAGACAATTCTCGATCAAGTTCAACGTGAATTTATCAAGTCGGTTCTCATCCTCATTAGACGATCGTGATCAAAGAACGTGTCGAAGATATCCGGATGGTGTTGAATCATATCGAACGTGTAAACTTCACTCCACCACGACTTGATCTTCCCGACATCAACCACCACACAACTTACGCCATCAAGAAACCTTTCGGCGTTGTTTACCGCAGTGAACTTCAAAGAAACCGCTTAATGGCGTGTAGTGAGCTCCACAAATTCGGGATCATACCTTGAAGCCGGTTAGGGATGGATTGGCTTATGTTGAAGGATATACCGAAAGTTAGGAATCCTAAGCTACTGGAATTCTCGTGAAAGGAGGGATGTGAGACGATCATCACCATGATTGATGAACGGTTGTTCGAAAGGATCGCCCAGACGATTGGAGAGCTATGTTGGTGGTCGACCCGGAGAAACATCACCGCTTTCACGCATACTGCCTGCACTCACAGGAACATCATTGCACTTCCGGTACCCTTGAATTGTTTCCCTCATATAATTTTGGATGCATGATTATATATGTCTATGGCTTGTGCACACATAATGTTGTACAACCCGTAATGGTCAAGAAAGGACCACGTAGTGCGCCTCGATTGCCACAATCCTTATAAAAGGAGCGAAAGCTTCTTATTTTGAGTAAAACCTATCAAACCTTTCAATTTTCAAGGTTTTGCTCAAAAGACAAGTACTTCCCATATGATTTTAAAACCTCAACCGTTTATATAGTTGAGGGGAGTATTTGAATTAAAACTTTGTTCACAAATTGTTCACAGTGGTCACTCTTCCCAAAAACTCAAAATGGTCATATTTATTTCAAACGCTCAAAAATAACATTTTATATGCCATTTTGAGGGGAGAAAATTGTGTGATAAGAAATATGTTGTATGATGCGCAAGAAATCATTAAGTTCTCTCACGCAAGCGTAAGAAAACATAAAACAGCTTAAGCACGAAATCAATGAAGATCTGAGGAGTATAGTGTTTCCCCGGGTCGTTATGTCCCAGCGAGCTATGCAATGGATTATCAAACGTATAGTGATCGGGAGATTTGAACGGAAAAGGAGATTTGTGAATATGATTATAACTAAGGAAAAGCCAACAAATAAAAACGGCTTAAATGCAAATTAAAGAAGATTAAAAAGATTAAAAATATTAAATAAACGCTATCACTATATTTAAAGTGATGAACGTTTAAAAATTAAAACTAAAAACTTACGTTTAAATTAAAATTACGTAAACGTACAAAATAAAAAGTGAAATCTAAGAAATAAAAGTCCTAAAAATATGAAAAATACATTTTCACAATCCTAATTATATAAGAAAATTATTAGAAAAATAAAATTATTTTTAGAACTATTTATGTAATTATTATTAATTAAAAACTAATTTAAACTATTTAATAATACTCTAAAATAAAAGAAAATATGAAATAAGACTAGAAAAATAAAATTAAAACTTAGAAAAATCTAAAATATGATAAAACTAATTTTAAAACTAAAATATATTTTTAGACTTTTTATGTATTTATTATTAATTAAAACTATTTAAAACTAATTAAATTATTTAAAATACAAATTTAACTAAGAAAAATCTAGAAAATATATTTTCTCTTTTATATTTATCTTAACTTAATAAAATTGAAAATTAATTTTTGAACCTTTTCTTAATTTTTGTATTAAAAGCTATTTAAAAATGCTTAAAAACTAATTTAAATAAAGAAAATAGCAAAACAACTTGGAAAAATCGAAAATTTCGGAAAAGTCTAAAACTATACTAGGAATAAAGGAAAAATAGGAAAACAAGGTGCTATGTGGAAGGATTTGAAACTGATGTGGAATGTGCTAAGAAATAAGCACTTTAATAAGCAAAGTGGAGCTCCACAAGCACCAATCTGAAACAGAAGGTATGAAATACTAAAAGAACTAAAATGGAACAAATATCAAATGCTTATAACCTCTGGAATAGCAGTTTACTCAGATTTGATGAAATGATCCAATAAGCTAAAACAGGAAAAGGGTACCTACTTTAAGTCGATGCAGGATTCACAATAAGCTGAAAATGAAAAGCACTTGTTGGATCCTACACTAGACCTAGGTGAGATTGTCTAAACCAAAATCAGACATGGATAAGCTCTTGAGACCTCTGTGGAAGCTTGCCAAGAATCGAGAAAACTCAAGATAAGTCGAGTTTTGCCTGAGGCATTTAAGACCCTAAAGACAAGCTTGTTTTAAGCTTTTAGAAAATTCACAAAATTATAAAAAAATGATGAAAAGAAAGTAGACCAAGAGAAGTTTCCAAATCAACAAATTTCACTAATTTAGGCTCAGAAATGAGCTTGTGAAAATTCATCCTTTTTGACCAAAAACTGAGTTTTCAAAGTTTTTGACTTTTAATGAAAACATGGAAAGTTGACTTTTCTGACTTTTGATCTTGATTTATGGATTGGAAATGATGTATTAAGGTAGAATGAAGCTATAGAAAACTTTGGCAATAACTTTTAAACACAAAACAGGGGTCTGCAATCCTCATATTCCAACAGTGGACAAGCTTAAGACAGATAGCATGCAATTTTGACTATGGACTTATGCAGGCACAAAAACTTGACTCAATTGAGTAAATTAGGACTAAACAAGCATGACACAACAATATCCTACCTCTGCACAAACCTTGAACACAGTTAAAACTAATGAACCAAACACTCCTTTAAAAACTGTTAAGCACATTTTAATAAAGCTAACTAGTTGATAAGCATGAGAAAGAGATCAAACTGAGTTCATATGATCTAATGACAACTATATAAACATATCACAAGCATTTGTGGCCTCGGATACAAGAAGCATACATTGCAATTTCAAAAGAAAGCGAAATGTTGAAATGAGAAATAACTCACATGAGCTCAACGGTGTTGCAAAGCTAAATACAAAACTATAACTACACTAATTGTCGCAATTTCAACCCAAGTAAACCTCGCATCATCCCAATATCCATCTCCACCGCCAAATTCACCCCTTTTGACTTTTGTTGACTATAATAGAGAATTGTTGAAACCGATTTTAAGCTTGCAAAAGCTAATATAAGCTAAATAAGTTGAATGGAGTCGAGAAACAAACAATATGAAACTTTGGAATCGAATTTGAAATGGAAAATTTCCACAAGAACCTTTAAACTTTGAACTTAAAGAGAACTTGGATTGATTGTTTAAAAACACAAGGCAATGATATTTAACTTAAAGGAAATGCAAATAAACTGAAATTACAATACTTGTTCTAAACTAAGACATTGATTTTTAAAAATGCGACATTAAGGAAAATTAAAAAGACTAACTACCCTTAGAAACCGCTTTTCTTCTCTTTTATACTCCCACTAGCTTCCTCTCTCTTCCCTAACTGCTTCCCCAAGACTTTTGAGCCATTGGATGGCTAGAAACCATATTGGCCTTTGATTTCATTTGGCGGAAATAGATTTTTGATGGTGTGAGGGGTTGAGTAAAGGGTGAAGGATCATTTAATGATTTTGTAGTATTGTTGAGGCGGGGAACAAGGAGATGAGATGAAGTGGGGGAATGGTGTGAAAGGTAGCAGCAGAGCAGATTGAGAGGATGAAGACTATTGGCGCCAAGGTGTTTGTTTGACCAAGAAGGGTTGATGGATATTAATAAGCTGTGGGGTTCAAAAGGCATATGTGACGGGGGTCCAAAAGGGTTGGCGGGGTCATTTGGTAAAGCGAGGGTCCAAAAGGGTTTATAAAGGTGTTTTAATGACAAGGACTATATGTGTAATTTCGAAAACTCAAGGACCTAATCGCCAATTCGTAAAAGTTACTCAAGGGACCACAAGTGACAAACTTCAAAAGTATAAGGACTAACTTTGCCATTTTCCAATTTCAGGGGCCATTTTGACATTTTTCAAACTTGAGGGACCAAAGTTGTAATTTTGCAAATTTTATATTTCAAGGGTTTGTTTTGACAACTTTTGAATCCCATGGACCTTAAATGACATTTTCCTTTATTTTGATTTACGTGGACTGCTTTTTGACAACTTTTGAAACTTGGGGACTAAAGCGCCAATTTTGAAAATTTGATACGTTTTCATCCGATTTTGATATTTTGCATTTAAAACACATAAAACACTAATTTGTGATATTTTGATCATTTTGATGTGTTTCAGTGTTTTCGGATGATTTTCTGATCTATACAAGATAAAATGATGAGTATTTAGACACTCATCAATCCCCACATCGAGATATTGCTAGTCCCTAGCAATGATTTGAGAAAACATAATGGATTTTAAACTCTTTACCAAAAGCCATTACTTACGGAGTAGCCAAATGTTTCAGTTCAAGTAAGAACCATGGTACACCGATAACCATGTGATTTTGAGCAAACCACCGACTTTCAACGGATTTGATTTTGTCTTTACCGAAGCCGTACCCTTACGGACTAGCCAACTCTTAGATAAATTATCAATATTATCTTTGGTGAGTGATTACCAATTATGGTTTTTCCATCGCCTTTACCACAAGCCATAATCTTCTTGGGCTAGCCAACTCTTCACTTTTTAGGATATGGTGGTGAGAACCATACAATTTTGGGCAAATTGCAAGCCATATAAGCGGATTTGATATATCTTTACCAAGAGCCGTTTGCTCTTGGATTAGCTAATCCTTTTGTCTTACGTACATGGCGGATCGATAACCTAATGAGAAAGTGTAAAACACTTACTCCAAAAAAAATTTTGGCCAAAACGGGAATTGGTATAATTATATGATAAAATTCGTGAGAATTTCCCACACTTAGAAATGAATATTGCCCTCAATATTCAAAGTACCTACTGTTATGCCGAAACAAAGAACGTAAAAGGAAATACTACGGCCATTATTTAGAAAGATTTTATTTTTTTTTTTTTTTATTTTTTTTTAACATGTGGGGCATCACCCCACACTTAGGTGGTAGAAAGGGGTAAGAAGGCGAAATATGGGTGAAAACCCATATAGTGCGTACTATCTTTTTGATTCCCAGTCGCTAGCTTGACTCGACCCAATTCATTGGTTCATGGGGAAACAACGTGGAAGAAACAATCTCCATCGGACTTTCATTCAAGATGTTTGGACAAACATTTGAATCACGTGAAAGTTCCACACCGATGAGATATACATAGAACCGGCTCACAAATGGTAAATGAAAATGCCGGGGTCAAAGATAGTGTCTTCATTCCCGAAGGAGTGAAGATGAAGAGAAATCACAGAATATTTGAGGAAAGGAAGAAAGGTCTTGATAACAATCAAGATCCATTCTTCATCCTCACATGTAGACATATCGGGAGGAAGGGTGAGGGTAGTATCATTAATAGGCAAACTCGTATGACAGAGTACACCTTCCTCCAAGCTAATATCATCCTCAAGATCAAAGTAGAAATGATCATGTTCCGGAGGAGATATGTCATGAGAGAGTTCACTGGAGAACTCCTCAAGAAGAGAATCATTCACATGAAGTGAAGTCGTGAACTCTTGTTCCATTGTGGGCTTATCACTATCCTCAATCTGAGTATCAAAGAGTGGATTCTCAGAAATCAAAGTGAATTCAGAGTCGAATTCAAATAGAGGATTGGTGAAAGTAGCTTTGAATGTTTTGGGAACAAAGTGATCAACATTCTCGAGTTGACCGTTGGGATAAGAAGTGAGTGAGCGATCATTATCAATGAGACTTTCGGTCTCTCCCGGATCGGCTTCAAATCAAAGAGTGGATTGATGTGAGTGAGTTCACGGAGAACTCCTCAAGAAGATGATCGAGATCGATTGTGGAAGTGATGCCTCAACGTACTCGATGTTTACATAAGAAGCACAATCTTCGCTAAAATCGGAGAAAGTTTCCAAATGATCATTTGAACACTCAAGAGGGAAGAGGATCACACACATGATCGAAGTTCCTGTGACTCTCTCGGGATTGGGACAAGGTCCTCAACACTAGACTTTATGAATTCGTCCGATTCCTTTTCAGAACAGTGTCAAGATGCTCGTCCCCATGTTCGAGAGAGTGAGTGGGAATATTCGGTGTGATAGCGCTTGTTTGAGATGGAATCTCAAGCACCGGAATATCAACCGACCGAGGGGTTGAGAAATATTACTTTAAAAGGATAAAACCCTCCTCGCCATCGTCATAAAGTGTCGCCTTGAGAAATTGGGAACGCCATTAGAGCCGCTTGCTCTAGGATAAATAATTCTTCCCTAGATTTGCGAGCTTCGTTCTTGCCAGCAATTCTCCTATGGTCTTTTCACCACTCACTTGATTCTTAAAGTTACTAATCATATCCTCAAGTGTTTTCATTGCGGTTTCAAGATCCCAGGAGTTTTCATGAGACAACGGCTCGGATGGAGTTTGAACCGTATGGTCTTTGTGGGGGTTGGAAAGTATCAAACATGTGAGAGTCATGATTGTTACAAGGAACGGGTTCCCTATTTGACAATCGAGTGAAATGGGGACCTCCACAGACTCACAACAAGAAACTGCTGAGTCCGGATAGGTGAATCATATGGATTTTGGTCATAACCAAAGTTCGAGCATCATTGGAAAACTGTTCATAGACAAACGTGTTTCCGGATTGACACTCAAATCCTTGGTGAGGACCTCCACAAAATTCACAACAGATTGTTGATTATATGAAGTTAGGTCATGTGGTGGGTAATTGGAAAAGTTAGAGGAGTCGTTAAATGAGTTCGATAAGGATCATAATCAAATGAATTCCTCGAACCACAAAACAAACAACTCCGTTATGAATATCATTACCACATTGTACACAAGCACACCAACGATGTGGTGAACCATAAAGAGGCTCACCACAACCGACACAAGGAATAAACGATTGCATTTGAAAGTTATGAAGAGGAATCAGTTTATTCAAAGGATCAACAAAACCAACATGGTGATCAGAATGACTATCAAGACTCGAAGAACATTTTGAAAAATCCGGAGGTGGGACAAGTGGTGTGCTCTGAGAGCTAGAAATTTCCACCACTTCCGTTATGGTCTCCGGTTTTGGTTCTTGAGAAACGTGAAGAGTAGGCAAGTCATTCTTACTAGTCACCGGTGTTTGAACGGGTTCATCGTAATCAATTCTAATTCTCGACCTTTTTTCATCGGTTTGAATTTGTTCGATTAGATTACGGGCTCTATCTTCAAAGAAAGTGTCCTCGTAATCCTCGGTGGGTGCTTGGGGTAGCTCCGACGTTTGAACTGGTTTGTCAAGATTAGAATGTATTTCAGGTTGTGGCGGGTGGTCGAAATAACTTTGAAAAGCATTTTTGATGGATAATTCGCACGAATTGCAAAATTCGCTTGAACTAGGCCCTCCACACCGCTCACACACATTTCGACGATGAAGTTGACGAATGTCGACATAAGAATTACACATATAGAGGATTAAGAAGAGAATCAAATGGTTGAGAGGATACGAAGAATAGAATTAAAGCAAGAATAGAGGGTAAGAGAAATAGAATCAACGAATAAGAGGATTGAGAAGAATATTTTGTGTTTTTGGATAAGAAAATATGAACATATCTGGATGGATGGTATGAACAAATAGTGAATATCCAAATCACTAACTGCTAGACGGAAGATAAGCCATGACACCCCTCAAGAATGGCGCCAAAAATTGATCTACAAGAAATCATCAAGTTCTCTCACGCAGCGTAAGAAAACTTAAAAGCCTTAAGCACGAAATCAATGAAGATCCGAGGAGTATAGTGTTTCCCGGTCGTTATGTCCAATGAGCTATGCAATGGATTATCAAACGTATAGTGATCGGGAGATTTGAACGGAAAAGGAGATTTGTGAATATGATTATAACTAAGGAAAAGCCAACAAATAAAAACGGCTTAAATGCAAATTAAAGAAGATTAAAAGATTAAAATATTAAATAAACGCTATCACTATATTTAAAGTGATGAACGTTTAAAATTAAAACTAAAACTTACGTTTAAATTAAAATTACGTAAACGCACAAAATAAAAGTGAAATCTAAGAAATAAAAGTCCTAAAAATATGAAAAATACATTTTCACAATCCTAATTATATAAGAAAATTATTAGAAAAATAAAATTATTTTTAGAACTATTTATGTAATTATTATTAATTAAAAACTAATTTAAACTATTTAATAATACTCTAAAATAAAAGAAAATATGAAATAAGACTAGAAAAATAAAATTAAAACTTAGAAAAATCTAAAATATGATAAAACTAATTTTAAAACTAAAAATATATTTTTTAGACTTTTTATGTATTTATTATTAATTAAAAACTATTTAAAACTAATTAAATTATTTAAAAATACAAATTTAACTAAGAAAAATCTAGAAAAATATTTTTCTCTTTTTATATTTATCTTAACTTAATAAAATTGAAAAATTAATTTTTTGAACCTTTTCTTAATTTTTTGTATTAAAAGCTATTTAAAAATGCTTAAAAACTAATTTAAATAAAGAAAAATAGCAAAACAACTTGGAAAAATCTGAAAATTTCAGGAAAAGTCTAAAATTATACTAGGAATAAAGGAAAAATAGGAAAACAAGGTGCTATGTGGAAGGATTTGAAACTGATGTGGAATGTGCTAAGAAATAAGCACTTTAATAAGCAAAGTGGAGCTCCACAAGCACCAATCAAATGTAAGGTATGAAATACTAAAAGAACTAAATGGAACAAATCTCAAATGCTTATAACCTCTAGAATAGCAGTTTACTCGATTTGATGAAATGATCCAATAAGCTAAAACAGAAAAGTGGTACCTACTTTAAGGCGATGCATGTGATTCACAATAAGCTGAAAATGAAAAGCACTTGTTGGATCCTACACTAGACCTAGGTGAGATTGTCTAAACCAAAAATCAGACATGGATAAGCTCTTGAGAGCTCTGTGGAAGCTTGCCAAGAACTGAGAAAAACTCAGCATAAGCTGAGTTTTTCACAGGGCATTTAAGACCCTAAAAACAAGCTTGTTTTAAGCTTTTAGAAAATTCACAAAATTATAAAAAAATGATGAAAAGAAAGTAGACCAAGAGAAGTTTCCAAATCAACAAATTTCACTAATTTAGGCTCAGAAATGAGCTTGTGAAAATTCATCCTTTTGACAAAAGCGAGTTTTCAAAGTTTTGACTTTTAATGAAAACATGGAAAGTTGACTTTCCGACTTTTGATCTTGATTTATGGATTGGAAATGATGTATTAAGGTAGAATGAAGCTATAGAAATCTTTGGCAATAACTTTTAAACACAAAACAGGGGTCTGCAATCCTCATATTCCAACAGTGGACAAGCTTAAGACTGATAGCATGCAATTTTGACTATGGACTTATGCAGGCACAAAAACTTGACTCAATTGAGTAAATTAGGACTAAACAAGCATGACACAACAATATCCTACCTCTGCACAAACCTTGAACACAGTTAAAACTAATGAACCAAACACTCCTTTAAAAACTGTTAAGCACATTTTAATAAAGCTAACTAGTTGATAAGCATGAGAAAGAGATCAAACTGAGTTCATATGATCTAATGACAACTATATAAACATATCACAAGCATTTGTTGCCTCGGATACAGAAGCATACATTGCAATTTCAAAAGAAAAGAAATGTTGAAATGAGAAATAACTCACATGAGCTCAAGCGGTGTTGCAAAGCTAAATACAAAACTATAACTACACTAATTGCCGCAATTTCAACCCAAGTAAACCTCTGCATCATCCCAATATCCATCTCCACTGCCAAATTCACCCATTTTGACTTTTGTTGACTATAATAGAGAATTGTTGGAAACTGATTTTTAAGCTTGCAAAAAGCTAATATAAGCTTAAATAAGCTGAATGGAGCTGAGAAACAAACAATATGAAACTTTGGAATCAGAATTTGAAATGGAAAATTTCCACAGTAACCTTTAAACTTTGAACTTAAAGAGAACTTGGATTGATTGTTTAAAAACACAGTGCAATGATATTTAACTTAAAGGAAATGCAAATAAACTGAAATTACAATACTTGTTCTAAACTAAGACATTGATTTTTAAAAATGCGACATTAAGGAAAATTAAAAAGACTAACTACCCTTAGAAACTGCTTCTTCTTCTCTTTTTATACTCCCACTAGCTTCCTCTCTCTTCCCTAACTGTTTCCCAGCACTCTTTTGAGCCATTGGATGGCTAGAAACCATATTGGCCTTTGGATTTCATTTTGGCGGGAAATAGATTTTTGACAGGTGGAGGGGTTGAGTAAAGGGGTGAAGGATCATTTAATGATTTTTGTAGTATTGTTGAGGTGGGGGAACAAGGGGAGATGAAGGTGAGCTGGGGGAATGGTGTGAAGAGTGTAGCAGAGAGCAGTTGAGAGGATGAAGACTATTGGCGCCAAGGTGTTTGTTTGACCAAGAAGGGTTGACTGGATATTAATAAGCCAGGGGGTTCAAAAGGCATATGTGACAGGGGGTCCAAAAGGGTTGGCAGGGTCATTTGGTAAGGCAAGGGTCCAAAAGGGTTTATAAAGGTGTTTTAATGACAAGGACTATATGTGTAATTTCTGAAAACTCAAGGACCTAATCTGCCAATTCAGAAAAGTTACTCCAAGGGACCACAAGTGACAACCTTCAAAAGTATAAGGACTAACTTTGCCATTTGCCAATTTCCAAGGGCCATTTTTGACATTTTTCAAACTTGAGGGACCAAAGTTGTAATTTTGCAAATTTTATATTTCAAGGGTTTGTTTTGACAACTTTTGAACCCCATGGACCTTAAATGACATTTTCCTTTATTTTGATTTACAGGACCTGCTTTTGACAACTTTTGAAACTTGGGGACTAAAGCGCCAATTTTGCAAATTTGATATCGTTTTCATCCGATTTTGATATTTTGCATTTAAAACACATAAAACACTAATTTGTGATATTTTGATCATTTTGATGTGTTTCGAGTGTTTCGGATGATTTTACACTCTATACAAGACAAAATGATGAGTATTTAGACACTCATCATTGTACAAAATGCAAATGAATCCTGTACCTCGGACTTAACCTATGAATTGACGGTACTAAACCGTTAGTAACTCGAAAAGACTTGTCCTGACGGGTAATAATTTCAAGCTAGTTCGCTAGTGATGTAAAGCGTGTCTCGAAAGGACTTGTCCAAGTAGAAAGTACCATTCGAGAAACTCTTGATAGACATGAACTCGACGGGTATGACAACCTTTCGAGGTTTTTCTACACCTTCAAGGTAGTTATTAGAGCTAGTTGTCACCCAAAAGTCGACAATGTAACTCTTTAACTATGCAACGAACCGTGTCTCGCGGGGATTGTCTATCTTCATGAATCAATTCAAAAAGTCGCTCTTTTCCTCACTGTGCATTTAACCATTAAAACTATTAAGCACATGTGGAGGGGAGTATTTATGCAAAACTTCATCTCTCAACGTGGTTCAAACATGTTTTTCGTTAACAAACCCTTTGAGAGATTTTAACATCAAATGGTTTTAATGGCAAACATAGGTTAGTCATGAAGTTATAAGGTGACTAAGGTTAGGAATAACCGTCCTATGATCCGCCGGAACGGAGGGATCTACCCAAGGACACTAGCATTAGTTAGTGTTAGAAGTCCTTAGGAATGATTGTAAAAGGAGAAAATGAGAATCAAGAAAGAGGAGTTGAAGAATCAAAAGAAATGTAAAGTAAAGGGTGAAAGAAACGACCTCCAGATTATTCAACTTAGGGCAGACACGGGTTCAATTCATATACTCTTGGTTGTCACTTAGTGACACCGTATTGAAGATTAAAAGTCGTCATGGACCCCTGATGCATGCACTAAACCTTCTAGCCACTCAAGTTTTTCTCAAGCGAAGCTTGTTTCATTCTCGTGGAACCCTACGTAAACTATTGGCTTTCTTAGAGATTGGCCGGTATTGAAGAAGGAGACCTCTCCTAGTCTCCGCTCAGAAAACCAAAACGCACTATTGAGTCTAGAGCCACGAGATTCATCAAAAGATCTCTTAGGAACACTTGACATTTAATCACCGATGATCAACAAATAAGATTATCAGTGGTTCATATCGAGTCCTTCATGATCTTAGCAACTGTCGAGAACATTTATGAGAGGTTCACACCGTGATCCTCGATGATTGAATGGAAACCCCGCCGTGGTCAACATCAAATGACCCGACAGCAGGTCACTTGGTAACTCCCGTGGATTACGCGGTGTGTCTCATACGATCTGATGGTGAGGTGATGCTTGATTGTACCTCAATGACTCATCCGAATCGTAGATATACTTGCACATCGCGTTATCTCACTTGTGGGACTCCAGTTCAGAACGGCCTTTGTAAGAATTAGAGTTGTGTTTTCACACTATGTTAACACTCTCGAAGTTCAAACTTGTAAGTGCCGGAAACCGCTTATTACTAACCGTTTGAAATGTTTTCTTATGGAAGCTCCGGGCGGGATGATCGTCTCGACTCTTCTCATGCTCACGCCAACTTTATCACTAATGGAAGTTCTATTAAAAACAACACAACCGTCACGAATGATTCTTCGTCAAACCAAAGAATCTACAAAGTTAAAGACTTAAAGAACTTCATCGGTGTTGTATTCCAACGCCAAAGAGCGTGTGAGCATGTTGAAGAATGACGTGGAGACACCGGAGCAACAAGGCACCGAGACAGATCAAGCGTGACAACAACATACTATCACTCACCACAAAGAACAATGATCAAAGAACAAAGTTATAGATGACGTCAAGCATAAGCGTTCAAAGATAAATATCTCTACACCGGGAGATTGTTCGAATCAAGGCAATTCCTCTCAAAAGAAAGAAGAATGTCAAAAGGCGCCACGACTACTATTACATCAACGCTTCACCGTTTACATTCATATATACTTGAGGGGAGATTGTTGGAATCACTCCTAAAAAGATTTCAAGTATTTATATTTCATATGTAATAGGTAGCTTAATTATGGCCTTTATGTTTGTTTAAGGTCAAGCTTATGTAGAAGGCCCATAAGCTTAGGCCCTGCCCACATAAAAAGGATGGGAACTAGGAGTGTTGCCCTAGCTTCCTCCTATAAATCTTTGTAAACCCTCATTTGAGGGTTGGTTGTTCAAGTTTTTCTTTCACATACATCTTATTCATAACCGGTCATAGTATCTCGTGTATGTGTGTAGTTTTACTTGTTCATCCGCCTTCATCTCTTTCTCTATAACTTGTGTTTGTAAAACTAGTGACCTAACACTACCAACTATCCAATTTGATTTGTTCATGTAAATTAATTAACATTTAGTGCCTATAAGTTATAACCTCTAGATGTATTCTTGCTCTTTTAGTGAACTACTCTTATTTAAGCTAGGCTAATGGTTAACGACAACTAAATGGGAATGATCATCCATTAGTCGGTCTAATATCCTAGTTTACAACTTGTAACACGATTGCTAGATTATCATCAACAAAATAATCATATTTCATACCAAAACACAAGGATTTTCAATAAAAATAAGATATCCAAAAGATCATATCTAAAACAAAAGATTAATATAAAAGAAATGTAGGTTCATAACTATGCTAACACATGAAATGTTTAGCCAAAAATCATATTTGAAATATCAAAAACAATGTATATATCAAAAGTAGTGATAGACATGGTGTTCGATAATAAAACCAACTTAAGCTAATGATGATGATGGATGGGGTCTTCTTCTCCCGTGGAGAATTCAACTTGAATGCAGTAAAAATAGTCCTTGATTAAACCCTAAATCGACTTATTTGATGCAAGATATATTATGGACGAGTTTGGGGCGGTATTTTTATAGGTTTTAGTTGTATCAACCCATCTTTGACGTAGAGGATTACTTAGTATGTACGCCATAGAAGCTAAGTCTAAAATTCCATGGAAATCTTCCATTGTCTACGGCGTAGAGGCAAGTGTGTGTCACGTCGTAGAAGCTACGTAAATAAATGACAAAGTCATCAAATGGTTTCTACTGTAAACACAAAGGTGTCTCTATGGCGTAGAACCCACGTCTTGGATTTCTTCAAGATTCATGCTATCTACGACATAGAGACAAGAATTCCTCTACACCGCATAGACTAATCTGAGTCCATTTTTCGCGTATGCAAATATGAAGCAATTAAGTATCATACTCATATAAATGGGATAAAAAAAGTAACAAACATAGGATATTGATAATCAAAATATGATATCATTTGATGTTATCACTCATCCATTCTCCCATGATCAGTTCTTCAATGTCTTTCTCCAACTCCATTATGACCTGAAAAATAAGCAACCAAGAAAACAAAGCAGCATAAATAAAGAAACAAAATACAAAATTTACAATGAATAATATCTAAATAAAAAAAAGAAAAAGTTTTTGGGTTACAGAACCCGGATACACCCTATCCAAAAATTATGGGTTCGCCGTATACAGAATCTGAATACGCGTTATCGACTTGTTGTAATGAATTTTCTATAAGAACAAAAATGATCAAGCACACAAAATTAACACAAAACTAAAAACACGAGAAAGCAAACAAACACAAAATCTACTAAATCAACATAATTTCAAAATCACTCCCCAGCAGTGGCACCAAAAACTTGATGTGTTATAATATAGTTTTACTTTTTATATAAGAACCGACTTAACAAGTATAATAATACTTGCGGGACGTGTACCCGATATTGTATAATACCGACTTGGCAAGATTGAATCGATCGCGAGGAGCGATGAATTAACTAGAACTAATGGAGATGACAAATAAACAACAAAAGACAAACACTTAAAGGGGGAAGGATCTGAGATATTGGCACATTTAAAATGATTGGAATTGAAAATAACAAAACAGTAAAATAACGAAAGATAAAAGAATGTAGAATCAAGATATTACTTCCATAATTACTTCCCTAATTGTATATATGATTCGATTACAAGTGCCCTATCCCAATACATTCCATATTGGTGGTTAAATTTGAGCTAAGAATAGCCCGGGTAGCTAGGATCCTAACTCATATGTAAATTAGTAGCCAACTAAAGTGAGGTGATAGAGGTTTACTAATCTACACTCATTAAGTCCTCAACAAACTATTAAGATTTATTTATCTATCCTAACAATTACTAGTTACCAACTAATGCCATTTGTTCACTAATAGTATCACAACTAGCTTCTTTAACCTAATAGGCGAATATCATAACTCTCGCATAACTCGACCTAACCCATGACTCCGTACACATAGTTGTCGTATTGGCGTCTAATATCAATGGTCTATCAAGTTTAGTTGCAATAACACTTAACCCATCGTCCGTAAACACAGTAAGAGGAACATCATAGTTTTTTTTAACTCAATCGGGAAAGTTAGACAAGTCACCCTTTGACAAATTCGCATTCAGTGACCACTTTTTCATAATTAATGGCACATTACGAATTAACCATGTATCATTTTCAAGCATTATATCCATCTCGTACTTAGAACTAAACTTGATAAAAAAAAAAAAAAAAAAAAAAGCCTTTAGAGTTCATGATGGTTCTAACAAAACCATATTTACTCCTAGTGTTCTTAACATAATTTTCCACAACCGGATGATAGTTCGATTGTGTGAAGAATGCTAAATCGACATATGCGAATCTTCTTAATTGAGAACAAAGTAAGAAACCTATTAATTTTAGTGCCTTAGTAGCCCCGACTAGTGATGGGGCTGATGTTGCTATTTATTCATTATAATTTTATTTATACATTAAATAAATGATTTTGTTTTAAAAGAAAAAAAAAACAAAAAAACTAGGATGCATAGGTGCCTATAATATTTTATAGATGGAGAGTGTATTTTTCAGTTTTTATGTTATAGGAATGTTATAGGGTAAAAATGGACATGACACCTAGATAACCCACCTTATAACTTGACTACATTTTAATGTTTAAGGTATTCGATTTTGTCATATCCTGATTTGGCGACATACTCTTCAATGCTATTAGGTACGAAATGATAAGTAAGGCAATTGAAACCTTTTGGACTTAACTTGTAGCTCGATGGATGCACAAAAAGTTATTTTTAATAACAATGACATCAAACAAAGATGAACATGCAAGGATGTCAACCTCTTTTCTTTTGGAACACCAACTGAAACTACTAAGAAAAAATCCCAGTGAAAAAATAATAATAATCGCCACAAGATACCAAACCTAAATACTTAACACTCCTTGAAACTAAAAGAAAAAATATATATATAGACCCAGTATCTATACTACATATAAAGTAAAAATGGTTAATGTTAAAATGTTGAAAAATGATCGAGCCATGCATTTGTAAAGGAAACTATGACTTATGTTGAAATTATTAATCACATTAAAACAAGGGTTGACCCGGACGCTTCAAACCCTAGCGGGCCGACTGGGTTTAATTTAACCTATTTTTCACTGAGAATGGTTCAACCGGTTGAACCGCCAGCGTCAGCGGTTTCAAAACATTATATTTAATCTCAAATAATGCTCAAGCTTTTATTATTTTTAGTTTATAACTCATAATTTTTTTTTTATCACGAAAATTATCTGCCGCTATGAAATCCCGTGATCATGCACGGGTAATCGTCTAGTATTTATATATTATCACTTGTTTTACCCAAATAATAATTGAATAATTCATTAATTAATGAAGAATTTTTTATGATAAGAGCGTTAGGTATGGTGTTATCCGATAACACGTTAGTGGTATGCTACATCAGCGTCATCTCATCTCCATCCAATAACACACCAATAACTAAAACACTCCTCCTCATAACACACCACTAACATGTTATTGGGTCCCACAAAATACCTCACTAAAAATACTCACTCAATCATAATACACAAAATAAAGAATAGAAAAAAACACAAAAGAAACCAATGGCTGGTAGTTTAATTTAACTCAAATTCTTATTTTCTTCAACTTCATCGTGTTGGCCAATATGATGGGCACCACGAACATGATTTAACGATGACGTGTTAAATAGCTACCATACCTTCTGCTCTAATAACACTTGTTCTCATAATTGAGTGTATGATGACATCTCTATCGATATATTTTTGTCCATTACAATTTCGTCATGGATTGACGTTGCACAAACGTCACACCAATGTATCCCACTAATTTCCATGTGAGTGTATAAAAAATACTCTTCATATTAAAATTGTTTACTTTAAGTAATAAATATCTAATTTTTATGTTGATGACTATTGGAAGATGTGTTTTTGGGAATTTGGGGTCCATTTTGCTTGTAAATAGTAACACACCACGCTACAAAATAACGTATGGACTTGGAGTCTCCCTCTTGTCCGGAGAGTTCACTAACCAACCGAATCAAAACATTTCACAACCTTAATCAAGGTCATTAATCGAGTGATAGACTTAGAGAGATGTCTCATTTGTAAGAAAAAAGTTACGGGACCAGTCGCGTTTGTAGCGATTGACACTTCAAAGTTTTTCAGCAAGGTTAATGAAGGTTTTTCAGCAAGGTTAATGAAGGTTCTCAGGATTCCGTAACTGATACAAACATGATTGTAAAGAGTCTAGACAGGTAAAGAGGAAGAGAGGGTGCTATATTAGGTATGCGTTGTTTTCCAAAAGATTTCAATAAGCCATGATTGGTTTATTGTACAAGAGGTAGAATCAAATGAAAAATATAATTAAGATGAGAAGAATGAGAAGAAATCACAACCACAAATATTATTATTTCTTATTTATTATTTGAAATATGTGATAACAATTCTTTCTCTCTCTTCTCATTTAAATAATTATTCTCACTAGATCCATACTATTGTCCAAACCTATTTTTCATTACTTTTCTTTGGCACTATTTAGCGAAGATAAACAAGTATTTGGCCAAATTATTTTGCAAATATGACAAGCTGCCCCCCTCCTATGGATAATGTTGTACTTTGTTTTTCAAGTTTAGCATACATGTATCAACATATTCTAACAATTATTGAGCTTTGTCATGTAGAAATAATTCATGGACATCTACAAAAGTGACTTCTTTGGACTTTGATGGATGGTCATGAATGGAGAATATATGGTCAAAAGGGGATGCTCAATGCAAAACATAAAAGGTTCTTGTGTTATTCAATTATTAATATCAAACTTTCAATATTTAAATTCGAAACTTTTAATTAGTTGTATCTTATTTTTGCTTTAACATCGGACATCTTGAACTTGTCAAAGATGCTTGTGATGTATATAATAATATCATATCTAGTAAAGACAAAATAAATCTGAACTTAACAAAATAGTATTATTTCGAAGTTAGTTACTGGATGGCCAGTCAATATTATTATTTTATGGAAAAATAAGTGTATTATGTCACCAAACTAGTATATTTTTATGTCTAGGATTTCTAGACTAGCTACAAAATGAAAGAGATTAACGTATTCCATGGTTGTAGTTTATAAATCAATTGCTTAATCTAATTTATAAGATTCTGGTGGTGTATATATGTTGATGTGTAGGAACTATTATAGGTGTACACACAAGTTTGACCAAATGTGTCAAGCAACCAAACAAGTTCAAAAAGATTGAAGAGGAGCCAACAAAATATAAAATAACATACCATCGATATCATACTTGCAAGAATTTTCTAAGAAGCCCTCAAATCATTTTGGATTACTCAAACCTTAAGGACGCTTCAATCCTTCTTAATTTTGAATCAAATGGTCTCATTGAGAAGGAACAAGTTGGTAGTCATTTCTCATCAAATGATCAACATGTAAAATCCAATGACGGCGGTTCTTTTAATCTAGGATCGAGTGACAACCAAGTGTTGCCGTGTGGTGATAATCCACATAGTCATACCATTCCACATGATAAAGGATCTATGTCTTTCATGTCATCAAAATTCAAAGATGTTGATGCGATAACAGAAGGGTTATATTCCCCAGCTTATGAGATTGACCCCATACTTAGAACTTGGAAGTATGGCGGTTAGCGAAATACCATTTAATTTAGGTCATTTTTGAGCTCATCGATTTTAATTTTAATTATTTCTGATTATTGGAACATATATATGTGTTAAAGCCCACAGAAAATGTAAATTGTTTGAATAAAATCAATTTAATTAGTTGGATTTAAGTTTGATTAATCTATGCGGCAATAGGTATTCATAATGGGAGCTGATAAATACACGGCTCCAATTTTATAAATCCACTGCAAGTGAATGTGAGATTACGTTTCTACCCATACATTTCATATTCCCACATCCCGGTTTCTCGCATGTATTATTTTCGTACCCAACATTTTTGACATCATGTCATCATCACTGCCATACTCCAAGTCTCCAATTGTATCCCTCTTTATCTTCACGACTTCACTGCTTATTGCGTCTCAAGTATAACTGTAGTCGAATTAATGTATATTACACTACTTATAAGAACCGTCAATTCCGATCTTATTTGTTGAAAAATTAGCTAAGACCCGCTCAACTAAAAACTGCAGTTAACATTAGAAACCAGAGTTTTAGATTTATGTGTGTGATGGAGATGGTTAAATTTAATAGGGGTAATACGATAAATTGTTCATACTTGGCCCCGAAAAAAAGGGGTGCAGTGAAAAAAAAAGGTGGATGAAAGGCAAGGGAGGGTATAAATGTACATTTACTCTCAATTGCCGTGAAGTTATAAATTTGTGCCGTGGTTTTATCAGCTTCCATTCATAATTAAAAGCCGATTAATATATACTCATGTTATTTTACGAGAGTTACAGAAGGGTACGTCACAATCTTGTTCGGAGGACATCTTTAGGGGCATAGGTTACTAGTGATTAAACGTTTTAACCGAATGAATTGTTACTACTAATTATAGGGTTACTTGAATTCTTACTTGTTACTAGTGATTATAAACTTTTAACAAAGTTGCTTAAAAACTCAGTTTGCCACATTAATTTTTGCTATAATAAAGTTCTAAGAACTTGTATTTTTAATTGTGTGATGTCAGGGCCAGACATGGGTCTGTGCAGAACGGTCTACTGCACACGGTCCAATATTAGTAAGAGGCCTTAAATTTGATCCAACATGTATACTAGGAGTAGTATATAGCCCAACGTTAAAAAAAATCCTATTTCAAAGCCATCTTTTCTTAGTAATTGCATCAATTGATGATAAAATTGACATAATTTTTTTTATATATATATATATATATATATATATATATATATATATATATATATATATATATATATATATTTTCTAAAGTGTTACATTTAACTTCAAATATGTAATTTCCTTTTCCTTATTTTTAGAAGGTTATTTCTAGTATTAATAATATTACATTATTAATGTGCTTTCAAGTCAAAGTGGTATACATTTTTTCTTCTTTCGTTGATAAGAGAAACATGACATAATATTTGAGAAAAAACCCTAATTGTTATTTATGTAATTTAAGGCAACGTGTAACGATGTGATATGAAATTATTTCGCTTTGTTTCCCTTTTTGCATACTTAGTGTTTCCATATCGTCTAAGGTGTGAGAGCCTATTCCAATGTACTAACTTTAAATTGAAACCCAAACAATCTGAAAACCAAAAAATCCAATTTTGAAAACCGCAAACACCAGCCATATTGCGTTTTTACTTTCCTTTTATGAATCCTCATGGAGGGTGAAGAACACGACTGTGGTTGGATGTTGAATTGTATTTTGTTTTCGCACTTACTTTTCTTTCTTGTCTTTATTTTTCAATATCAATTCTACGTATGTTGAGCAATTGAGCGAACACCAAAAATGTGACATGCTAACAAAAGCAAAAATCCATGTAACGTGTGTGCTAAATGAGGAATTCTTTCTCTTAGAGCACTTACAACAATAACACCATAACACTAATAACACTGCTCACGCCGCCACATCGCCTTTAACATTTAACATTAACATCCCCAAAAACACCCACAACAATAACATCCAATAATATCAATAACACCAATAACATTTCATATTTTCAATTTCAACCCCTAAACTAAAACAAACACTTCATTTATTAAACAAAACAAACATTTCATTAAACTAAAAACAATTACAATACGAGATTAAAAAAAAAAAAAAAAAAAAAAAACGTTACAACAAATTAAAGGAAATGACGAATACGATCTACTCACGAGGTTTCAAGATATATTTTTGATGATTCGATCTTTTTCGTCATTGATCCACCGCACGCACCATTGGATCTTGCCTCGCGAGGCGCCATCAAAACTTTATCTCTTCCAACCTTGTTATTGTGAGATCTTTTTCCGCGCGCCCGACACGCCGCTTGAGACTTCTCGTTTCATACGAAACTCGTTTGCCATAGTTTCGGTGAAATAAAAGTTGACGAGCTCGCTCCTCCAGGCTTGTTCCCCAGACTGTTGTAGTCTCGATCTTGCTTTCTTGGTAGTACGTTTCTATCCCATAGGCGAGGTTGTTCATCATGACCAAACAAACTGCTTGTTTGGCTTGGAACTTCTTGGGTTAAATCAACCGGTTCGTGTTCCATTTCTTATAATGACGCAAAACCTCCCAAGCGCCTTCGAGACCAAAAGTCGATCCCTTGGTTTCTCACGATACCATTGCTTTGGCTCGCTGCATCACATCCACTCACTTTCCCGCTCTGTTGATCCCGCTTCGCACGTTTGTAATGAGAGTTGAACTTTGTGCATATGCCGCTTACGCTTTTCCACTTGCTTGACAAAGATGTCCTTGTTGCCGCTGAAAGTTGTTTTATTGAACTCATTTCGACCCGATACCAAAATGTATCTCGGGTTGGCACTTTCCAACTTTTGGATCCTCCCAAATGTTTATGTAACATGTTGCAAGTAATGCTTCCTCTCCTGAGTCCAACGCGTTAACAACAACTTCTCTTCATCGAATCAACTAGCTCTGGGTCTTTGATTTCTTTGATTTTCGCTTAATGCGACCTTTTCCTTTTTTTGGAGAAGACGTGGGTGTGTCAGCAACATCATGTGTTTCAGTTTGTGATTGTTGTGATCGTTGTGTGAATTGTAGGTTTTGAAAGTTGGAGTTTAAGGTGTTTTGTTGGTTTTGTTGTTGCCAATACAGAAATTGTTGATGTTGTTGCCACATTTCTTGGCTCGATAAGCCAAGTGGGTTGGGGTTTGAAGATGAACCCGCGTTCGGGTTAGATGATGAACCCGGGTTGAGGGATTCCACCCACCAGCGAGAAGATTGTAGAAAGTATCGTTGTTGCCTCCCGACATTGTTTTTTTGCAGTTAATTGAAGTTGAAAGATTGAGAGTATGGAGAGGATTTAGTAGTGGAAGTGTGAAAAGAAATGGTGTTTTAATTGGGTATTTATAGTGGTAAAAAAAGGTTTTTGAATTTTTTTTTTAAAACTAGCAGTTTAGGGTAGTTTTTGAAAATTTTTTTGAAAAATAACGGCTAGTAGCCGTTTAGGTACTAAAATGAAAATTTTTTGATTTTTTTTCCTCCTCCCTTAACGCCCGTTGCCAAAGCAACGCCGGGCTCTTTTCCTCCCCTTAACGCCGTTACCACAATGGGTATAACGGCCTCAACGCCGTTATTGGTGGTTTAACGTCGTTATGGCGTTATTATTGAACGTGCTCTTAGGATCACGCATTGTGACGGAGTCTAAAAGCTTAGGGCCCGTTTGGTTTGTTGCTGGGAATTACAATGGGTATCGGATTTGGTATGAGATAAAATAACTATGGGTATATTGATATTAATTAAATTGTTTGGTTGAATATGG
Organism: Chrysanthemum lavandulifolium; assembly: GCA_022545495.1. Classification (NCBI taxonomy): domain Eukaryota; kingdom Viridiplantae; phylum Streptophyta; class Magnoliopsida; order Asterales; family Asteraceae; genus Chrysanthemum; species Chrysanthemum lavandulifolium. Next base: position 295,282,701 of record CM040241.1, read on the forward strand.
GTTAGTAAATTAGATAGATGAATGATTTTAATATTATATTTTAATTTACTTAACATGTGATTAGAAATTATATATGACAAAAAGTCATAACAAGAATATGTGGTGGAAACTATATAAGGACAAAAATTCACTGACAAAAAATTAAATATAAATAAAAGAGATGGAATGGTATCCAGAAAGCCATCAAATTGGCTGGTGTGAGTATACCCACGTTTTAAGGGTTTCCCCAAACCATATCACAATATCAAAAGTTTTAGAATCCTTACTTGATTTTACTTAGCATCCGGTTTAAGAGTGCACTTTAACAAAAGTAAGCTTTGTGAAATTTGTGTAAATAATGATGTGTTGAACATTCTTTCTTCCACAACAGGATGTTTTGTTTCACAATTCTCTTACAATTATAGTGTTAAGGGGTGATCTACATCATTTTGATTAATCGCACAATTTGTGCATTACGGTGATTGTGCATAAAACTGAATGCACAAATGTGGTGCATTAATCAAAAAAAAATGTGTAGGTATCAATTCTCATAGTGTTAACATGTATTGACTGACGGTGTTTAGTCAAAGAAACTGTACATGATGCAAAAAAAAAATGGGCAACAAGGACATGGACGTATTTATTTTAAATTTGAGACAAAACTAAATCGGTGAAAAAATCTTTAAGAACAACACAACCTTTTCTCGAAAAGAGGCAAAAAAAAAAAAAAAAAAAAAAAAAAAACTTCTCATCACTTATATTAATATTTATTTTTTAATTACAATAACTCTATAAATTAATACTTGATAAAATTAATAATTTATTCAGTCCCAATTTGGGACCAATACAAATATGAACCCCACTAGATAAAATTATAAAATAATAATTTTATTGAAACCCCAATTTACGATATTGGTCCTTACAAAA